>LNAC01000842.1:5654-227893 GCA_002007465.1 Ailurus styani | reverse complement strand
TTTTTTTTTTTTTTTTTTTTTTTTTTTTGGTGAGTTCTGCCATGTAGTTGAGAGGATGTTTGCTATATTTTATCAAACATTTCAAGTTCTTTTTTTAAACTGTGAGGTTGTCAGATTATTGAGAACACCATATTTCCAGAAATAGAACTTCCATTTCCTTTTCACCAATTTTGCTTGGAATTTTATGTTCCTCACTCACTAACTCCTCTTTACCAAAAGCAATGGTTGATTCTCTATCCCATCTTAACTGACCTCTTCTCTGCATTTGATGCATTAGGTGACTTAGCCCTTAAAATATTTTTCTACTTTAGATTCTGAGGCACCACATCTTCCTCTTTTTCTCCCTATTGCTTTCTCGTCTCAGGAACCTCCTCCCGTATCAGACTTTCAAGTTTGGGAATATCCCAGGGGTCCATCCTCAGCTGTCCTCTTCCATCCTAAATGATCACACCTGTGCCATGCCTTCACAAGCATCTATATACTGACAACTCCTCAATTCAGATCTTTAGTTCCTAAAACCTTGTCAGGTTTAGGTGCATGTATTCAGCTCAACATTCCTCTCTTATGTTATAGTAGGCTGACAACTGTCCCCCACCCCTGAAGATATCCATATCCTAATCCCTGGAACCAATGATTGTGACCTTATTTGGAAAGAAAAAAAAAAGTCTTTGCTGACGTCACTAAGGATCTTGAGATAGGGAAATTACCCTTAAATATCTGGGTGGAACTTAAATGCAGTTATATGTGTCCTTATAAGAGACAGGAACAAATTATACATAGGCAGAAGAGAAGACACACATAAGAAGAGAAGGCAATGTGAGCATGGAGCCACGTAATGCCCACAGCCACTGGAAGCTGGAAGTGGCAAGAAATGGACAGGAGCCTCCGAAGGACATGTGGGCCTGCTGACACCTGGAATCCAGCCACTGAAGTGGACTTTGGACTTCTACTCTCCAGAACGATGAGAGACTAAATTTCTGTTTTTTAAGCCACCATGTTTGTGTTACTTTGTTAACTGCAGCCACAGAAAACTAATATGTATGTCTAACTGGGAAATTAACTTACGGCTCTAGGGCAGGATACGGGATTTTCTGCCACAACTCTGCTCTAACTTCTATTCATAATTACCATTTCCATTTTAAAAAATGAGCTATAAATAATCCTTCATATTCCAATTTTCTCTCTCTACTCATCCAATTCAACAATATACCTAGTCAACCATACCTTCAAAATATAATCTAAATGTTTTCTTATCATTTCCATCTCCATCCTAAGCCACCATTATCTCCTTAACTACAGTGGTCTCCTGTAAGATCCCATACTTCCATTGTGTCACCTAACAGTCCATTCTGCACATAGGTTCCAAACTGATCTCTACATACGTAAATCACATCAGCATCTCCTTTACTTAAAATATCCCCAGTGACCCCAAGTCCTATATAAGAAATTATATGATCTGCTCCTTGTTTCCCCAACTCTTCTTCTCTTTCACTATGGCTATACTTCCAGCACACTAAACCTGTTCCAGTCTCAGCCTTCATACTTATTCTTCCTTCTCCCTGGAACACTCTGCCTTCACATTTTCATGTGAAAATAGTCTTCTCACTATTCAGATCAAATATCACCTCCTCAGAGAAGCAATCACCATGTATATCTATCCTTATCTTTGTCTCTATCTTTATCAATTCCATGTTCCTATTTGCCTCTTCTTTCTTTCTTTCTTTCTTTCTTTCTTTCTTTCTTTCTTTCTTTCTTTCTTTCTTTCCTTTCCTTTCCTTCTTTCCTTCCTTCCTTCCTTCCTTCCTTCCTTCCTTCCTTCCTTCCTATCTTCCCTTTTTTCTTTTACTTTCTGCCTTCTGTCCCTTCCTTCCTATCTTTCCATCACCATATCTCCATCTGGAACTAATTGAACTTCCTATAATAATTGAAGTGTTCTGTGCTATCCAATATAATAGCACTAGCTATGTGTGACCACAGTACCTGAAATCTTGAAATATGTGGGACAACTGAAGAACTGATCTTTTTCACATTTACTTTTAATCTCTTTAAATTCAAATAGCTACATATAACCAGTGGCTACCTTATTGGTTAGCATAAATCTAGAGTAAGCCCCACTCTATCTCTACCCTACCCAGTAACTATATATCTCATTGCATTATTTTCATTTTATTCAGAGCACTTTTTTACTATCTGAAATTATCTTATTTATTCATTGATTTATATGGTTATATTCTGTTACCCTCCTACATGGTATAAAGTCAGAGCAGTGAGAGCAGGGACCTCATCTGTCTTGTTCACAACTTTTCCCAGTGCTGAAATTAGTAGTTACAGTTAAAGCGCTGTTGGGAGGCTCTACCAACACTAAAGTAGATGCTTGACTTGGCCATCAGTCAACACATGATATTAATACTAGCTAACAATTAAGGAGTACTTTCCATATGCCAGATTTTGAACTAAGCTATTAACTTAAATTGTTAAAATATACAATAACTCAATGAAGAATATCTTCACTTTACCAATGAGGAAATTAAAGCTTAGAGAGGTTCAGTAATTTGGAACTCAAACCATGGTCTCCTTAAAACTTAAGTTCTTATTTATTACCACTCTACAATATTGCTTCTTTCTCTTCAGGGAACATCTGTAAATTGAGGGAGTTTGGCTTACATAATCTTTTACTTTCCTTTACCTTTAATATTCCTTAACTCTATAACTTGGAACATAATATTTTATACAGGGATCAACAAACTAAAGTCTGCAGGTCAAATCTAACCTACTACCTCTTTTGTAGATCAAGCTTTATGTTAACACAGCCATGCTCATTGGAGTCCATATAGTCAGTGGCTACTTTCATGCTACAATGTCTGAGTTGAGTAGTTGTGACGGAGATCTTTTGGCTTCCAACACCCAACGTTAAGATTTGTTATCTGGCCCCTTGCAGAAAAAGTTTGCTGACCCCTGGTATAGAAGTTTATAATAGTCAATTCTCTGTGTATAAGTCATTGATTAATAATCAAACTCAAATCATAATATTGTAATTTAAGGTAAACATGTTTTAAGACCATCCACTTTGTGACAAACAAAATGATTTTTACTTGTTTATTTTTTCCAACATCTTTGAGATATAATTGACACTCACCATTATGTAAGTTTAAAGTGTACATGTTGATTCGATATAATTACATATTTCAAAATGATTACCACAATAGTGTTAGCTAACACCAGCATCACATCACATAATTAACATTTATTTTTTATAATAAGAACATGTATGACCTACTTTCTTAGCAATTATCTTAATAATTAATTTTCCTATGTATTTTATATAATTTTAAAGCAGTACAAATTACTTTCCATATCATTTAAAAAGCAACATACATTTACTTTAGAAAATTTTTAAGCAACATAAATATTTAAAAATCCATTATCAGTCTACCATGTAGAGGTAATTATTATTTTATATTGTTGTATTTCTTTTTAGACCTTTTATTTTTACAGTTAAGATCATACTTCTTCTTTGTGTGTTTTCCCAAGGAACAATTCTGAGGGACAGTCTCAAGAGGAGAGTGGTGACTTTCTGTGTAAGTAATTTAATTTCTATTTTCAAGGGATTTAGCAAACCATGACACACTTCACCTGATCCCCAGGTGGTCACTATGATCTCATCATTGTTTTGTCACCTCCTAAAGATTGCATTAAAAAATACATGAGAGCACAAGCACTAGCATCTGCAGTGCCCAGAAGTTCAAGTGAGAATAGACCCTTTGGTGTTGCTCCGTTTTATTTGATCCTGAAATCGCAGTGACTGTAAGTATCAGATTTCTTACTGTGGAGTAGGAAGCATGCAAAATAAAATGTTGTATTTTATCCTTGGCAGTAATTTTTGTGAGAGAAAGCTCTTCACTAAGAAATGTTATCGCTTATGATGTTCTACCAGAGAAAAGCAGGTCCGCTGTTTATTTGAGAACCAGAACCTAGTGTTAAAAGTAAAAGTTGTGGTACAGATTCAAACTCTGTCTCTGCTAGTTATAAGCTGTGTGACCTCAGAAAATTTATTAACCAATTAATACCTCAATTTCTCCATCTGTAAAATGGGCATGATTATTAGAATAAATTCCTAGGGCTACTATGAAAATTCAATGAGTTAAAATATATAACGTTACTTAGAAGAGTACCTTACATGTAATAAATAGACTTAGCTTAGCCATTTGTTACTTAAAATGAGAACATCACATTTTTGGGGAAAAGAAAAAATTAATTTTACTTAAATTGAAATGGAGTCACTTTTTGAAGATAAAATACTCATCTAATTATGGCAGTGCTGGCTCCATATTGTATATGCATTGAATCCATTTTGAAGTAAGTTTTCAAATTCCAACACTATGTGATTGGAGAAAGCTTTGGCTACTATTTATACTAAGGACTTCATTTATTTATTACTATTTATTCCCAAGGACTTCAGTTAAATTGACTCTCCTTTAGGACTTTTGTTAAATTGGCTCTCCTTTTTTACCCTTTCAGAATCTTCAGAAAAACATCCCTTTTTAGCAAACTAAGCCTGCTCTCTCTTCCCTCTCTATGGCTAATTTTTATTTTAATTGTGTCCTGTAGGACAGAGCCAGAGATACAGTTTGGCTCAGAGCCACATTCTGTCTTAGTGACAGTGTGAGCAATGTCAGCTTGAACCAGCTCTTCAGTCTTTCTGAGCATCAGTTTCCTCAACTCTGAAATGAGTATACTACTAATAATTTTCTCTAACTCACAGAGATATTGGGAGGATCAAACGAGATAATGTGAAAGTTATAAATACAGTATTAACCATACATATACAGTATTATACATATCTACATATACATCATACACACATAAATACATCTGTATACAGCTATAAATACAGCAGAGTGTGTGTGTGTATATATACATACACTATAATATATACGCTACAATTGCTTCTTCTGGCCACATACATTCATAATTCTGGGAGGACAACTGGTATATTGTTATTATAGCCTCATGAGACCACAATAACTAGTGGACAACACGTTGGTTTATTGCCCTTATCAATCACGGTACAATGCCCATGATCAGCTCTTCCAGGTCTACTGATGCCAAACTCACATTTGGTGAGGCAACATGCCTCAACAGAGCAGCAAGAATGCAGCTCATTTGTGTGAACAACAGGCAAACATACATGGAGAAAGTGGATGTTTTTCTAGGAATGCTGGGGAAAACCATCTGGAAAGATGAAGACAAATGTGCTTTTCCCCACATAGCTCAAATTGTTATTGCAATAAACCCAAACTGAATTCTCTTAAGTTATATGTCTCTTTGGTAAACGAGAGGGGTATAGAACAAATTATTTTTCAGAAAATTGGCACTCCCCTGTGCTTGTACCCAAGCGACAGGCTCTGCCAGTCACTTGGTGGATTTGTCAGGAAAGCTATGAGATGGCATGAGATTAGGAGACTAAAATTTGGTGTCTCTTGCTCAGGATAAAATTTCATCCTGAAAAATTATAGCTTCATGTGAATTTTGAAACCTGTTATTAGAATTTTGGATCTCTCTGAAATATTCAAAGGTTCTGCCTACTCTCTTTCATTTATTGGCTACATCTATGTTACAAGTATCCTGGATGCAGGCATTGAGACAGGTACTGAAAATGTGCAACCCTGATTTCTGTGAGTTTATACTATGGAGTGTATAGTATTTATATCCTGCTTATTCCCAAAAGGATTTTGAGTAGTATATACAATTGAAACTAAAGTCAAAAAAAAAAAGGGAAAAAGAATTAAAAATAAAAATGAAAGAGAGCCCCACGTATAAGAAAAACACATTAGTAGGTTTTACTTGTCTCCTACAGTGAGCTAATCACTATTCTTTGGAACTGGATTGGAATGAATTATGTCTACTACTAAAGACAGAGACCCATATTACACAGTCAAATACTCCAATAAACTACTCTCCCTCACCATTACCATACAAATTTTTCTGAAATGGCAAGGGTTTATTTGTAACTAAACTTAGAAGGGCCATTGTAATCCTTGTTTTATTAGAGAACCACTGTTCAAATAGGCAAATATGGTATAGAAGTTTTTAAAAAGTAGAATATATATGAATTGGACTTCGTCAAGGTATTTTTGTTTGTTTTTTGTAGAGACCTGAAATAATTACAGCTCAGCACTTCCAGGGATAAAGTAAGGACAAACAGGCAAACTGCATACATGGATAAACGGACAAACTAATGGATCGATGCTGTATCCCTCAGACAGATTCTCTTAAGAAATAAGATTCATTCCCCCCAGTCACTTATCAAATATATATAGTATTTCCTCTTGTAACTTAAACCTTTTGCTGGCTCCAGTATGCCATTTGCCTGAGAACCTACATGGGCGTTTTTGAATTCACAGGCTGGGTATGGACCAAGAATCCTGCAAAAAACATCAAATATGAACATTTTGAACTAACAGGCAGATGAGGATTTGAGGGCAACACAATTCTCCCACTTAAAAGATAGTTTGAAATAAAGTTTAAATCTACGCTAAGGATGTCATAGCTGTAGTTAATCAAGTAAATAATTTGACAAGTGTTGGAACCTACCAATTAGGGTAGATGCTAAATTATTCAGGTGGCAAGAAATCATTTCATAGAAACTTTTATGATGTGAAGAAATTGACCACATATTTTAAAGCGCCTACACAAACCACACTTACTGAGCCTCAACTGATGAAATCTCTGGAATTCATAATTCATAGAGGAGTGTATAATTAATAATGGTAGGTAACATTTACTGTGGATCTACTAAGTGACAGAAATATTGCTAAGTGATTTACACAGGTGATATACTCTCTGTTGTTACAGAAAATATTGGCTCTTACCTCCTCCGACACTAGGAGTGTCTGCTCCAAAGATGGGAATTTGCATGACTCAGCTTACAAGAACTACTCCAATTTAGCCCTTTGTTCAACAAGTATGTACTGAGTACTTACTGGACATATCAGGCACTGTGCTAGGTGCTAAAGAGGAAGAGTCTATGTTCTCAGGAAATATAAGCTTAAATAGTTTTATCGAGAATATTTGGTATACCCCATATCTGCAGGGCCCTAAGAGCAGCAGGGTCTGCCTGGACCAAGAGTACAAATGGTACCTGCTATTGTCTGAATGTTTAAATATTATAAGTTAAGCTCACAATCTGTTAAATAAAATATGTTCTATTCTCCTACTTTAACAAATATACTTTCACAATGCTCTGGAAGGATGGGATCTTAATTAGAACTCTTACTTAGACTTCTTGGAATTCTGTGCTGGAATGAAAGGTGAGGAAAGAGCATGCCCCAGCACTTCATCCCTAGCTGAGTCACCTCTTTTGCCATCTTTGGCTTTATCTTACACATAGGAGTGCCCCACATTCATGCAAGTCCAGACTCTGAATACATGCCTGCCAACAGTTTCCCTTTGACTATCTCTTAAATATAGAAGTGATCACATGTGTGATGTGGTCCACCCTCAGAGGAATCAGACACTGAAAGAGTCTCACAGAGCCCTGGAAGCAGGCTCAGGGCCATTGGGCAGGGAATTTGAGACCCGAGGTACCCATGCATGATTAGGAGAGAGGTTTGGGCTCCAGGTGGCCATGTTGGATTAGTCCCAGGAACTCCAACTCCAGGGGGTGAGGCACAGCCAGAGGAGGTCAAGAGGGGCCCTATAATGTGGAGGTGGGGTGGAGGCAAGCATGGGGGTCCTTGTTACCGAGGTCTAAGGGTAAGAACTGCTGCCTGTAAACAGAGGCTATCTTCCCCAATAATCCCCCTCACATACTGTGTAGATCCCTACCTGTAGCTCACTTCCTGGCTGCACTCATAATGACCTCTGGAATACAGAAGAATAACTGGAACTTTCCCGAGATGCCCAAACGACCGCACCCAACTCCCCCACTTCAGTTAAGACCCTCTCTTACTTACCCTGCACATGCTAAGCTTCCACTCGGCATAGCCCCGCTCTAAGCCCCTAACAAGGAAAGGACTAACATTCAGAGTGGTGTCTTTGTTCTCTCCCAGCTAACTGTTCTGGTGTCACGCAGTCTCCTTTTATTTATAAATGCTCTCAGCCATTAGAGGATATGTGCTTTTATATTTTCCAAGGTAGCTTCCTGATCTTCTAGAAGAGAATATCTTATATATTGTTCAGGAAATAATATATTTCTTTTGATTGATGCTTAATACTCAAAAATTTTTGAGGAATAGAGTCTTCTGAATTCAAATGTGGCTGTTTTCCCATTTTTCATACACTCTAATTTTTCTTTTGACATCACAATAAGTTTTGTAAACTGAGTTGGAATAATAGCACTCTCCAAACACGGTCTGATAATCATCAAGAGTAATTTTTACCTAGCAACCTTTTCTGAGAATAGAAATTGTACATATCAATAGAAACTAGCACAATATGTGTTCAATAACCAGCACTATTAAAAGTTGCTATTACTATCCTTCAATATTCTTTTAAATCATCAGTAAGAAATAACAGGAAACTCGAGAAAAAATGGAAACATGGAAAAAAATTAGGTCAATAAAGTGCAGACTTTCCAGCTTAAGCAGTAAATAATCTTTTGAACTCATTTTATAATTGATGTTAATTCAAAAATAATTCTACTCTTACATTATACTTATGCTTCTTAATTCTCTTCAGCAGCTAGCTTTTGTCCTCATAATGCTCCATAAATCAGTCCTTTTGGATCATGAATTAGCAAGCTTCCAAAATAAAGTGACAGGTTAATTAAATTATGCAAGGAAAATGGTTTTCAGTTCTATACCCCAACAGAGAAGAGAGGGACATGGAAAATTTATGATTACATCAAGTCTTCTCTGCATTTTCTATCATTGTCTAATAATAACTCAAGACCCAATGACAGAGCAATCATTCTAAACTGTTAAGGATGTGAATATCATCAAATTTGACCTGGTTAAGTCATATAAGCAATATCAATGAAAATGTTACTAGCAAAAACTTCCCAGTGAAAACTCTAAGGTCAGGGAATATTTTCACAAGAGCTTATCTCATTAAAGATGTCATTTTCTTAATTTACTTTACACAACACATCTTATGGAGCAAGCTTGGCATGTGAGTAGCTATATATTTGCACCCACTTGGAACACATTCTTTGTGTTCAGCCTATATTTGTAAACTGACTTTTTCTTGCTTTCCTTTTCTGTTATTTTGATTGTTAAGAATACTGTGTTCTCTGTGAGAATAATTAGGGTAATCAAATTATAGCAACAGATGTAATAAGCATGTTACCCCAGTATATTTCGGTATCCATTTCAGATTCCTCATAATATCGTCTAAAAACCAAGGCAAAATCTAGGGAGGAGGAAGGTAATTGTTGGCTATAGCAGTCATGAAAATAACCACTAGCCCATGAGCCCCAGGTCCTAAAGAAACTATCTAAAGACTAAAGGGCGCCTGGGTGGCTCAGTGGGTTAAAGCCGCTGCCTTCGGCTCAGGTCATGATCCCAGGGTCCTGGGATCGAGGCCCGCATCGGGCTCTCTGCTCGGCAGGGAGCCTGCTTCCTCCTCTCTCCTCTCTCTCTGCCTCTCTCTCTGCCTATCTCTCTGCCTACTTGTAATCTCTCTCTCTGTGTCAAATAAATAAATAAAATCTTAAAAAAAAAAAAAAAAAGACTAAAGAGAATCCATGTGCCTGGGGTAAATTTGATCCGCTTTGTCCTTTTCACCTCTTTTTTTTTTCGCTTTTGATCAGCAAGGGATCTATATTCATGAGAAAATTATGTGATGTCAGTCACAGGCAATGTGGTGAAGGAGATCAACATTTTCTTTAGACATTTCCGAAATGTTCCCTTTCCATGATGTTTTCTCCGCCCTCAAGAATGTATTTCTCAGGACACCTGGGTGGCTCAGTCAGTTAAGCCTCCAGCTCTTGCTTCCGGCTCAGGTCATGACCTCAAGGTCAAGATCTCAGGGTCATGAGACCGAGTCCCAGGTGGGGCTCCAGCTCAACAAGGAGTCTGCTTTATACTCTCCCTCCGCCCCTCCTCCAAACCCACCGTCCTCAAATAAATAAATCTTTTTTTTTTTAAAGAAAGTATTTCTTTTATTCCTCCTTGCTGTGAGCACACACACAGTTCCAATTTCTTTTGTTATAAGACAAAACATTGATCTTCCAGGCATATTTTGAGACTCTGAAAGTACCATGGGCAGAAAATGTTTTCCATAAAGGACAGCATTAATACATGTAGAATTTCAGACCTTCTGGATAAGTAGTTAGGACAGCATTTCTGGGGAAATAATGGCTTTCCTGGAGTTGACCGGGCAAGTTGGGAGAGACACAGTGGTCAGGGCTCAATAATGACATATTAGGTGCCCGGCTTTTGTCTGTCTTTTCTCCACGACGTAGCCATTAACTTGCACAGCATGTACACCCTCAATCGAAGCTTGTTATATAAATGAGCATAATGGACCCATTCAACAATATGGGAAGTCTATTTCTGAAGGATTCCATCTCTGGCAGTGCTCTCCTCAGTCATGGATACAAAAGTGGCCCTCACTAGGTGTTCCAGAAATTCACCACAGAGAAACAGCATATGACCCAGGACACAGAAAAGGTTGCTGTCTTGTCCGCTGACTTCTGAGCTGGTACCCCATGGGCCAGTGGGGTAGGCTGGAGTCATTCCAATGACTCTTTGGCTACCTAAAAATTATCTTTGCTTTCTTTCTTCTCATCTTTCTTTGTCCTGCCCCCAGAAGGTGGCTCTTTGGTATTTCTAATGTTATATTTACTAAGTCCTGAGAATGAAAAACACCTCACTCCTAAAGTTGGGTATAAAAAGGTCCACTTTATAAAATATTGCTCACTTTTTCCCTTTCTTATTCACTATGTTATTCATTTTGACCAATGGCTTGAAATAAGTCATCATTTAGAACTGTGTTTTATCTCCTAAAAGATATCTCATTATAATTACTTCATAATTGCATGCCAATATTATTTCCAATAAGCACCCAACCTGAAATGTTTATTCGAGCAATAGTCTTTTCTTTTTTTGGTTTCCCATTTTTTTTATTTCATATTTTCCTTCACAATGTCATCCCCATGTCAAAGGCTTATGAAGAAATTCTCCAAAGATCTCTATTAAGGATTTAACAGAAAAATTAGACATTTCTAGTCCAGCTTTCAAGGGTATAACATTTTTTAGATATTTAGACCAAAATGAAATACCTTGCAACAATTAAAAATAATGTTGTAGAAAAGTATTAATGAGATGAAATATTTGAGATATCATCTTTTTTAAATTTTATTTTTAATTTTTTAATTTTTATTTTTTATTAACATATAATGTATTATTTGTTTCAGGAGTACAGCTCTGTAAATCATCAGTGTTACACAATTCACGGCACTCACCATAGCACATACCCTCCCCCATATCCATTACCCAGCCACCTTATCCCTCCTACCCCCCCTCCCCTCCAGCAACCCTCAGTTTGTTTCCTGAGTTGTTTCCTGAGAGTCTCTTATGGTTTGTCTCCCTCCCCCTTCTATTTATGGTGAAATTCCTTACTAATTGATATAGGGGAAAAGTTTAATGCCTTATTATGGCTACAGCAGTTTATAGGCATATTGCTAACGAGAGTCTTGTTAATACATGAACTGCCTCTAGGTTTTCCTCAAAGTAATTAAGTAATTACACCAAAATTTTGGATCTATTTACCTACTTATGGATCTAGTATTCCAAAGTAATTTCCTGGGATTTTAAAGAGCTCTGGAATTGTCTTTTTCAGATAATTTTTGTATAGCATCATTGACTTTGAGAAAAAGGAATAATTAAGTTATGAAATTATTTCAAATGAATGGCAAGAAGGTCTTGGAATATGCTGGGTCCTGTCTAATTCATATTTGCATCATAGGGAAGACTGGCCAAATTCCAGCACAAAGTATATGCTTAATGTGGGATTGAACATTTGGTGAAATGGTTAAAATTTCAAAAATCTAATACTATCAAGTGTTGGCAAGGATGTAGAGCAACTGGAATTTATATATACTCTTGTAGAAATGTAAACTGATATAAATCACTTTGGAAAACTGTTTGGCTGAATTTTACTAAAGCCAAGCATACCTATACAATGAACTAGCACTTTGACTCAGGTATATATACAACAGACACGTGTAGCTATATGCAACAAAAGTTGTGTGCAAAAATGCTATTAACACTAGTCATCATCATTGTAAAATGGGAGCAACTTAGATGTTTGTCCATAGTAGAATGAATAAATAAATCATTGTATGTATTCACAAAATTGATACTTTTCAGCAGTAAAAATGGACAAAATATCTCCCTATACAATATTAATGAATCTCTCTCTCCTTCTTCCCCCCACACTATTGAGCAAAAGAAATCAGATACAAAAGAATACACATTGTATGATTCCATTTATATAAAACAAGCAAAATTAGCCTGTGTTGTTAGAAATCGATTGGGTGGATGGTTACCTTTGGGGAGGCATAAGGAAGACTTTTGAGATGCCTTAAGTTCTGTTCTATTTCTTGATCAGAGTAAAGGTTACATTGTATGTTCTGCTTGTGATAATTCACCAAATTGTCTACAGGAAAAATACACCATGTTCTTCTTCACTCTTACACTACTACCTATTCACAATATTTCTGATCCACATGTTCAGTTTTCCACACCAAGAAATTCTAATGCTAACTGTTAACAGTCGACCCCATAGGTTAAAGGCTCAGTGCCACAAGACCATCCCCTACTCCAGACACCACCCACAAGTGGTGGGTCCCAAAGTTACTTATAACTTCTGTTTGACTTGACTCCAAATCAGAGATTCACATGACCTTCTCTTTAATTCAATCATTTAATTCAATCATCAAGAGCTCACAGAATTAAGGTAGTAAGTTTACCTGTTTATTATGTAATAAAGAATATGATAAAGGATACAAATGAACAGCCAAATGAAAAGATACGTAGAATGAGGTCTGGAAGTGTCCTGAATACAGGGACATTTATCCCTGTGGACTTGGGGTACACTGCCTTCCCAGCATGGACATGCGTCCACCAACCAGAAAGCTCTCCAAGTCTTATACTCTGGGGATTCCCATGGAAGCTTCAACACATAGGCGTGTTGGATTATGAACTTAATCTTCAGCCCCTCTTCCCTTCCTGGAGGATGGGGGTAAGGCCAAAAGTTCCAAGCTTCTAATGGTGGCTTGGTCTCTCTATAGCACACCAGAAGTTCCCTCATTAGAACAAAGACATTCCTATCACTCAGGAAATTCCAAGGGATTCAGGAGTTCTCCTGTCTGGAGCCAGAATCAAAGAAAGTATTAAAACGTAAGATGCTGCTATTACTTTCCTAGTGCTCTTATCACTTAGAAAATTACATGGGTTTTAAGAGTTCTGCGCCAGGAACCAGGGGCAGAGAACAATACATATATTTTCTATCATTTCACAACCTACAATGTGTATTTTATGAATTATATACTTTAGCGTATGACTGTTACAATTCTGTACAAAATTAATTTTTTAATCCTCCTTATTACTTACACCCTTTGAAATATTTATTTTAGCTAAATACAGGTATTGAAAGTGTCCCCAGAAGCAGTTGGCCCTAGAAGAATGAGAGGAATAATGAGGGAACATGTAGTACTGGAGGCAGTTGGAGATTGCCATTTTAATATATGTGCCATTATCCAGCCACATGATGCTCTCTCTTACCTCCATATACTGGTATTTAATGCAGTGTTCTCCAGGTGGAGAAATCTTACTTCATAATAAAGCTTAAGTGTCATGTACTCTGGGAAGACTTCCCTGATCTTACTTTTATGATTGTATGTGCATATACATATGAGGATATGAAATTCACATGTACATTAAAAAATTTTAAGGATGTTTTTGGTTCATAATAAGTCAACAAGTACAACAAATAAAATTCTGTCTGTATGGGAGGTTGGTTTATCCAAATACTGCCAATTTTCAAAGTTTTCAAAATGAAGTTTCACAGCTATTCAAATAGTTCAAATTATTCTAATAAGCTGCCAGACATAAGTTGACATTTGCATTCCAATGCACATTTTAAAAATTCAATTGATGGAGTAATTTTGAATGACCCTGATCATCCTAAATTGGATAAGGTCCAGATGGTCACTCATAGCTCATGGAACGTAACATGTACAGAAAATTCACTTGTCAGACTAAATGGCAAAAAGATTCATCTCAATTATAAGTCAGACTTATCTAATATTTCAAATTAAGTTATTTTTTACCTTAGGGCATGTAAATTAATTCAAATTATGCTCACTAGAGATTTAATGTCCAAGACCCCATTCGAAAACATGTGAGGATAATTAACTGGGGTATCAAATATTTATTTGTATTTAAATGGATGTGTTTAATTATTGACAGTATTAATAATATTTATTTTAAAATATGAATATTTGCCTTCAATTTTGTGATAAATCGGACAACTTTCTATTTCATGGAACTGTCTGGTATTTACTCAGCCACATGCATATCCATCTTGCTCTTCTCATTTAGAGTGTATTTACCCCATCCTACATAATTTCTTGCCCTCCAGTTTAAAGTCTCCATTGCAATATGTCAACATTTCAGCTGTGTGTATTCAAACCTTCCTATTTGAAGAGAATCTCTCTTGATATGCATTTGGTGGAGAGAAATGCCCTGCTTCCATCACGATCCCGAAGAGAGTCAATCGTTTTATCCTGCACCCAGAAGCAGCTGGCCTTAGAAAAATAGAAGAAAGGATGATTAACAAGTTAGTTATGGTTCCTGCCAGCTTAGAGACAATGCCGTGAGAGATTGTTATGCAGAGCTGTGGATGTAATAGATCCTCTGGACCAGCAAACAATATATAGGGTAGTTACTTTCATGTCAGAATCCATGCATTTGGAAAAAAAAAATGATCCACTCACAAAATGTCTCTTTTCCATTCCTGCAACTCTGGATTTCTGGGCTGTTGGGTTTAAAGCCCAAAGAAGAATTTGCTTCTCATATTGGGCACAATTGTCCCTCAGAATTTAAATAAAACAATTTTGCATGTGGATTTCCTCAGGAAGTAGATTCTGAGGTGGAGATTAGCATACAGATTTTTCAGGGAGTGCTCTAGAGATCTATACCTGTGAAAGGGAAGAGCTGTGGAAGCAGGACTTGGTGAAGGGTGAACTGAAGTTATGCTCTGATCTCAAGAAAAAATTCAGGGGACCCTATGGGTTGCTAAGATGGCTGGTCCTTTAGAGTTATCCTAAATTGGATAAGAAGACCCGTCTTTATACCCCTGAGTCTATCAGTCAATGGATGCAAGTAACCCCAAAGGAGAGTGTGGACTTCAGTGAGATGGCTCCATCCAACCGAGACAATCCCCTAAAGGGGATGATAGCTGAAGCTGTCTGCCAGCAGCCCTTTCAGCAGTTGGAGTAATAGGTCCTACATAACAGAAGAGCAATCAGGGGATGGAGCTGTGCATTAGAGACCACCACAGACAGTCTGTTTCCCAGTAGCTCATGCTATTGGTAAAACAGTGAAAGATAAAGTTAGGGTGTTGGATAGGATATGAATGAGCACTATTAATATGGCCAAGAATTGCTATTTCACCAACAGGGAAGAAGGGTGGATTGACTGGACTGAGGAAGCTCCTGAGGTACTTCCTTCTCCTACCCTGTCCAGGAGGAAATGATAATGGAAGATAACCAGTTACACAAAACTGGCAGGTCTAACAAGGATCAAGATCCCTCCAGAATAAACTTCAGGTTATCAAACCACCTAAAGGGCCCTGAGCAGTAGAGGAGCTGGCTGAAAACAAAAGCAATATAAATCATGTGGGAGTTACAAACACAATTTACACTGATAATCCCTTCATGTAAGCAGACTACGCAGGTTAGTTATAGGGCTAAAGCCCCTCTTAAACAAAACTAAACCTCCTATCAATATTTTCTTCCTTGTCATGTCATGTATAATTTATATATTTTAACAACTTAATTTTTTCTTTCCTTTTTTCCTACTATTGTGTGTCAGCAATGGTAATATTATACCCCTACACTCCCTAATATGATAATCACTAGCTACATGTGGCAACTAAAATTAAAATTAAATTAAATTAAAATTGAACTTCTACACCATACTAACATTTGCTCAATAGCCACATGAAATTGGTGACTACCATACTGAATGATGCAGATATAGAATATTTCCATCATCACAGAAAGTTCTAGAAACCAATGGCTCTTAGAATCACCTGGAGGGTTTGTTAAAATTCAGATTGCTAAGAACTGGCCAAAGGTGCTAATTTAATAGATTAAATAGGTTAAGACTCAAAACTTTTCATTACTAACAAGTTCTCAGGTGGTGATAATGCTCTTGGTCCATGGTGAATAGTGGTATAGACTCTTCCTCAGACACTGATGAAGTGGGATTGTGACAAATCCGGAGATAGGAGAATTTAATTTATGTGGAGAGGATAGGAGAGATTTTCTTCACCTTTATCCATCAAAGTGTTTTCTTCCAAAATAGCTCTTTCTAGAAGGAATCGAATATAGTTTTCCCTAGCTTGTTGCGTTAATGTCTACAATCTTCTTCATTTAGATCCCTTCTGTTACAAATTCAAGATTAGTGGAGTCAGAGTGTGCCTGTGTAGACATGTGCCTGTGGGTGAACTTTGAGGCAAAAACATTTCCAACTGCTTGACTTCTTGCTTGGCAGGAGGCCTGCTTCTCTCTCTCTCCCCCTCCCCCTGCTTGTGTTCCCTCTCTCTCTCTGTCTCTCTCTGTCAAATAAATAAAATCTTTAAAAAACAAACAAACAAACCAACAAAGACAAACAAAAACAAAACAAAACAAAACAAAAAACCAAATCACCAGGACTCCTGGACTTGCATTCTCTTGCTTATGAAACTATGAAGTCTATCAATCGTTCGTGCATATAAATAGGCAAAAACAGAGATGGAAGGTGACAGACGGCTATTGTTTTTAGTTAATAAAAGGTGATTCACTGTTTAAAACTTTATTAGGTTTAGCTTTTGCAGACATAAGCCCTGAGATGTAGGCTTAGTGACTTGTCTTCAGATATGCTTACCTTGAGTGTCAAACTGATTGTAGTCAACAAATCTGACAGAGATGATAACAGGAGGATTAGCACGGACTTTGAGAGAAACAGCACAAATCCTAAAAGACTGCCATTTCCACTGAGCTGATAAACTGTCACCTTACAGAGCACCGGAGCGCCGCTTTCCTTTAGGCCAAAAGAATTTGAGCCTGTGAGTTTGGTGTCAATGCAGCAACCAGGGAAAGGGGGAAAAAATGGCAGAGTCGAGTGGAGTTTCAAAGCCTTGCCTGAGTAGAACAAGACCCAGTCTTGCAAAAATAGAGAGAAAAAGAGATTTAAAAGGGTGTCTCTCACAGGGCTGACATCTGACATCACAGGGCTTGAGCTTCTAAGTCCGGCATGGCATCTTGGGCAGAGACCGCCATCCTGTCACTGTTTCAGTTACACACAAACTTCACTTTCGACTTTGCTGGCTTTGCCGTTTTCAGTACAGTCCACTGTTGTACCCCTCCAGTCACTCTTCCTTATCGAATACAGTCTCCACCTCTACTACCACACCCACAGACTCATCCAAAAAAAAGCACAGACCAAAGAAAACCTGTTTTATGGACGGCTGACTGAACAAAGCACACATGAACAGCGACAAGAAGGTGGAGAAAAATGCGCCCAGGTCTCACAGCCATCATCCGCTACATGGCACTCGTCCATGCAGAGCCCCAGGATGACGGTCCTACATTTTCCCTTGTTTTACAGAAAGTGGGCTTTTCCTCATTAACTTTATCACAACCTACTCCTGCCTTATTTTGTTTATTTTAAACCATATCTGTGAAGTGTATGTCTGCCCTAACTATGCTAATATTCTAGTGACTGATGACTTGCTTACACAGATTAAATGCCAGGGACAGGAAGAAGCCTGTATGCGTCTGACTGCAAATCCAGCATCGCACCTCAGGGATGTTGATGGGCTTCTGTGTGACAGAAAGAACAAATGCAAATCCAGTCAAAATAACTACATTTTTATGAACAGAAAAAGTCTGAGACAGAAATAGACACATTTGAGGGTTGAGGGCTTTAAGGAAGAGAGAGCAGAGTTACAGAAGTTACAGAAAACCTAAACCAGCTTCAGAATATAACTTATTTTGGCTTCTTTAACATTTTTCAGGATGCTGACACCTCTTGCCATGAAGAGGCTAACAGACTCCGAAGCCCCAGACATGACCACGTAATGTAGGAAAAGAGCTCACCCAGGCCCAGAGGTAAGCATGGCCCATAGGTGACCTTGTACGGGACCATTTAGAGGACACAACAGATGAGGAGCTGGGGTTCAATCTGGCTGGAAGACAGATGTACATGTGAAAGGATGAGAAAATACTGTGGGAACCAGAGAGCTAATGTACCCCCCTAACTATCTACACTAGAGATGATAGATAGATGGTAGATAGATGATAGATGATAGATACATAGATACATAGATACATAGATAGATAGATAATAGATAGACAGTCAGAGGTTTGAAGTTTATATTTAACTTGATGGCCCGAGATGGTGAGAAGCAATAATACTCCACATACTCCAGTGTCCCCAACACTCCACAGCTCTCTTTGGCCACATGCTGCTGTTTTACGAAACCCCCTCCCCTGACTTCTAGTTCATTCAAGATTATCCTTAATGTCTACCATTTCTGCACTGCACCCACACAGAAATGTGAGCTGCGATGACGAGAACCTCTGTTTTCTCAGGGCACGTCTCCCATTCTAATTTTTTTTTAATCTCTAATTAACAAACATACCCCCTTTCCAACCGAGATGCCACCAAAACATAAGCTTTTGGATGAACGGGGTAGAGGATGAAATTCTGCCAGCAAGTGCCAGAGGCCAGCTCCAGCAACAGTCAGGGTCCCCGAAGGAAAGGACGGCGTCAGCGATACGAAATGAGGAGACGGACTCGGACGATGTCTCAGGAGTCTCCCAAAAACCTCAGGGCTCGGGGTCCTTTATTTATATCATTGTAACAAAGGGTGATAAAACATAACCAGAATGTTTATTTATTAATTAAAGGAACCTTCGTAGATGCACCTGGTATTTCTCAAAAAGCTTGATAGATGATGAGGCCTGTTCTGCTTATCTGTACAGTGCCCCTTTTTTTAGGGTTACTCCTAGTTCTGATGTAAATCAAGGGTTTTGTGTAAGGTCATCAAGCCCTAAAGTTAAACGCTATATATCCTGGGGGGAGGCACAGCATGGCGCCGATTCTTTCTCGGCAATTATCCCAGATTCCATTTTGGCCTGTTTATCTATAGAAAGAGTAAATTATCCACACCTCGAAAAAGTCAAGTATCCGACTATATTTCTTCCAGTAACTATGTTTATACTATCTACTTTAACGTTGATTGATAATACGGGATCTACAAATAGTAAATTTAACAAATCTAGTCTAATCTTACCATTCATACTGATATGCGTCATTCGAGCTGCAAGCCGCTTTTAATTGGAAGGGGTTGATTAATGCTTTGCCCATTGCATTCTCCTTGCCTTGCAGGAGGGCGGTGCCCCATACCTTGTAGCGGGGGTTCACCTTCTTGTGCCATGCAGACGGCTCACATCAAGCAAGCTACACCAAGAACTGGGAAGAGTCTGAGACTCTATCGTACTTAAAAGCTTTTGTTGGTTTGCTAGTTGCACGCATGCCGGCAGAAGCACGAGGTTCCTGGGTCAGAGACTGGAGATGTGTTGCTCACGGCACAGTAAGCAGCGGGAGGACTGGCATATTTGCATCAGTCCTCTTTGCCCTCAAGTGCCACGGGGGCAATGTGCGCAGGCCCAGATGGCCCCTGCATACTCAGTGGGTTGCCTTTTTTATGATGGACAGTTGGCCCACCTGCCCTTTGCTCTGGAGGGAGTTATCTCTGTCTTCTAAGGCTTCTTGCTATAGAGATATCCTTGAAAAGACAGCTTAGAGTAAAAGATACTCTGTGTCTCACGTACAAGAAACACGGGAGACTCCATGGATAACCACTGCACAACAGATTTTCTTTTCTTTTCTTTTCTTTTTTTAAAGATTTATTTTTATTTATTTATTTATTTGACAGGGAGAGATCACAAGTAGGCAGAGAGGCAGGCAGAGAGAGAGGAGGAAGCAGGCTCTCCACTGAGCAAAGAGCCCGATTCGGGGCTCGATCCCAGAACCCTGAGATCCTGACCTGAGCCGAAGGCAGAGGCTTTAACCAACTGAGCCACCCAGGCGCCCCTGCACAACAGATTCTCTGCTTCTGTTTCTCACTACCTTCATTGCCCCCCTGCCCTGTCCTCACTGTCTCACGCGTTAGGCTCTCCCTGTGCCCACCTCCTCCTCACCACTGACCACTCCGCACTGTACCTGCTTGCTTAGTTGTGTGCTTCTCCAACTTGCCTATAAACTTTTCATGAGATGAGACCATTATTCATCTTGATATCACCAGTCCGGCACAGTGTTTGATCCTCAGGGGAACTCAGTAAACGTTGAAATAATGAAGGACAACCTTTAGATAGTTCCTTGAGGGCAGGGGCCTTATATCACAAACTATAGCTCCTAATAGAGCTCCTTTTGTACAGCAGGCATTATTATTGCACTAAAATCAAATAATTAGTGCTTCATTTCCCAAGCAGACTAAGTCCAACATTCTAGACCAGGAGTCTCAAGCTGAATAGCAAATTAGACTTCTTAAATCACAGTTGCATATTGTAGCAACATCACTTTGAAAAACAAAGTATTTTAGATATTGCTGTTTTTCTCATTTTAAAACCAAACATATTTCCCATACTTCATAGTTTTTACCATAGACTAATTTTCATAGTATCTCAGGGTTTTTTTTCTTTTATCACAAACATTCTTTATATAAAACTCACAGGGGTAGGCTTCACTTTAACAACAAAATATGTTCACACATTTTTTTTTCTTGAAACACATACTTTTATTTTCCCACTTTGGATAGAGAAAAGACTGTATGAATTGTTTTAATTGCCTTTTAACTCCGCTCTAACAAAACCAGCAAAACCAGCATGGGACATATGCAGGCAATGCTCCTTGGCCTCAGAGACTGGAATTTCACAGGGAAGGTTAGGAACACAGAAAAGCTATGCCTTCCTTTGGGATGATTGCTTCTCACTTCAGCCCAGTGCTGTCAGGTCCTGACATTGTATGAATGTCTGAAATCTGGGTGTTTATGTGAAAGCTCCTAATTTCCTTTGTTGACCATTTATTCAAGGAACATATACATGCAGTGCATAGACTTCTAAGACCATTTCTGTCCCTGGGCCCTCAGTTGGCTGCCTCTGAAACTGCCTGGAATGGAGAAGAGAAAGGTACCTGATGAAGGTTAAAGGCCAAACTGGGAAAGTGAAAGATGGATGGCATGTCTACGTCTTCTTGGTACATATGATACATGGAGAATATTCAACAATTAGACAGGGATTCTTCCCTAAAGAAGCTTCCAGTCGATGGGTAACCTATCATGTGAAAGCCAGGGGGCACTTTTGGTGTTTTATTTTATTTAATTAATTTATTTTTTAAAGATTTTATTTATTTATTTCTCAGAGAGAGAGAGAGAGAGAGAGAGAGAGAGCACAAGCAGGCAGAGTGGCGGGCAGAGGCAGAGGGAGAAGCAGGCTCCCTGCTGAGCAAGGAGCCGGATCTGGGATTCGATCCCAGGACCCTGGGATCATGACCTGAGCCTAAGGCAGCTGCTTAACCAACTGAGCCACCCAGGCGTCCCACTTTTGGTGTTTTATTTACTCAGTACTTTATGGTCCTAGATAGAGTCTTCTAGGTGTTTTTCATGGACACACCTTTTGTATAAAGCTTTCTAAGTCTTTCAGACAAAGTTTAATGAAAAGGACTTACCCTCCTTCTGTTTCGTCCTGTTACAAACAGGCAAAGCAGCAGTCAGGTAGGTACATACCTAGCTACACCCCACACACATGTGCCTCCACTGGTGTCTGAACACGCCTGGGTGGAGAAAATACCAGCCTTCCGGGGGGCTGCCCTGGAAGAATGAATATTTCAAAGGTCCGAGAGAAGCTGGCCCTGCCTCAGGGCAAGTGATGGTTGGCAGAGAAGCACCACAGGAGGGACATTTGGTGATGCTTCTCAGAGTCATGCTTCAGCTCCAGGCACCAAGGTCAGGTGAAGGTCCTCCATGCGTACATGTGTGGCTGGTGGTAAAGAAAGGAGCCTGTGAAATCAAACCAATCTGGGGCAAATTCTGTTGCTTTGAGCCCAGTAACTTCATCTCCCTAAGTTTTAGTTCCTTCCTCTACACAATAGAAATAACAATAACAGCAAGTACTGCAAGAAATTTTGGATACAACATACCACTAAAACTCTTAGAATAAATCCAAGGCAGAGAAGAAATGGGGGCGTGTGGACAGACGGCAGTGGTTTGTAGCCTGGAGAAGCAGGGTGGAGGCAGGGCCACAGGGCAGCTGAAGCGAAGCTGTCCAGCGTGCCATCTAATAGGAAGCCCAGGTGGAATCAGATCTGGTCCAGGGGAGGATGGGGATAGGAGTAAGCACAGAGAGGACTCGCTGGCATGATGGCTCACTCGCTGGCATGATGGCTCACTGCGTGAGCTTGGCCATTCCCTAGACTCTGGTGGAAAAAGAGAAATTGAATATATTTTTATTTTCATTGACCCATACCCTTGACATGAAACTCATTGAAATCCCCAAAAAGGATATAGAAGAATTTCAACCTGAAATTATCACCAGGAGTTGATACAACAGGGATTGTGATAAGGATCCTTGATTTCTTGGAGGCAGGAAAGAAAACATGGTCTTTAGACTACTTTTGATTCTCAGGCTTGGTTTTATTTTAAGAGGCTTTGGAAAACAAACTCTTGGATAAAAATAAGGAGAGTCTTGGGTTTTTACTCTGGCTTTGCAACGAAATCTCTTGGGTAGGACATTTGATCACTCTGTGCTTCATGATTACCATGTGGAAAATGGAAATTAATAAAAAAAACTGCATGTGTTTTCACAGCGAGAATGATGTGTAGGTGAAGATGGTTCAGGAAACATTTAGCATCTGGAATAAAATGTGTAGTAGGAATTCTAGGTTGCATCATTCATTAATAATATATGATTGATTTTATAGAAGATGAGCCCCCCTTATTTTGGATACAAGACAGATTGTTGCCTCCATTATTCTCAAGAAGAAAACCATAATGCATTATCTTTTTTTTTTTTAAAGATTTTATTTATTTATTTGACAAAGAGAGAGAGATCACAAGTAGGCAGAGAGGCAGGCAGAGAGACAGGGAGAGGAGGAAGCAGGCTCCCTGCTGAGCAGAGAGCCTGATGCGGGCCTCAATCCCAGGATCCTGAGATCATGACCTGAGCCGAAAGCAGAGGCTTTAACCCACTGAGCCACCCAGGCACCCTTTAATGCATTATCTTTTGAAAATGTTTGAGAAAATTGTCAAAAAGAATTAAAGAGTGTTACTAAAATTTTTATTACTGTGGGTATTGGCCAGTCCAGAAATAAAGATCTCATTACATTAATGTTAACAGTGGGAAATGAACCATTTCACTTACATTTTCGAAAGCTAGTAATACATTGTTTTCTTAAGACTCTCAAAACCATGTTTCACTGCATACCTATGGGAAGAGCAGCATCAAGGTTACCCATGATTGATGCTAAATAATTCACTATGAATATATATATATATTGCCTTCAGGAAAAGAGCATGAAATTTAGAATATATAAATATTAAACAAAAGTAAATCCTTCAGAACCGTTCTACCATTGAGGAGCAAAGCAGGAAGACTCAGAATCATCTCCAAAATCGTAATTAAAGGGAGGAAAGACTTTTAATATCTCTAAACTCTGAATTTATTTTTAATGTGGGTACAGAATTTCCATTTTTAAAATACCAAGTGCTTTGATCACTTTAAAAATCAATTTATGCCATCATTATTTCAACAATTGAAGTTATTTTGGACATGGAATTTATGGTAGATAATCTGGGTTGAATATTTTCAACTGGAAGCATTCTGAGGTCCTCTCCCACTAAAATAGAACTATATACTGTATGTAATAAACTTATTGTTGGATTTTGGATTCTCAGGAAATAAAAAGAAATTTCTGAAGATTTCCTCTCTTTCCTTGAAAAAAAAAATATATACATATATATACACACACATATATATACATATACATATATATATACATATACATATATATATACATNTTGGATTCTCAGGAAATAAAAAGAAATTTCTGAAGATTTCCTCTCTTTCCTTGAAAAAAAAACATATACATATATATACACACACATATATATACATATACATATATATATATACATATACATATATATACATATATATATATATTAGCAAGCTGAATCCAGAACTTGAAACAATGAACACAAAAGAGATTGGAAAGACTAAATTGTCCTGAGTCAAGTGTTCAGAGCATCACTGTGATTCAGAAACTCCGATGTATCCTAAGCAGGATGAACCAAAAACAAATCTGTGACAAGAAATATTATATTAAAACTGTAGAACACTAGGGGTGCCTGGATGGCTCAGTCAGTTAAGTGTCTGCCTTTGGCTCAGGTCATGATCCCAGGGTCCTGTTAGTTTCCCTGCTCAGCAAGGAGCCTGCTTCTCCCTCTCCTTCTGCCCCTTCCTCCACTCATGTTCTCTCTCTCTCTCGAATAAATAAATAAAATCTTTAAAAAATATATTAGCTTAAGCAATTACAGTTGAAAGGTAATGGGATCGTATTTAAATTTCCTTTGATCAGGGGTGCCTGGGTGGCTCAGTGGGTTAAGCATCTGCCTTTGGCTCAGGTCATGATCTCAGGGTCCTGGGATTGAGCCCCGCATCCGGCTCTCTGCTCAGTGGAGAGCCTGCTTCCCCCTCTCTCTCTGCCTGCCTCTTTGCCTACGTGTGATCGCTCTCTCTCTGTCAAATAAATAAATAAAAATCTTAAAAAAAAAAAAAAGATTTTCTTTGATCACCTTGCTCTCAGGACCGCCTGCAGGCCCAAATCATTGATGAAGTCTTGCTACAGAACCTTACTAGATGCTCTAGGAAGCCATAGGCAGCAGCTTTGGGCAGACTGACCAGATCATCAGGAATACTTTCTGGGTCCTCCCAAAAAACATCTGCTGTGGGGAGTCAGCTGAGATTATACTTTCGAAATGGGAGTACCTCAGAAAATTGGTGGTGAATTCCTTGGAGCGTTACTTCTGAGAACCACGCCCGCTGTGGTGCTACGGGGAGCAGGAATCACTGGTGGAGGCTCCCCTGTGATCCCAGGGCTTCCGAATTTCCTTAAAGCTTAAAGTAGCCTCCTGAGAGTTTCTTTCCCAGTTTTTGCAGTGGTTGTGTAAACCTCTAATACTCACTTTTTCTAATCAATGTGCTTAAAATGGTACTTTTCTCCCCTGAACTACGACTAAAACAGTCATCTACTTTTAAAAAAACATTTTAAGATTGTATCAAAAAGGAAATTCAACTCTATGTTTATAAGAGCTACATGAGCTAGAGATTTCATAGAACAGCAAGTAAAAAAATAAAAGAATGTTTAAGATGGAATGTCAGCCAAACGCCATTAAATTACACACCCACAAAAAGACAGATAATAATATTAGCACTACAATTCAAATAAAGACCTAATACTTTTGCATATTTATGCACCAAGTACCAAAGCAGCAAGATTTGTGAATAAAATGATCAGGTGACATAAGGAAGAATTAATAGGAACAGACTAATTGCAACAAACTTAAGTATTTCTCTTGGTCTGTGATTAAGAAGTAGAAAAATAATAAGCATAAAAGTTCCAGTAACATATTTAATAAGTCATGTCAGATTGATAATTACGAATTCTACACTGAGAAAATTGAGAGTATATACATTTTCTTTAAGGAACCATAGAACACTCAAAAAAACAATAGCAAAACTGGTAAAACAACTATTGCCAGAAAAAGAACCTGGCACAAATAATTTTACAGAAAAATTTTAATAAATACAGAAAGAGATGTTATTTGCAATGCTTGCAATATTCTTTCTAAACATATACTCAAGGAGAAAATTTTCAAATGTTTTTGTTAAATGTGACTCTAATATTGAATTCAAAACCCAGGCAGTTTCTACTAAAAAGAAAACCTCATCAATATAAAATTCATAAATAAAATATTAGCAAACGTCTGGTGGGATATTAAGAGAATACACATCTTGAGTTTATTTTTCACACAAGGATGGTTTAACATTAGTATATTTGTTAATATAAATTCACCATGTCAATGGATCTAAAAAGTCCTATGATTAATTCCACAGATACTGAATTTTATTTGACCAGTGTCTTCAATTCTCTTTCTCTTCAATTTTTTATACAGATATTCAATTCAAGAATAGATGGACATTTTCCTCCACATAATAAAATTTATTTATCTGATATATCAAATCATCATCATGCTTAATTCAAAATAAAAGACCCAGTTAAGTCAGAAACAAAATAAGTCTGCCTAATTTTATTACTGTTATTTGGCATTTTATGGGTAGAACTAACCAATGAAATCAGACAGAAGAAATTTAATGTATAAAAATTGGAAAGGAGGAGATAAAATTACTTCATCACATACAGATCTTAACTGAAAAAATCAAGAAAACCAATTAGAAAAATTCCTGCAACTAATAATAAAATTCAGTGAGATCTCAAGGTACACAGAAATGTATACCTTTCTTTGGATGTACATTCAATATGTATATTTGAATATACATTCTTTGAATGTACAACAATATGTATAAACAATACCAACTTAAAAAATGGAATAAAGATCCCATTTATAATGACATTAAAAAAGAAAAATTCCAGGAATAAACTTTAAAAAGTGTGCAATTCCCACGAGTAAGATTTTACAACATCTTGAGAAACACCAATGATGTCTTAAACAAAAGGAACCACTGTGTTCTCAGCCAGCAAAACTCAGCATCAGAAGTATGTTAATTCTTCTCCAATTATGAAGGTTATAATTTCCCAATATATAAACAAACGGTGGGAGATGGGCTTCACATATACATAAGTTGACCCGACATTTATATGGGAGAAAAAAATCCATGTACACATAGCCAGAAAAACTCTAAAATCATTGAAGAGAACAGTAGGAACTACCATATGTTAGTATATATTATAATGCCTCAATAATGAACAAGGTGGTCTTGCTGCATGAAACAGAGATAAAGTCATGGTATAGAAGATAGAGTCCTGAAACAGATCTAAATATATATGGGAATGTAGTATGTGATAAAGGTGGCATTTTCAAATTGTGTGGCAATGATGGACCAGTTGACAAATGAATAAATGAAATAAATATATAGGCTTCTAAAAGATTACATAATGGGGCCCCTGGGTGGCTCACAGATTAAAGCCTCTGCCTTTGGCTCAGGTCAGGATCTCAGGGTCCTGGGATCAAGCCCTGGGCTCCCTGCTCAGTGGGGAGCCTGCTTCCTCCTCTCTCTCTGCCTGCCTCTCAGCCTACTTGTGATCTCTCTCCCTCCGTGAAATAAATAAAGAAAATCTTTTTAAAATAAATAAATAAAAGATTACATAATGCAGTTGGACCCACACCTCACACTACTCACTAGAAAAAGTTTCAAGTAGATCAAAGATTTATATATGGAAAAATTAAAATCATAAAAGTACTAGAACAAGAGAGATTCCTTTCCAAAGGATGGTTTAGGCGTCAAAAATCTATAAATTGTAAAAGTCAAGCTTGACATATTTAACCACATAAAATAAATAATTTGTACATGGCTAAAAAAAAGGAAAGAACTTGAAAACAAAGTCAAAATAAATGACAAACTGGAAAACCATTTGCAACTCATGATGTAGGACTAACATAACACTTACAGTGCCTGTTATAGGTCAGAAAAGGACCAAACTACAATAGAAAAATAACTAAAAGTTATAACAGACAGTTCACAGGTGCCCCAAAACTCATAAAATGTGCCTAATGTTAATCACAGGAGAAATGTAATTTCAAACTCCATTTTCACCAAGCAGATTGATAAATGTCTAAAAGCGGGATAATGTTCTCTCTTTGAGTCTATGACTTCTCATATGTGGCTCTTCGGAGTTCAAATTTGTCCAATCTTCTTTAGAGGGCAATTTGGTAACATGTTTCAAAATTACAAATACATAGACACTTTGAGCTAGGAACTGCACTTCTGTAAATCTATCCTACAGATATGTTTTCACATGTGAAATGATTCCCAAGGTTGGTACTTGTAAGAAAAACATTGAAAATAATGCAAATGTATACCAGTAGAACACTGTTTCCAAAGGGACATGATGCAGAGAGTGAAGAACAATAAGGAAGTGCTCCAAGGATCTAGAAAGCTCTCCAAGATGTAGTGTTAAAAGAAAAAAAGCAAGGCAAGAACTTAGTGTATGGTCTGAAGCTTCTGAGTAAAAAGATAGAATAAAATTAAGAACCTATATTTAAAATTCTACATCAAAGGCATAACAATAAAAGTTATATAGCCTGTGGTGCATACATTTTATAAGAAACATGTCTAAGAATACGAAGAAACAAATATATTGATATATAGATATCAGGTGAATACTAACCAAAGAGAGCTTGGATAACAAAACAGACTTTAAGACAGAAAAAATATTATTAGGATGCCATTAGGGATGAAGAGAATCACTGCATATAGAGAAAATGTTCAATTGATCAGAATATAAACATTCTAAACCTATGTACACGTGAATTATCCTCACAGTATAGAGAGATTTGAAAAAGTTTACCAACATAGGGGGAGATTTCAAAACAATCCTCTATTCCTAATAGGTAAAATTAGTAGATATAAGCAATTTGAACAGCCTGATTTAATGTTGTAGACATATAGGTCAGCATCCAATTGCCTCTGCCTTCCTAAGTGAAATGGAACAAATGAAGGAAATTTCTACTAATTCCACTAAACAGGTCTCAATAATTTCAAAGAAATTTCTTTTAAAGTATTCAATATGATACAGTTTTAAAGTATTCAGTACAATTAAGTTAGAAGTCAAAAACAAAAAGAAATAAAATCTCCATATATATGCAAATTTAAAACAATTCCAAATAATTCATAATACAGAAAAATTTTTAAATGGGAAAAGCTTAGCATTGAATGAGCTCGTCTATTAATTTTGAATGTGAGGCAAAATTATTTCAAGTAAATAAGAACATCAGAATTTCCTCTTTGTACCATGAAAAATGTAAGTTGTGTTATGATCTTAAATATTATGACAGAAATGATTGCTTAGGAAACCCGGAGCATCAAAATAACTTGATTTTAGTTACATGTATAGGTTATTTTAGAATGTAGACAACTAGTGAAAGTCAAGGTGATAGAATTTCAGTACTTCACAGGGATTTTAAAGAACAAATTTAACTCTACCTTACAGGTAAATTAAAGTTCGAGAAGTATCTCATAAAGTCTTCCACAGCTAGCTGATGGCAGAGCTAGGATCCTAACCAAAGTGACAGCAGAATGTCAAGGATTCAGACAAACGTGGTTTCAAGTATTGTCTCCACCACTAAGCCTCAGTTTTCACATAAGAAAAAAAGAGAAGGTTAGTTGGTTAAACATACTTACCTCTAAGTTTTTTAGAATTTGTAAATGTATATGAAGTTTACACACGTGAGGACATCACGTGAGTAAAGAACGTTCATTGTCATGGATTCAGACAAACGTGGTTTCAAGTATTGTCTCCACAACTAAGCCTCAGTTTTCACATAAGAAAAAAGAGAAGGTTAGTTGGTTAAACATACTTACCTCTAAGTTTTTTAGAATTTGTAAATGTATATGAAGTTTACACACGTGAGGACATCACGTGAGTAAAGAACGTTCATTGTTTACCAGATAATAGTCCTTCTATTAAACAACATTAGGTCTGAGAAACTTGCTTTCACAATTTAAACATAACATGACACTATGCTCCTCTATTTCTTGAAGACATTCATGTATAAGTTATATTTTTTATGTAACAGCTACTTTGCCGATATGCTAGAAAGTTTGTAACACCCATTCGTGAATGTGAGTGGAAACTCTTCTAACATATTCTAGGGCAGTGACAGAGTTTCAGTCATGATGATCTCTGACTGCCACTTGACATTAGTAACTTTCCTTTTTCTCTGTCTCCATTTCTAAAATGAACATTGTGATTAATCGGGCCTCTAATATTTCAGTTGTGCTTAGATGCCTAGTTCACGTGATTCAGCGCCTTTCTGTGAGCACTCACTGATGAGCATTAAGGGTACATGGCAGGTAACGCTTTCAAAGGGCCTCAACTAGAGCAGCAGCCTAGTTTCTCAGTTTGTTTTCCAAAACCCAAGGGATTTAGTTTAGGGAGATCTGCCAGAAAAGAGATGTAACTCTCCTGAGGTGTTGAAGCAGAAAAATAATTTCTGTCTCGTTCTGAGAAATAGAAACCACAAATTGGCAAGCAAGGTCTCACAGAATTCTTAGATCGACCCTCATGTAAACATCTCTGCCATTAGCACAGTGCCTCCTGGCCTTCAGTCAGCACCCAGGCCACCCATGGAAATCCTGACCAACAGATTCCATATTCCTGAGGGAAGCCCCACGCCTGTATATTTGAAAGGCTCAGTTTAGATTCTAATAGGTACCAAAGATTAAGAACTAAGCCCTGAGATTCCTTCTTTCTAACACACAGCACTGATGATGTCATTCCCTTTGCTCAAAAACCTTCAAAGTCTCCCTATTGCCCCAGGAATGAGGTACTAACTGCTTAGGGTGTCATTTGCTTCCCACAATGTTATCCAAAAATCTGTGTTGCCCTATCTCATGTCCCATAGTCTGTGACATAAACCCAAGGCTACAAACCGAACATACTCTAAATCTTTTCAAGTGCCTGTTTATCAGATGCATGAGATCACCTCACGAGCTTGGGAAAATGACAGATTCCTGCTGTCGCTGCCACCCTTCCTCAGTCCCATAGGTATGGAAGCTGCCATTTTAACAAGTAACTGAGGTGAGCCTGAGAAGGTCTTATCACTCCTCATGCTGATTTTGGAACTGCTGCTTCGTCTCCAGGAGTGCCCTGCCCTACCTGGCCGACTCTTGGGGCTCAGCTCAGATTCACTACTTTCCATCGGTTCTTGACTCCCCCTCTAAGTAAACTTCTTTTACACAAGACCCCCATATTTATCATCTTTTGTCTTTTATTTGGTGGCTTTTGTACTCTCCCTGTTAATAGACTCCTAAGGACAGAATCTGCATCTTTCTCATTTTTATATTCTCCATAATGTTTAATACAGCGACTTCTTTGAGTTAAGGAATCAATCAGTATCTTTGGAATTGAGTTGGATACAAAAAATGGGGTGGATCCTGGGGCTGGTGGGAGAGCAGCAGGGCTATGAAGGCTGGTGGGGAAGGGGCACAAAAGATTGGATTCCCGAGGGTCGGGAGGGGCAGGGAATGGGCAGGGCTAGGATTTCTCTCAAAACTTTGGATCTGTGGTCCAGGAAACCAGGAAACATACACATATACAATAGAGAAAATATCTTCGCTATGTAATCAAAGTGCATAAAAGGAGAGAATTCTACCAAACCTCAATAGTGGTTATCTCTAGGGCGATGGGGGCTTTTATTTTTCTAGCTATGATTTTTTTCTCTAAGTTTTCTTCAATAGGCAACATTCTATTTCTACAATTACATAAGAAGGGTTTTTTTAAAATTAATCCCCTAACTGAAGGTTGCTGGGGGGTGCGAGGGTAGGAATGGGGTGGATGGGTTATGGATGTTGGGGAAGGTTTGTGCTATGGTGAGAGCTGTGAAAAGTGTGGGCCTGATGATTCACAGATCTGTACCCCTGGGGCAAATAATAATTTAAAAAAAAAAGAAGAAAAAAAGAAAAAAATAAATTAATTTAATTAAATTAAATTAATCATCTGACACCTTTCCATTTTTCTCCCTCAGAGTTACTCTTTAACTTGAGGAAGGATTACCTGAAGCTCCATCAGGCCATTTTAGCATTCATTTGGCAAACATTCATGAAACAACATCCGTTGCCAGAACTTTTGTTAGAACCTGCGAATACGGAGATGGATGACACATGGTCCCCATTCTCACAGAACTAACAAGCTGGTGGGGGAGCAGACACGGGGACAGAGCGGTTCGATATAATGTGATAAATGCTGTACGGAAACGCATGGGGTCCTGAGAACCAAGTGCCTAAGGCCACCTAACCCCAGCCCCGCTGGCAGAAGGCTTCTTGGATGCAGAAAGACGTGAGTGGTTGCGAGGACAGTCAGTCAGCCAGCCCTAGAAGTAAAATGTAGGAATTCCTGGTGATGGAAAGAACATAAGAGGTGAAGGCAGGAAGCAGTACTCAGCTCTGGGAACGCTTCTACTCAACGGGGTTTGAAGGACGAGGTAGTAAATGATGCAGAAGCAGAAGCCAGCAGGTGTCAGCCACGGACACCCTTGTCAGTCACGAGAAGGAGCTTGAAAACGTTTCTCTATTTCTGTTTCAAAATCTCACTTGCTATTTTCCTATTTGCAGTGGTTTGGTATTTAAAACAACACAGAATATCTACACCACAGAGTCCCTGCACAAAGGTTTGGTTATACCGTGGATAAACAAGAGCGCAACTCAAAGTTGTTTCTGAATCTCACTGGTAATCAGAATCACCCATGAGTTCTTGAAAAAACATAGATTGGCTGCTTACCCCCAGATAGGATTTTAAAATTCTCAGTTAATTCTAATAACAAATTCTGTTTGGGAACTACTATTCTAGGTTTGCCATTGTGTTCAATTCCTGCCATTAGAGTCACCTGGAGAACTTAAATCTACAGATGTCCAGGCAGGCCCATTCCCTAAGAGTCTGGCTTACTGATCAGGGGCAGGGGGCAGGCATCTGCATTTAGCAGAAATTCCTGGGTGACGCTGATGTATGATCTGGGCTGAGGACCACTGCTGAGTCTAAACTTTGTTGTTGAACCAAATAAGATAAACCGGAAGAAGGGAAGGAAGAAGAGAAGAACATATAGGACGGTGGTGGACAGAATACCATACTGGTTAAGAACTCAGCTTTGGAATCGGACACATAGGATTTAAATTCTGCCAGTTATAAAGATTTCATCAAGCTCCTTACCCTTTCTGAGCCAGTTTCCTTAACTGTAAATAAGGTTGATAATATGGTTGGAATGTTAAAGGCAGGTAAAATTCCTAGCATCGCACATACTAAATATTAATTGTTAATATTAAGACAGTATTTTAAGTAGGGAGAAGTGTTAAGTATTGCCAAAAGGTGACATGAGGTTAGCCTAAAGATTTCCAAAGAAATTAGCAATGTGAAAGTCATGGTAATCTCAGTGAGAGCACTTCAGGTACATGGGTAGGGAGGAAATCCAGAATTTGTCCTTGCATTCTATTTCTATTTACATTTATAAAGTGATCTCCTGAAAACTGCAAACTATGATGATGTGACTTTACTGTCTGATAGAAAGCCCTTCAAAGAACTTTAATATTAGGTTCTCATTTTTATTAAGAACTAATAAATGAAATAATTATATAAGAACATTTAACACTGTGCCCTCCATGTTCAAAAAGAACCATTATTTGTAAATGGTAGCCTGTGTAAGACCCATCCATTGCACAGAAAGCTGCTATCAAGGGCATTGTTCTTAAGCTGTATAACAACCCTTTAATTCTTTTTCTCTCCAGAGCTCAGAGCCAGGCCCCTTCCAGTCCTGTTTCTTCACTATAGCAGATCCTTCACTTCCTTTCTCCTCTTCCTCTCTGTTCCTTTCCTCAGACTTGGCATTTGCATTTTCCTGGCTTCCAAGGCCATGGGGGGGATGGACACAGGCTTCCATTTCTCTTTTCTCTCAGCCCCCATGGGGGCTGCTGAGAGTTCCCACACCCAAATTGCAGTAAGTGATCAAGCTAAGATATGCACCTAGAAGCTGTCATTTCCCAAGACACAGATTTGGCGATGGCCCAGGTGACCAACAGGGAACAACTGAAAACAGAGTAAAACAAAACAAAAAGCAGAAACCCTAGTTTTGATACCCTAGAAAGACATTTAAAATGGCAAATATTTGAGGTACATGAGTGTTTTAGTCAATTAAGTGTCCAGCTCTTGATCTTGACTCAGGTCTTGATCTCACAGTGGTGAGTTGGAGCCCCATGTTAACTCAAATCGGTTAGGTTAACTTAACTCATTCTGAGCCTACTTAAAAGAGGAAAGGAGAGGAGAGGAGGGAAGGGGAGGGAAGGAGAGGAGAGGAGAGGAGAGGAGAGGAGAATACAAAACAAAACCAAAAAAAATGGCAGGTATTTTGATACCTACAAAATATGTACATGGGACAGGATTACACAGAAAGGGGCTTAACATACAGGCGCTGATGATTAATATGTAGGCGGGAGTTGATATACATTGACAAAACAGGTAGGCGATTGAGAAAGACATAAAAAATTAGAGTTTAATATTTGTCAGACTTCCTTACTCTGCTAAAGTGGCTTATGTGAAAAGAAGTCAAGCTGGAACCTACTTGACCAGTTTATGTTAAATCAGCCTTCCTAAGACTATCTTACTAATGAAAGCAATTTGTCCATCAAATCTTTCATGGAAAGATCAATTACTTAGAATATGCAGTGAATAAGCATTGGTTTTATCTCTTAAATCAGTTTCCCACTTCTAAAGAGGTGGCATTTTTGACTTCTGCTCTTTGTTAATCAGTGCCATAAAAATCAAAGCTCAGCAGGTCAAAAGTAAATTTGTATTTGGGAATTTAAAGAGGTACTCTATCTAATGAAACACAGAGTTGGCTGCCTTATAAAATTAAAATTTTGACTTGGAAAATAAATTTTAAAGGAATTATAAACTACTCTGCATTTGCGCTGTATTGTATGCCGGTATTAAATAAAAGGGCAAATAAACGAAGGGGTCCTAATTATCATTTTCCATTTAACTAGAAAAAAAATATTGACTTGCCTTAAAAACCCAACCACATAGTCAACTGGACACTCTCCTGAACACAAATGGTATTTGCTACGTATATGTCTCCAAACCCTAAGGATCAACTTTCATGCTTCCATTTCAGTCCGGTGGCCTGGCCATGGGCATGACTGCCCCTGACCTATAGAAGGAGGCTGACTCTACACAGAAGCTCCTCCAGGTGGGGCGCCTGGGTGGCTCAGTGGGTTAAAGCCTCTGCCTTCAGCTCAGGTCATGATCTCAGGGTCCTGGGATCGAGCCCCGCATTGGGCTCCCTGCTCAGCGGGGAGCCTGCTTCCCCCTCTCTCTCTGCCTGCCTCTCTGCCTACTTGTAATCTCTCTGTGTCAAATAAGTAAATAAAATTAAAAAAAAAAAAGCTCCTCCAGGTTCTCACCCCAGGCCGAGTACCACGTATCTGTTCCAGATTGTGCTCGTTCTATCTTTTGAGCCCACAACAGACCTCTACCCAGAGGTCCAGCTTTTGCCCTTTGCCTGTGCTCTTTGAATGAGATGAGTCTCTTGGACTGCTTCCTCTGTTCCTTACCCTTGCTCTGCCTCTAGATGGTATGTTGAGGTTTCTCTTTCCTCTTGCCTGGCAATCAAAGCCAGACCCACTGCCCTTCCAGCCTTCCTGCACCTGCCATCAGCTCCCAGCACCAGAACAGAAGGCCCCTTGCACAATCTGATATATCCTGAATCCCCAGACTCCCCCACTGGATGTGCAGAGGGACCTTACATTTTTACATTCTTACATCCTTACACTCACACACACACACACACACACACACACATACACAGAATAAAGGGATTGGTAAAAATGTCGTGACATAACACGTTTCTGGAATCCTAGCTTCCTTTCCAATACTTCCATCCCCTCCCTCCCTGCTTATACTTGATTTCTCCCTCTCTCCTCCTTTAGGATCTTCCTGTATCAATTAGCTGTTTTCTCTTTTCTCTTCAATACTTTTTACTACCTCTTTATTTTCTTATCACTGTTATTGCCATCAATAACGCCACTTTATGATCCAATCCTTAATGTCATCTCTAATTTCTCCCTCTAAGGATTTTTTTATATCCCCTTAATTGGCAGGACAATTTGCCTCTATAACACTATGGAATGGGAACTACTTCTTTCCATCATCCATAGCCTGGAAATCCTGGAAGGGACCTGAACTTCAATTTTCTTCCAATGAACTCATTTTCCCCTCAAATTAAAACTTCTAAATGATTACTTCGGTTTACAGTTTCATATTAGTGATCTTTACGAAAATAACTTAGGAAGCAGATTTGACTTCTCCATTATACTATTAGGTAACAGTGGATGTAGAGACTAAATCTAAAATACCATTCGTGTTTTTGTTTTCTTTTCCATTCCCATCTAAATCTTGTCATTCCCTCTCTAGCCCCACAACTGGGGATCCTGGTGAGACCCCTGCCCTGAAGGACACAGCTGGCCTTAGCCAGTGTCTGCCCCCGGGGAGCAGACACAGCTCTCCACTGGGCTTCACTTCCAGGTGGAAGCCAGGCCTTTCTTTGCTCCTAACCATACAAACGAGATGAAGCAGTGACATTTGGCAAGGCTTCAGGGAGAGGTCAGAGTATTGGACGCAGGGTCTTGTCACCTACAGGACAATTCTGAGAAGAGCATCTATGGTCCACCAGACATGTCTGAGAAGTGGAAACACAGTAGTGTCCATCTCTATGGCTGCAGCAAGACAATCTCAACACATTTCTCAAAAGACATGTTATTAGCTAAACAGCAAAACAACTGTATTGGACTCCCTCTCCCCTACACACACTTACCCTTTTGTGAATACTATGTAAAGCCATATAACTACTTCTCATTTACTCAGAGAAAAAGAAGTTCTGTCTGCACTTATAGGTCAGTATCCTAAAAGACAGAGTGCTCCTTTGACCTTTTGAAGGTTGGGACAGATTTATCTTTAAAGGGTTTTCAGATTTTGCTTTTTTGGCTCTGTTGGAAAGGTTTTGCACACGTGCAAAGGAGGAGAAAGTGCATTGGCTTCCTTATCATATCAATTAAAAAATAAACTGTCAAAGGAAAGCCTTTTAGCAGTTCCCCCTTGTGGATGCCCTTAACAGATTAAAAGGTTACATTAAACTTCATAAAATGTGCGCCCTTAGGCCTAAGGAAAACCCTCCAAAATCTGTCAATAGTCCCACAACCGTGTTTGTGCCCAGTTTACTGAGGGATAAAATAAACTCAAAAGATTTTTAGTCCTGGAACGGTTCAGGAAGTTGAACTAATCTCTCCCAGTATTGCTAGAAGGTTCCAAACATTACTTAAGGAAAGCTGCCTTAAAATGTGACCAAGATGTACCCCCCTGCCCCAGGCTGTTTCCTTTTGACAAGTCCCGGAAACTCTTATTATAATGGAGATTGAGAGCGAACACTGGAGGTCAGACGTCTCAGTAAGGGTTCCTTAAAAGAGCCCCTTTGAGCCTTTTCTAAAGAGAAAAATAAAAATCAGGAAATGCCCAGGGGCAAATACTACTTGTCAAGTCTTATTGTCACCACGGGACGGAGTCACATGTTCAGAACTTTGCTCCATAATTGAAACCTTTTTCTTTCAACTGAAGACGAGATATGAGGTATTTCAGGCTATGCCGATTGTAACAGTCAGTGGAACAGCCTATTTACCCTACCTTCCAATTTTTATCAAGAATGTCTATTCCACAGTTTTATGTGGATACTGAGCAGTGGGAAAATTAGTATTTTAATATATAATTATATAGAAGGTACTTGCCACACTGAGGCCCATTCCCACATTTTTCTGCTCTTATTTAAAAACTTCCATTATTTCAGGGTGCCTGGGTGGCTCAGTCGTTAAGCATCTGCCTTTAGCTCAGGGCAGGACCCCAGGGTCCTGGGATGGAGCCCTGCATCAAGCCCTGCATGGAGACCTCCATCCTGCTCCCTGCTCAGTAGGGGGCCTGCTTCTCCCTCTCCCACTCCCTCTGCTTGTGTTCCTGCTCTCGCTGTCTGTCTCTGTCAAATAAATTAATAAAATCTTTAAAAAAATAAAAATAAAAACTTCCTTTACTTCACTGATGTTTTATATATTCATTCTAGACAACAGCAAAGTATAGAAATAAATGAAAAGAAAAACAGCACCTGTGGAAACACTACTCTATTATCCTGACTAATATTTTGGTGTGTAATATGTTGCTGTATTTTAGTAGAAAACAGTCTAACCCTTGTTTATGTAAATACATGCATGCAAATTTGCATTAAATATTTGAACATAAGACTATCCTACAAATACACTTACAGAGATAGCATTTTTTCAATAAAATGTTACAACCATCTCTTCAAAGCATAATCTGATATTAAAATTCTTAATGACCATGCAACTGTTCCGAGTTATATCATTAACCATTTAGTCTACTCTGTACTGTTTAATATGTTAGGTTAGATATCCGTAAAGACATCTCAGTTAAGACCAGGTTTTTCCTCTGGTAACAACTAATTTCTGAATTGCAGTAGCTTTATTTATTTATTAAAGATTTTATTTATTTGATGGAGAGATCACAAGTAGGCTGAGAGGCAGGCAGAGAGAGGAAGCCGGCTCCCTGTCGAGCAGGGAACCCGATGCAGGCCTCGATCCCAGAACTCTGAGATCAAGACCTGAACTGAAAGCAGAGGCTTTAACCCACTGAGCCACCCAGGTGCCCTTGGAGCAGCTTTAAACAAAGTTTCTTTCTTGTTATGATTCAAGGCCATCGTGGGTTCGCCAGAGGCGCTGCTCCGCCTTGCCTGCATTTCAGGATCCGGCCTAACGCAACAGCTACGGTCAGTTTTCTGCTTGCAGAGGAGGCAGAGCCCTGTGCTAGTTGCATGGCTCATAATGGTCTGCCCCTCGCGAATGATTGGCCGGGACTTGTCACGTGGCCCGACCCAGCTCCAAGAAGGCAAGCAAGTACAACCCTACCACGTTTTCAAAGCTGCCGAGATTGAATTGTATGAAATTGTTAAAAAGTAAGTTAAAAGCGAGTAAGGAACTGGATAACGAATGGCAACATTTACGACAGACACATTTTAAGAGAAAACTCAAGCCCAGAAAGGCTTAGAACCTGGTCCAAGGAAATCAGCTACTGAGTGGCTGTCAGGACTCATAACAGTATTTTGATCGCAGCAATCTCAGTGCTGGTTGGGGAGGAAAAACTCATCAGCCCTATCTATAGTTCCTTTTAAAATGGCTTTTCCCAGGGTACCTGGGTGGCTCGGTTGTTAAGCATCTGGTCTTGATCCCAGAGTCCTGGGATTGAGCCCCATAGCGGGCTCCCTGCTTCGTGGGGGGCTGTTTCCCCAGCTCCTCTGTGCTTGTGCTCTCTCTCTCTTGCCATCTCTCTGTGTCATAAGTAAAATAAAATCTTTTTAAAAAATAAAATAAAAATAAAGTTCTTTTTCTCATACACTTCAATTCTCTCACTGCTCTACTTTTTTTAGACGCTATTGTCACTAGACAAAATTATTTAATTCATAAATCACAGCCTGAGCTTTGTTTCATGAGTATTAAATCAACCCTCAACCTCTGAGTGCATAATTTCCAACTTTTTGATTACATTTAATTACAGCAATAAAAATACTCTTCCTTTAGAGTTTTAAATTTAGCATGTTTTCCTTCTTCTTGAAAAATTCTATTTTCAGAGGAAGAATGATCAAAAAATTAATAATATTTATCAAGAAACCTCAAATTGAGCTGTATTCTGAGCATTCCAAGACAGCTGGCTTCTGTTAATTAAGTTCAAGAACTAGTTTTCAGGGCAGCTGGCTGGCTCAGTCAAAGGAGCATGTAACTGACTCAGTCTCGGGGTTGTGAGTTTGAGACCCACATTGGGTGTAGAGATTACTTAAACAAAACATTTAAAACAAATTTTTTTTTAGTTCTCTTCTGTTTTCTGTAAATTTACTGATTTTTTTCTTGTTATATGAAATGTTTTTACTTTGACATTTTAACTTTTTTATCTTCAAATTTTCCCATGTGGAATTTTTGGTTTCTTACTCATATGTAGTTTTACTACTAACTTTCTAGCTCAGTACTGAATACTATTACTAAAGCAAAAATCAATAGAGTTAAGTTCAAATTCGGACATCTCTCATCATTCACACTTTAAATATGTATGTATTATATACATAATTTCCTTTTTGTGATTATAAAAGTCAATTTGGAAAATACACAAAATATTTTAAAAGAACAAAAATATTATCTGTGATGCTATTAACCAGAAAAAAAAAAATGCTGTTAACATTTGGCATATATTTTCCACTACTTAAACTTCTAATTGAGATCACATCATTGATCAAAATGTTGTATCTTTTTTTTTTTTACCTATAGACATTTTCTATTATAAAGATTTTTGTAAATATAATCTTAATGGTAGTGTTGGGGAGTAAGAATTCCTTTCCCCTCTAAGGTCCTTCTAGCTGAACTAAGAATCAAAATGGAATAGATTAATGGAGAAAATAAAATTTAACAGCAGACATTCAGGGAATCCACACAGACATGGAAATTCCAAAGACAGGCAAAAGGAGGTAATATATGTCAGTCTGAACTAAAGAGAATGGGGCAAGAGAGCTGGGACTTCAAAGGGAAAGAATGAAATTCACAGGAAGCTGAGAAGAGTAAATGTTTGATAAACAAATGTTTGCTCTGATACATAGCTTGGTTATTCAGATTAAATTTGTCTCTGATAATAACCCTTATTTAGAAAGACCCTCAAATTTAGATTCTTCCAGGTAGTTAAAGGAGAGGCAAAATTTTCCCTTGAACCCTTAGAGTCTTGATTGCCTTCAGGTCAAAATAAGCCACACTACATAATTGCCCATTTTAGGGCCATTGGCCCCTACAGTGGCATAATATTCCATTACATTGATCAGGGAGCAGAAGGCACAGTGAGGACAAAGCATAAGCTGACACCCTGCAACCTTACTCCACCCCCTTCTCCTGGGTGGGACACCTGTGACTTTCTTCTGGGAATCTCCCAACTAAATGTTAATGCCTTGCTGGAGGAGAGAAAAACTTGAACTTGACAATGGCAAAGTCTCTGGTATCTTGTAGGTCCTCTTTAGCATAGGAGAGTCCTTTTGAAACCTCCCTTTTTCCTTATTTCCCTCAACCCCATAGTATATAATCAGCCACCCCTCAAGACCACCGGAGCAGCATATGTTTTTGCCCACTGGTCCTGTCCCTGTGCTTTAATAAGACCACCATTTTGCACCAAAGACGTCACAGGAATTCTTTGTTGGTCGTGGGCTCTGGACCTCATCCCACTGAACCTCACCTATATCCAAAACCCCATCAATCTGACCATACCAAATGAGTTTCCCAAATATTGAGTTGTTGGGGTATTTTTAGATATAAATCATATTACAATATTTTATGTTTTATGCACACTTTTTAGATGTCTTTCTGATTATTTCGTATAAAAGTCTTAAATGTGTAAAACAGAAGGTATATATATTCTTAAATTGTCTGGTACTTATTTACAAATTATTTTCTTAAAAAATTGATAGATGAGTGTTTATTTCACCCAACACAGACAACACTGGAGTATTGTTCTCAAAAATATGCAAATGAGATTAATAAATAATGAAATAAATGGTTTTAATTTCCTAGATTAGTCAATTGTCATATGCTTTTAAGCAATTTGCATGTCCTCTTTTATGAATTGTTGCTTATAACCTTTGCACATTAGCAATGGAACAGTAAGATACTGCTATTTTCCTTTTAGTGTTGTGTGAGTGCTTTACATCTGAAAAATGCTAAGCAGGTGTCATAATGGAGGCAAACATTTCCCTAGATTGTTGATTGTTCTTGTTTTTGTTTTTAATTTTCCTTTAAAAACCCATTCAGGTCACAGCTCCCACCTAGAGGGGGATGGTGGTGTCACCCCCTCCCCATCACCAGTGAGATAACGCTCATAACCCCTCCCTTCCCCCCTCAGCCACTGGCTGGCTTCTGGGAAAAGGGATGGCAGGGCCTGCGTCAAGTCCCACTGAAGGCTTCTGGGGCTTCTCCACTCCCCCATTCCTCTGGCCTAGGCAATGATGGGAGGCCACCAGTGGCCCACACCTTGCTGTGGGCCTGCACTCTGGATCTGGGAGATGATTCTGCCCAGGCTGGCTTCCCTCTGCCGCCTGGCTCTGCACCATGTCTGACTCTGAGGTGTCGTTGTGGCTATGTCTGCTCTGGGGAGAGTGGCCAACACGGCAGAGAACAAGATCCTGCCCCGGACCACCCGAATGGGTTTGGCTGGAGGTGGATGGACTCCTCAACATGGGCCTCCCCGCAAGGTCCTCCTGGGGAAGGATATGGACAGGTTTGACATGAACTTGGAGCCATGAAAGGGCAAAGAGGAAAGAGGTGGTTATCATCTCAAAGGTGGGTATGAACGCTGACCAAAGGATCACAGCCCAGGAGATGCAGTGTGAAGGCGAGGGATCAGAGCACTGCTCAGAGGCTACCAAGCAGAACAAGATGCTTTTCTGCACCGTGAGGCCTGAAGGAGTCATGGGATAAATGTAAAGTGAAGTTTTAAAAAAAATGATGAGGAAACACACAAGTCCTGAAGAACTTCAAAGAGGACTAGACTAGAATCAGGCAGACACTTCCAACCCCCTCTCCCAATGCAAACACTGGTCCCATTTCCTGAGGCTCCTGTGGTGGACTGTAACACGCACCTCCTAGGACCTTTACTAGAAAAGCCCACAAAATATACCAAAAAATAATGCTTTATGAGAACAACAACAACAACAAAATGGCTGACAATATCAAATATTGGCAAGAATACGGAAAAACTGAGACTTTTGCTCATTGCTGGTAGTAAGATAAAGTAATTAATTTGGAGAATCATGTGGCAGCTCTTAAAAATTTAAACACACATATACCCCGTGACCCAACAATTCCACTTCCAGATGTTTACCCAAGGGAAACAAAAATATATGTCCCCCTAAAGACTGGTACAAAATGTTCACAGCAGCTTAATTCATAATAGCCAAAAACAGTCTAAATGTCCATCAAAAGAAGATGGGATAAGCAAACTATGGTACATTCATTCAGCACAACACTACTGAAAAATGAAAAGGCTTACTGATAGAGCAGCAGTGACGATTGTCAAAACACTGATTTGAACAAAAAAGGCAGATACAAAGGATTACTTACTGGATGAATCTATCTATCTATCTATCTATCTATCTATCTATCTATCTATATGTATATATATAATGTTTAAGAAAATATAAAATTTATCTATGGGGACAAAGTCAGAATACAGCACTGTTGGGGTAAAATGACTGAAAAATAGAATGAGGTCAATTCCTGGGGTGATTGCAATGTTCTGCATTATGTTCTGGTTTGCTAATTGCACGGGTACATGCAATTGCCAAAACTCATTGAACTGGACACTTAAAATTAGGTGCATTTTACTCCATGTAGAGTATATCTCAATAAAATAAATTAAGATAGTAGATCCATTATTCAAAAAGAATTTTTTTCGTAAACACTGAATCCATCTACAAATATCTACACTTATTAGACCTTCCTCAAAACTTATGTGCCACTGAATCATTTTCATTGGAACTATGCCCAAATAAATGGCACTCATCAGTTCAAAAGTGTACACCATAATAGAGTACATGTATTTGGATGCAAAAAAAAAAAAAGTAAAGGGCATTTTCCTTCATTTGCAAAATTACCTATAAATATGTTGGCAAGTTTCCCAATTTGTTGGTTTTCATTTTACCTGAAGAGACTTTATTATGTACATCATATCTGTTCAGGTTTTTTCACTTACAAAATATTTTCTCCTAGATAAGAATGCTTTTATCGAGTTGAATGAAAATACCATGTAGATGTTGTGTCAGAAAGAACTCTCTGTCCTGCAAAACAGTCCACCAGAGTAGATTTTTTTTCTTAAAATCATGTCCTATAAAATTTCGTGTGATGACGTGCGACATAATTCAGTAGCAATTTACATCACAAAGGGTAATTAACAAAATAAATCAATCATGTCTCTTGCTTTATGCCTGCTCCAGTAGGTACATAACTTGGATTGAGAATTATTCATGTTTAAACCTAAGAGACGATGAAAACATCAAAAATACACTTTTTAAATCAGATTTTCTTTGATACAATCTAGGAGGTTACTTTTTTGAGACAGCAGTTTACCTAAGAGGCTACTTCTTTTTAACATAAATATTTGAATAGAGCTTGAATTTAGCCGCCGTCTGCAAAGAGGACTAGTTTTCCTTGGCAAGGAAGTTCCCAGAACTCCTTTCGAAAGAAAACCATTGGGGGAAAGATGTGAATGTATGAGAGGTTTTACAATTTTTGTTAAAAACAAAAGTATCTCTAGACATTCCCATTTAACAAAATATTTCTGAAACTCACATGTTGATAACAATAGGGGGGAAATGGAGTTGGAGGTTGAAGAATGGGAAAAATGACAAAACAGAAGTGTTTTTGAATTGCTGTCTTAAAAGTAATAAAGGACGTTGAAGTAAAGCAAACCTTGGAATTTCATTCTGATTCTCTAGTATGTTTAAAAGAAGGAACAAATGAAGCCAGGTACAGAATGCCTTGCTTTATTCTGATGTATTGTGGCCTAAAATCAAAAGCAAAAATACAGCAATGTAACATCAGGTGCTACTTGAGAAATAAGGTTATATGTATTTACTTCTCTATGTGATGAATAAGAAGGCACAACTAAGAAATGCTCTCTTAACTATCCTAAACAAAGTATATAAGGTATATGAAATCAACAGGTATATTTTTTAAAAAATGCTTTTTAGGTACAATCTATACCCCCAGCTTGGAGCTCAAACTCATGACCCCAAGAGTAAGAGTTGCAGGCCCTACTTACTAAGCCAACCAGATGCCCCATTTTATTGTTTTTCAAATCAAAAAGTAAGACATATTTATTGCAATTAATGCAACAACACATGCATAAATAATAATTGATATACTCCTCCTTCTGAAGTAACCAAATTTAGATTTAGTGTCTTAAGGTTGAATTCTGCCAGAAGTAAATCCTGAGATAATTCAGATGGAAGTGATTTATTAAAGATTTACTCCCAGGAAAAAAAAGTAAGAAAAGGGGGAAATGGGAGAGGAATGGGGAAGAAGCCAGGTAAGGGCTTCTGTAATTTCAGGGGAAATCCCAAACTCCACCTTCTCTCAGAAATCTTTGGAGTATAAAATTATGCCTGGAAGCAAAGGCTTTATACTCAACTCAGCACGAAAGCCCCTGGGGGACATATAACACTCAAGAATTGCCAGTAGTCTTAAGAATGAGTTAGCTCCAGTGCTCAAAGCAGTTTTCTCAATGTCACAGATGAAGTCTTAACAGCAAAGCATCCCAAAACTGGGATGGGTAGGATAGAGAGCGGAGAAAAAAAGCATTTAGGCAGGGAATACACATTGCCTGCTTACACCTGGGATCTATCCTTTTACACCTTTCTCCATGCTTATACAAATATGTATGTATATACACACACACACAAACATGTATATGTATGCACACATGTGATGCACGCACATATATGTAATGTGCACGTGCGTATACATATGTGCAATGTGCACATGCACGCATGTGCTGTACACATATGTGTGCATGCTGTAATGTGTGTATGTATGTGTGCATGCATGTAATGCATTACGTGTGTGCGTGTGTGTAATATATGTATGTGCCCACATATGCGTGTGCACATGTATACACACTTGTGTGTATATGTACATGTTTACACATACATATATTTTATATGTACATATATATCTGTTTTTTAATATTTGTGTGTATGTATATATGTATATACACACACCTTTGTGTTTCTGTTATGAAGAAATGAAATATATTATTCAATATTATTCACTGTTTATCAACGTGCTTTTCTCACTAATTCATTATGAACAGATATATTTGTCCAGTTCAATAGATGTAGCAGTAATCATTGTTTTCAATAGCTACAGAACACTCCGTACTTTAAATGCACTATGATGAATCCAGCTATTGCTTAACTAATGACCATTTAGTTTTGTTGTTTTTGCCACCACAGAGAATCGAGGCATTGAAAAACAAACAAAAAAACACCTTATTTCTGTAGGATGCCATTTCAAAAAATGAAACTGCTAAATCGAAGGTATGTTTGTGTCTTTATAATTTTCGCAGATATTGCCAGATTTCTTTTCTTTTCCAAATAGAGAAATCTGCCTGCCTACCAGTTGTGAGTGAGGATGCCGGCTTCCCTGCATTGTCACCAGCAGCATGGTGTCACTTTTCAAAATTTTTGCCAATACAATAGATGGGAATGGTAGCGCACAGTTGCTTTGGTTTTCATTTCCCTGACTAGTAGAGATCTTGAGCATATTTTCCCATATTTACTGGCCATCTGGACTTTTTCTTGAATTACCTATGCATGTACTTATCTCATTTTTCCATTGGGATTAATTTTCTGATAAATTGGTAGGTGTTTTTTTATAAATTAGGGTCATAACGTCTTCTCTTTCCTGTGTCTTATGAATATTTAATCCAGTCTATCATTAAAAACATGAAACAAAGGACCTTAAGTTTTGTTTAGTCAGAAATATCTATCTTTCCTTTATGACCTCTGTGGTTTCTCCTAAGTCTAAGGTTATAAAAATATTTAAAAATATATATTTAAATAATAATAATATATATATATATTTGTTTTTGGTTTTGTTTTAAAAATTTATTTGACAGAGAGCACAAGAGCACATACAGGCACACAGGCATGAGTTGGGGGAGGGGCAGAGGGAGAGAATCCTCAAGCAGACTCCCTGTTGAGTGTGGAGCCCCTCCCCCTCAGGGGCTGGCTCAGTCCCCCAACCCTGAGATCATGACCTGAGCCAAAAAGAAGAGCCAGACACTTAACTGACTGAACCATCCAGGCACCCCAAATATATACATATTCGTATTTTAAATCCACAGAAGTATCTTTTTGGAAGAGGTATGAAATTTTTTTCTACTATAATGATGATAAATTATTTTAGCACCAATATTTTCAACAATTTCCACTGAAACAAAATACAAACCTTGTAATTTATTAAAGTTTCAAGTATTCATACTGATTTCTGGGCTCACTCATACCTTACGTTGGTTCGCCTATTCCTGTATCAACAAAAATACAAAAATCAGTATGTTACTGATGTGATTTGTAGTATCTTATGTAAGGCAAATATGCGATCATATTTTTAAACTGCATAATTTCCTGACTACTTTCATTTTTCAATATGAAATTTAATTACTTAATATTATTCCAAAAATGTCAATATTGATTGAACTTTAAATATATCTATTAATTTGGGGAAAATCACATTTTTATGCTACTAAGCTTTTTTAAAATATTTTGGGACACAGTTTATTTCAATAAAGGTTTATACCTTTATAGAGATCTTGAAATTCTTGAAGATTTATTTCGAAATATTTTTTAGTCTTTGGCACAATTGTAAGTGTAATTTTTTCAATTTCCATTTATAACTGAATATTGACCAAAATTATTGACTTTAGTAGCAAATACTTTAAGTATAGAAGATTATCATTTGCAATTACAAATAATTTGGGGGCACTGAGCGCCAGACTCTTGGTTTCAGCTCAGGTGTTGATCTTAGTCATGAGATCGAGTCCCACAACGGGCTCCGTGCTGAGCGTAGAGTCTGTTTAAGATTCTCCCTCCCTCTTCTGCCCTGCCCCCACGTGCTCACACTCTCTCTCCTTCTGTCTAAAATAAATAAGTAAATATTTTAAAAAATAATAATTTGACCCTTTCTCCCAATTTTTCTATGGATTTTTAAAATTTTCTTATTAATGAAAATCATTGTTAAAATAATGCTTTACGAGGCGTATCCCTGAACTTCAGTGTAAAAGCCTTCAATGTTTTAGTTATTATGATATTACTTTTTGGTCGTCTTTATCATATTTAATTTTTATCCTTAGAATTTCTATGAGGAATGCTGAATTTCTATAAATGCCTTTCAGTTTCTATTGATACCGTCCACATATTTTTTCCTCCTTTAATATATTGATGTAATAAATTATGTTGACAGATTCTTAACTCTGAAGCATCTTTTGTATTCCTAGGAGAAGTCTTATTAACACATAGTGTATTTTTCTTTCGGTAAACTAGATTTGATTTATTAATATTCTATATATTTGGAAGGAACATATTTTTCTAAGGTGTATTTATAACTAGAGAAATTTTTCCATATTTTTCCATGTTCTAGAATCGTTTAAACAGTCATTGTGTCTCAAGGACTTCTTATCTCAAGCACCCAGTTCTTCCTGATTCTTGAGTGCGGACGAGGGACTGAGATCGGTGTGCACAATAGCCGTAGCACTGTTCCTCCCTCTGTGTCTGTCCTTGCCATTGTCTTCCTCCTCTTAGTGCTTTGTGTGGAAAAAAGAGCGAGAGAGAGAGAGTCCTGAGTTATTTTCCCATATATGTGTACGAGACGTTAGGCAGTCAATACTGATTCCTAAGGATCAAGTTCACAAGGATCAAGGGACAATTATAAAGCCTGAATTTTCTTCTTTCAGTTATGTATGGCTTGCAAACATGTAAGTGCTAACAAGGGTAAGTAAAATCTATGTTAAGAACATTTCAAGAAAGAGGCGTAACACTTCTTTAGAAAGATCGCTGCTGTAGAATGGAATCCTGGGAAGGCAGGCTCTGAGATGGAAGTCAGTTCCACAGGGAGTAATTTTGAAATCAACACTCGCTGGAGAATAGAAGTAAGCAGGATTGGGCAAAGGGAAAACTTGGTTTGGGATTCCATGTCAATAAAGGTGCAGACAGTCTGTGGAGTCATCAGTTGGGGCAAGGAGGCTGGTCTTCATATTCCCTCACTGACCTGGCATGGGAGACAGTCTGCCTCAGAAAAAGTGGCGGAGGTCGCTCTTCAACAGAGAGCAATCTCTGGGAAATGTTAGCTAAGAGCACTCCCAGCTGCTGGGTAATGTCTTTTGATCCTGAAGAGAGCTTTTGGTAGTGCTTCATAGTACCCGCCAAAATTAACAGAGCCAAAAATGAGAGTTCTAGCTACCACTTTTCTTCCCCCTTAATTAGAGGAAAGATCTTCACATTGGAAAGTGTCCTAGTTTGGGCTGCAATAACAAAGAACCCACAGGGTGATTCACAAACAATAGAAATGTATCTCTCACCATTCTGGGGGCAGGAAGTCTGAGTGAGAGGGCCAGCGCAGTACAGACTCTTCTGGATTATATCTTTTCATTGTGTCTTTTCATTGTATCATCACATGGTGGAAAGAGCAAGAGAGCTCTCTGGGATCCCTTTATAAAGGCACTAAATCCATCCTTGAGGGCTCCACCTTCATGACCTCATCACCTCCCAAAGGCCCAAACTTCTAATACTATCATGTGGGGGGTAGGATTTCAACATATTAATTTGGGGGTGTGGTGGGGGGGAGTGGGGTCACAAATATTTAGTCCAAAACAGAAAGTTTAGAGTAAACTTCTTGAAGAAAAAAATGAAGAGATAAGGAAACAACTAGGTCTCCATGGAAATATAAATCTTATCTGGAGGAATTAAGAATACATAGGAATACTGAACCACTATTAATAATCTCTTCAGTATCAAGAAAAATAAAATTTATATCTTATTAATAAATGTTTTTTAAAGTTTTTAAGTGAAACAAAAAATTTATTTAGAGTCCTACAAAATGGCAAGAGCTTTTTGTTAAAGAATTGCAGAATGGCTTTGAAAATCACTTATCCCCATTTGAAAAAAAATGTAGAAATCACTAGAAACTGGTGTATGACTTCAAGAACAGATGAGATCATGTTTTTAGGGAGTTACTAAGGATAGAGAAGTCCTTGCCTTTGAGTAACTTCCTGTCTAATAAGATGATCAGGGTTTTTCAGGTTTTGTTTTTAAAGACTTTACTTATTTATTTGAGAGGGAGAGTAGAGTGAGAGAGTGTGAGCAGGGAAAGGGGAAGAAAGAGAGGTAGACTCTCCCCTGATCAGGGAACCCAATTCCAGGCTCAAGCCCAAAACCCCAGAATCATGACCTGAGCCTAAGGCAGATACTTAATCAACTGAGCCACCCAGGTACCCCAAGATGACCAGTTTTTTGACTGAATAACTCAGATTGTATATTTGGTTTGGGATCTTATAATTTAGCTCTGCTTTAAAAAAAAAGAAAAGTTCCTTCATAAATGGAAGCATCTTTAGAATATTCTGATGATAACATCATATTCAGGCCATTTATGCAAGCTTTGTTTTATACAAACATTCAAACAAAGTTACCAAGCGCATAGGATTGATTTTGTTTTTATGTTACATTTCAAATATCACCAAACTCGCACAGGCTGCACTTGATTTCCATGACATTGGATGCAATATTTTCCTATTTCAAAACTTTTTTTCAGGCAAGAATTGAGCATAATAAAAAAAAATATCAAAATGATGGACTTTCTGTACTCAGACTTTCCAGTCTTATAAACCTTGATAATATTTAAAACCATGAATAGTGTGAATTTTCCCATTTTACCTGTGTAATGACCCATTTGCCATATGTGAATCTGTTTCCTTTTTTCTACTTTTCATTATTCCATGTCATACACTGTTTCTTGCCCATTAATTTTTCTCATTCAATATTTCTTTATATTCTCCTCTCAGTCTCCTTTTAGCTTGAAATCAAGGATTTAAAATTTAGTGTAAAGTTCAGACTTTTGTAAACAGAATTATACCTCACAGAGACTTCATTTAGTTCTCTAACGCTTTTCAATTTCTACTATTTTATTGGTTACTAAATTAATGACCTACATTAGTACTACATTCAACAGCAGATTCTTAAAATTATAAACAAGATTTAAGGGAAAGGTATGATCTATAACAAACGATATTCAATTACCAAATAACAAAAAATCCAAGGTAGTTATAATTAATATAATCATAGTGTTTAGCTCAGCGTTTTGCACAGAGCGCCCACTCAAAAGCTATGTTGAACAAATAAATGAGTTCATTAAAGCAGTTCCTGCTACTACTCCTATTCATGAATGCTATTGATTTTTAGTCTGTGCTATTTGGTAACAAACCTGTATTTAAAACAAAAAGCCTTTTGTATAACACAAAATGATACTCTAAGTAATCTGAATTATTTAAGTTTTCCTGTATTTAAGAAATTTAGCAATTATTTCAAATAGTTCTAAAGCCTTTGAAATTGAGTTTCAGTCATGTAAGAGAGGCTTTGCTAGATATTCTACTGAGACTATGACTTGTTAAAATTGTATCGTTGTAAGTTGAAAAAAATGTGAAGTTTTGGTATTTTTCTTAAGTTCTCCACATTTAATAACCAAGTTTAGAACACTTAATAAGTCTTAAGTATAGTCATTTGTCTGACCTAAATATGTGCCCAAGCAAAAAGGAAATTAAAAGACTCTATCCAGATATACTGTGTCATCGTAGGTAGGGGGTTTTAGGGATAGTTAGAAAGATGAAGGCTGGAATCTAGAAGTATGAGCCAGGTATGGAGCAAGCAATCTTATACCAATTTTCATCATCTGTCAAATCAGAGACTTTTTCCTTGCCTTAGTTAGGATATTTGGAGTGTCAGTAACAGAAACCTACTTAAAGTAACCAAAATTAAAAAAAAAAAAAGTAAGGAGACTTTCTTAATCTATTAAAATACTTTAGGGCATCCAACACCAAGTAGTGTCCTTGAGCCTCACTAGAACCAGGAACAGTACAGTTATCAGGTACCTAGTTGGTTTATGGGAATTCTTGGCCAAAACACAGCAGAAACACCCCTTTTTAACTAAACCACAAAGGAAGTAACTGTTTCCTTTTACAGAGAGTTAGTGATTTAGAACTGTAAAAAGTAAACAGTTGTCCCAGAGTTTTTCAACAGGAACCACTTCATTATCTGCTCAGAATAGTATTATAAAATCAACAGTATTCTCAAGAGAACATCTACCCACTAGGTCAAAGATATTTCTTCACCGAACTTTCTACCTCCTGATCTTTGGGGACAAGAGAGTTATGTATAACAGGAATATGATGGAGCCTCCTCAGACTTTCTCAACAGGGATCAGGTGGGCGGCCCACACATGGAGACTAAAGCCAGTATTCTTCAGACTGCCTTGCTTCCACCAAAAAAGACTAAGGAGAAGCTTCAGATACCACCCTTTCTTCTTCCCTAACATTCACTCTCTGCCTTGTGGGACAATTTCCTTTTTTTTTTTTTTTTTAAGATTTTATTTATTTATTTGAGAGAGAGAGTGAGAGAGAGCATGAAAGGAGAAGCAGACTCCCCACGGAGCTGGGAGCCCGATGTGGGACTCGATCCCAGGACTCTGGGATCATGACTCGAGCCAAAGGCAATCGCTTAACCAGCTGAGCCACCCAGGCGCCCCTTTGTGGGACAATTTCCTAAGCTTTTCATCCTGCTTTTGACAGATCCTAGAGGAGAGGACCACATGGCTTAGTATTTGGTCCTCATTTCCTTTCTGTCTACTCCCATGGTCTTAAGGCCTCATCCGGTCAGGCAGTTCCATATGTGCTAGAAGGTGTGAGAAGGACTTCTGCTCCCATGGTAACAGCAAGGGGGGAAAAAGGATAAACCGAAATTATACATATACTTTTATAAGGCTTTGAAAAAAATGTGGATTCAAAAATTCTAGGCATGGATGAAGTCACCACAGGTGAGCTAAAGGTCACAGTAGTTTCATTCCTGGAGACAGTGCATACTCTGGGTAAAGCAGTCAGAGGATTGAGAGAGACTATCTATGATGACAGACACTCGAATAGTGGTTTCCTTTCTGGTTGAAAGGATTTGACCAGAAAGGAGAACAAGGGAACATTCAAGGTAATAGAAATCTACTATGTCTTTATTTGGCTGTCAGCTACACAGATGTATACATTTTTCCCACCTCATCAGACTTTGATTTTGAGATTTGTGTGTTTCACAAGTTAAAAATAATAGAGAGGGATAATTAAAACAAAGATTGCAGAGCATTAGTGGTTATTGCGGCTTGGTGGTGAGTACTTGGGGATTGGATATACTACTCTCTTTACTTGTGCCTTAAAACTTTTCATAATAAAAAGTTGTTTAAAAAAATCAAATTATGTCACTTTGTTTAAAACTCTCCAAAGGCTCCCTGTCTCACTAAGAACAAAAGCCTAGTCCTTATAACAGCTTATAAAGCTCCAGCGGGCTCCAGAAGAACTGGGCCCCCTTGTTATCCTTCTTGACCTCTATCCTTATTAATCTGTCCCTTTGACATGAAAGACAAAAGAAGACTGAAGAAATCTCCCAAATTAAAGGAAACCAAAGACATGATATTAGAATGCAATGTACGATCTGGCATTTTCTTAAGCTATACAGAGTAAAAGTGGGACAATTAATGAAATTTAATAGATTTGCAGATTAGGAAATACTATGGAATCAATATTAATTTCCTGATTCTGATAATTATAGTCTGAGTAAGTGAAAATATGTTCTTATTCTTAGGAAACCCAGGTTGACATATCTAAAGAGTGATGGAACATCATGTTTGCAAGTTTTTCTCAAATGGGTCAGAAAAATAATTTACTATAGAGGGAGACTATGAAAACATGAAAATAGGTTAACATTTGGAATATCTGGGTGAATTATTTGTATTATTCTAGAAACTTCTCTGTAAGTTTGAACCTAAATCGAAGTATAAAATTAAAAGGAAAAAATATTTCATCATAAAGACAAATCTACTTTGTACCCATAAACATGTTTCAGTTATTTTCTATGGTATAAGCCTAGCTTGGAGACTTCTATTCCAAGGATATGTGGATTTTCTATTTTAATGTCAAATTACTCTCGAGTTGTTTCATCAGTTTACACTCCAGTAGTGTAAAGTTCCCAAACTTCCATAACTTTCTTTAAACCTGACACTATTACACTGAAGTGTTTACCAGTCTGATAAGTATGAAATTGTATTTTGTTATTTGATTTGTACTTTTCTGATTATTCTTATATTTGAATGTATTTTCATGTGTCTGTAGACACTCTAGTATTTTTTCTCCATGGATTGTCCATATATTTTGCCTATCTTAATGTTATTTTTCTCTTCTTACTATTGATGTTTACTTCTTTATACACTAATCTTTATTATATACATCGGATTTTTTTTAAAGTGTTTACACATGCTTGTCTAAAAATTACATTTGAAGATCAGAATAAGGGTGTGTAGGCTGAAGAAATCAAAGTTCACCATGTGCTGTGATGAAGGCTCAGAGGAAGCCTAAATTATCACTATGGTCACATGGTGCCAGTTAGACTTTATTGAATGTCAATAATAACACTGCTCAGATTTTTTTTTAATTATCATTAAAGCTTCCTATTTCCTGATTGTAAATTATGTGGTAAAATAGGCTCAATAACATTGTCAATCCTGGAAATCCGATAGAATAATTCAGTTTTGATTCTGTCTGTCGCCTCCTGGAAGGCATGTATAAATAAGGCTCCTAGAAGTTTGCAATTTACTTTGGGATTTGCTTTAAAGTACATGTCCCTCCTTCTCACACCTCATGAAAGATTACTACAGAGAACTGGTTTAAACCTGGCGACTGGAATATTTCTGATTTCAGTGGACATAAAAAACCTGGCAGAGTTGTTTTGGAATACAAGCAAGTTGATCTTCCTCTTTCCTAAGAGATGTAAATATAATCGAGAAAAGTTGATGTCTACAAACTGAATGAAGATTTGCAGAGAACCGTAATGAACATCCTCAACACTGTACTTCTAAATTAAATATGACATTAATGGGAACCATTTAATGCAGTTCAGCTCTGCTCCGCTGGCCATTTTAATTGGATCACTGCTGCTGTGAATAGAAAAACTGCTGACAGTGTTAGAAAAAGTGGGCTTACGCGAAAGTACCACCTAAGACGGTGGTTTTGAATTTTCATATATAATCAGTCAAATTCACTCATCATAGCCCTCTTTCAGAGTACAATTTGATTCAGTGGTTGGACAAACAAACAGTGTCTCATTGTCAATTTTATGGCCTATGTTCTGATGACAATAGTCTTTTTCCTGAACCAAGTTCCATATCTGTTTGCCCACAGTGACTTCTAGTTACTTCGTGTAATTACCAGACAGCCCCTTTCGTCCTAAGGCGAGGCTTTCTACCAGTGACCTCGAGTCCTGAATGAAAATGAGATAAATATGAAACTAAAAACGATAAAGTTCATTCCAGAAACAGAAATGACTCCAGTAAATTTCCCTTGATAGAACACTGTCTTATGCAGATTATTCTAATCTTTTTTCTTTTTTAAAAATCTTTAAAAAAAAAAGTTTCTTCAGCTGTATTGAGATATAATTGACATATGACATTGATACATTTAAGGTGTACAACACAATGATTTGATATACATATATGTTATAAAATGATTACCACAATAAAGTGAGTTAAGACATCTATTACCTCATATACTTACAAATTATGTGCGTGTGGTGAGAACATGCATTCTATTCTTTTTGCAACTTTCAATGAAGAACACAGTTTTGGTAACTATAGTCACCATATAGAATATTAGAACTCTAGAACTTACTCATAACTGAAAGTTTACACCCTTTGGCCAAAATCTCCTACCCTCTCCCACACTCCAAGTCCTAGGACTACCATTCTACTCTCTGCTTCTATGAGTATTTTTTTTTAATTCCACAGATAAGTGAGATCATATGGTATTTTTCTTTCTCTGACTTAACTCACTTAGCATAATACCCTCAAGTTCCATCCGTGCTGTCACAAATGGCATGGATTTCACAATGGATTTCCTTCTTTTATGTCTAAATATACATGTCTGAATATATGCCATTACATACACATACCATATTTTGTTTATGCACTTATCTATCCATGGATACTTAGGTTGTTTTTACGTCTTGACTTTTGTGAATAATACTGCAGTGAACATGGGGGTGCAGATCTCTTCTTCTTTTTTTTTTTTTCCAAGATTTTATTTATTTATTTGAGACAGAGGGAGAGGCAGCAAGCAAGAGAGCAGGAGTGGGGGAGCAACGGGAGAGGGAGAAGCAGGCTTCCCGCTGAGCAGGGAGCCTGACTTGGGACTCGATCCCAGTACCCTGGGATCATGATCTGAGCCTGAGGCAGACGCTTAACCATCCAGGCGTCTGAGCCATCACGACTGAGCCTTCCAGCTGCCCCTGCAGATATCTCTTTGAGATAATGATTTCATTTCCTCCAAATAAATACCCAGAAGTGGAATTGCTGGATCATACGGTAGCTTTATTTTTAATTTTGAAGGAAACTCCGTATTGTTTTCCACAGTGGCTGCACCATTTTATATTCCCACGGACAGTGCACTAGGGTTCCCTTTTCCCCACATCCTCACTGACATTTACTATTTCTTGTCTAATTTTGATAATAGCCATTCCAACAGTTATGAGATGCTATTCTATGATGATTTTGATTGGCATTTTCCAGAATGATTAATGACGTTGAACATCTTTTCATGTACCCCTTGGCTGTTTGTATGTCTTCTTTAGAAAAATGTCTGTACAACCTCTCTGCCCTTTTTTTTCTAGTGTAATTGAAATATAATTGACAAACGTCCACATTTAAATCAGATTGTTTGCATTCTTGCTCTTAAATGTATGAATCCCTTATAATTTTTTAAATATTAACTCCTTATCAGATATATTGTTTGCAAATATTTTCTCCCATTCCATAGGTTGTCTTTTCATCCTGTTGATTGTTTCTTTTGCTGTGTAGAAGCTTTTTAGTTTAATGAAGTCCTACTTGTTTCACTTTGTTGATTGTGCTTTCAGTATCATATCCAAAAAAAATCATTGTTAAAAGCAAGGTCAAGGAGCTTTTGTTCTGTGTTTTCTTCTAGGATTTTTATGATTCCAGGTCTTATCTTTAAGTCTTTATTCCATTTAGAGTTAATTTGAGTAGTGTTAGATAGGGAGCCAATTTAATAATATCCAATTTAACCAATGTCACATGTTGAAGAGATTATCTTTTCCCTATTGAGGATTCTTGGCTCCCTTGGCAAATGTGAGTTGACCACTGGGATGTCTGGGTGGCTCAGTTGGTTAAGTGTCTGCAACTGGCTTAGGTCATGAGCTCAGGGTCCTGGGATCAAGTCCTGCATCAGGCTCCTAGCTCATTGGAGAGCCTTCTGCTCCCTGTGCTTGTGCTCTCTCTCTCTCTCTGACAAATTTAATCTTAAAAAAAAAAAAATGTTAGTTAACCATATGTGTGTGACTTTATTTCTAGGCTCTTGATTCTGTTTCATTGGTTTAGATGTCTGGTTTTATGGCAGTACTATACTGTTTTCATTACTATAGCTTTGTAGCCTAGCTTAAAATAAAAAAAAAAAAAGTATTATCCCTAACTTGAGAAAGAAAGCCAATTGCTTTAGCTATTCAGGATCTTTTGTGGTTCCATATGAATTTTAGAACTATTTTTCCTAACCATGAAAACAAATGCCATTGGAATTTTGATAGGGACTGCATCCAATCTATAGATGGCTTTAGGTAGTACGGGCATTTTAACAATATTAATTTTTCCAATCAATGAACATGGATATTTTTCCCATGTATTTGTGTCTTCTCCAATTGTTTTCATCAATGTCTTATAGTTTGCTGTGTATAAATTTTGTAGCTCCTTGATTAAATTTATTCCTAAGTATTTTATTGTTTATGATGCTATTGTGAACGTGATTGTTCTTATTTCTCTTTGAGATGTTTTGTTGTTAGTGTATAGAAGTGCAACTAATTTTTGTAGGTTGATTTTGTATCCTCCAACTTTACTGAATTCATTTATGAGTCTTGCTTTTTGGTGGCATCTTTAGGTTTTCTATATGTAGGATCATGTTATCTGCAAAGAGACAATTTTCTTTCTTCCTTTATAATTTGGATGCTTTTTATCTCTTGCCTAATTGCTCTGGTTACAATTTTCAGTACCAAGCTGAGTAGCAATGGTGAGGGTGGGCATCCTTGTCTTATTCCTGACTTTAAAAGAAATTTTTTCAATTTTTCAATGGTGAAAAACAATTAAGGATGATATTGGCTGTGAGTTTTTCATATGGGTTTTTTTTTATGTTGAATGATGTTCCTTCTATACCCAATCTGTTGAGAGATTTTATCATGAAAGTGTGTTGAATCTTGTCAAATGCTTTTTCTGTATCTATTGAGAGGATAGTGTGATTTTTATTCTTCAGTCTCTTAATGTGGTATATCACATTTATCAATTTACATAGCAACCTTGCATCCCAGGGATACATCCCACTTGATCTTGGTGTATGATCCTTTCAATGTGTTAGCGAATTTGGTTTATTAGAGTTTTGTTGAGAAATTTTCCATCTATATTTATCAGGGATTTGGACTGCTCTTTTCTTTTTTTATTGAAATATAGTTCACACACTATGTTATATTACTTTTAGGTGTACAGCATAGTGATTTAAAACCCTATACATTATGCTATGCTCACCACAAGTGTAGCTACCATCTATCACCATACAACATTATTGCAAAACCATTGATTATATTCCTTGCGCTGTACCTTTCTTCCCCGTGACTTACACATTCAGTAACTGGCAGCCTGTAGTTTTCTTGCAGTGCCCTTATCTGGCTTTGGTATCACGGTAATGCTGGCCTCATAAAATGAGTTTGAGAGTATTCCTTTCTCTTCAGTTTTTGGAAGAGTTTGAGAGGGATTGGCATTAATTCTTTAAATGTTTGGTAGGATAACTGCTAAACCTTCTGGTACTGGGCTTTTCTTTGACTTGGGAGGGTTTTGATTACTGATTCAATTTCCTTAGTAATTAATAGTCTGTTCAGATTTTCTATTTCATTGTGATTGAAGCTTGGTAGGTTGTATGCTTTTAGGAATTTATGCATTTCTTTTAGATTATCCAGTTTGTTGGCTAGAGGTTTTGATATGTTGTATTTTCATTTGCCTCAAGATAACTTTCTGATTTCCCTTTTGATTTCTTCTTCGACCCATTGCTTGTTCAAGAGTGTGTTAAGTTCCATATATTTGTAAATTTTTCAGCCTTCCTTCTATTATTGATTTCTAGTTTCATAGCATTGTGGTCAGAACACATACTAGATAATATTTCAGACTTCTTAAATTTGTTAAGGCTTGCTTTGTAGCCCAGTGTATAATCTATCCTTGACAATGTTCTATGTGGAGAAGAATATATATTTTGATGCTGTTGGATGGAAGGTTCTGTATTTGTCTGTTAGGTCTATTTGGTCTGTAATGTTATTCAGATCTGCTGTGGTCTTATTAGTTTTCTCTCTAGAGGATCTATCCAGTGTTAAAAGTGTACTATTAAAATCCCCTACTGTTACTGTATTGCTATTTCTCCCTTCAGTTCTGTTAATTTGCTTTAAATATTTCTGTGCCCCAAGGCTGGGTGCACATATGTTTATAATTGTTATATCCTGTTGATGAATTTACACTTTTATCACTTTAAAATGAACTTCATTGTCCCTTGTAGCCAACTCTGACTGAAGGTCTATCTTATCTGACATAAAGACGGCCACTCCTGCTCTCTTTTAGTTACCATCTGCATGGACTTCTTTTTCCAACCCTTCACCTTCAACCTCCTCAAAGATAAAGTGAGTATCAGGGCCCTGGGTGGCTCAGTCTGTTAAGTATCAGACTCTTGGTTTTGGCTCAGGTCCTGATCTCAGGGCTGTGAGATCAAGCCCCATATCAGCCTCCACCCTCAGTGAGGGTCTGCTTGGGGTTCCTTCTTTCTCTCTCCTTCTGCCCCTCCCTTGCTCACATGCTCTGTCTCTTTAAAATTAATTAATTAATTAAAGCTTAAAAAAAGAAATAAAGTGAGTGTCTTGTAGGCAGCATATGGGTGGAGCTTTATAAATTTCCGTTGGCCATATCATACTTGCCTAATTCTTTATCATCTGCATAACCTTGCATTTGTGTCTGTGCATTCGAAGGAGTCATCTCCTCCCTCTCTGTCTTTACAGACTGGTTTCAGTAGTTGAAGACCTTCCCCTGTCTGATTCCTCAGCTGATGGGATTACCTCTGGAACTGAAGTCATACTGGGTTAGTGCTGATTATGAGGCTTTCCCTGGGGGTAGTGGGGTACATGGTTGGTGAGCTTACTATCAGAGGATTGGGTGGCCATGGATCCTGTCCAGTCCCTGTGTGGGCAGAATTGTATCCAGTACCTGGTGCAGTGGAGTAGCACTGAAACACAGGTCCACTTCAGGGTCCACAGTTGGGTTCTCAGACAGCAGACTTATTACCAGGTACATGGCAGGTGTAGTTCCTGCCAGATTCCTGGGAGAACTGCCGTCTACTCACTAGATTGGGTCCATGTGTGGGCAGGGATGGCCCTGGGCCATGGCTGAGAGGGTCTGGAACCAAGCCCCAGAGCTATTTCAGGTTCTCCAGCCAAGACTGAGTTCGGCAGACCGGGTTCTGGACATCAGAATAGGCTTGTCTCCTGCCAGGTCCTTGGGTGGGCTGGGCTGTCCCTGACTATGGCTGGAGGGGCTGGAGCTGAATAGAGGGCCCTCTCAGGGTCTCCTCAGAGGCAGACATGAGTGTGTCCCACCTGCAGACCATTCTTTCAAAATCAGTTTTGAATTCTCCTTTCTAAATCTTAAAAATAAAGGACCAGAAATTCTTTCTTTAATATGAAAGAGTAAGAATCAGGGATATTATTTTACTTAGACTGCCTCTGAAAGAAGTTTTGAATTTAATATCAACTTACAGAGACTTGGGGCTATAACTGAATGAGAGAACTAGATTAGAGTCTCCAGGTCAGAAGTAGTCATTCTGCAAACTGTCAAAAAGCCGTTTTCTAGTATACTACCATTTTTTGGTGTTAATTTTATTTTATTATAAGCTGCACGAGTGTTATACCCAGTTTATTACTTCCCCCAATTTAATTATTCCTTCAATATCATTTGGAATTGACTATTCATGAATATTAATTTCTTCTTAAAAACTTTTAAGGAAAACATTTAATAACAAAGGTACTCTTATGCTCCCCCAACACACATTCAGATCACTGTATGTTATTTAAACTATGTTTACATTGCTTCAACACCATGCAAATATGCAAATTATTTTCTTTCCTTTCAGATTATTAATGTGGGTTTCTTTACTGTTGAAATAACGTTCATAGCCAGAAGCCAAAGGCTGCTGCTGCCAAAGGCTGTCACTTTTTGTACAACCAAAGGAGATATTTTTTAATTTGATTAGTTTGAAAATGAACTAATGTTACTGTTTTTCGTTTCTTCCGCAATGGGATAGTAGGCATGGCAAGGTGAACATGTGAGTTTTTAAATGATCTGGCATAATCCACAAGAAGCCTGAAATAATCCTTCTGTTTTCTCATAGGAACATTTAATATGATGCTAGATCTGTAGTTCTGATGATCGTGCTTCAAGAATAAGGGGGCTGCTACCAAAACTGCCTCCTCCATGATCATTGAATTTCCACCTTAAGGAGGCAACTATTACATGTGAAAGTGGTAGTAAGAATGATGTCTGATAAAATGCTCTATGAATACCTACCTACACATACCCAGGAATTGTTTTTTATCAAAAATGCAAATTCTTAGACCCCATTCCAAACTTATGGAATTAGAAACTCTGGGGTATAGATTTCTTTTAACAAGCCCTCTAGGTGATTCTGCTGCACGCTCAAGTTTGAAAACCAATGGTCTAGCAGCAATCAGTCGCCAAAGGAGGAAATGGAGACTTGATTGGACGCTGCATCAGAAAGGAGCTAGGCAAGTGCCGGGCAAAGTGGAATCATGCCCGGTGGCGATGCAAAGTGTGCAGAGCCTGATCGCAGCCTCCGTGGCTGACCCCAGGGCTATCTTCCACTAGCCCCTGGTTTAACCAGTAAAGCCTCCCAAATCTAGGGGGGAAAAAACTGCTATACAGATGTTAAAGAACATTTGAGATGTGTTCCTGATGAAACTATATTCATAAACCTGGACCTTGTACGTTGAGACAATTGACATGCACTAAAATTATTTTAAACGTTTGCTTTAATTTGGGCAGTCTTAGGCATTTACAATAAATCGAGCAAAGTACCTGTCTTAGGTAAAATATGATCTCTGAGCATGAAGCTAAGAGACTCCTGTCAGGGGCTATATAATCCCGAAAGATTCTCTAAAATCAGTCACATAATTTAGGAATATTTTATAGACTTATCGTATCACATTGACATAATAAGAGCAAATCAAAAGAAGGCTACAGCATAAATGCATATATATTGAAAGTTCTGCACACCTAGGCAAAATATGAGAAAATTACCAGCTTTTTATAATTTTGAGGGATTATCGCACTTTAAAATTATGGAAGTACCACATGAATTAAGATATAATGACATTTAGCAGATTTTTTCAAGTTATGAGTCTGAATTTCTCTTTGATAGCATTAAATAAACTTTATAGTTTGAATTGAAAGGTGTTTTAGAGTTGATTGCTAGAATATGAACCTTTATTCATATCAGATATAGACTAATACTATTAAAATTATTCTAAAAGAAGTTGTCATCAAGTAAAGAAGTTACGAATGGATACAGAAAGGACACTGTCAGTTTGACTGAAGCTTGATTCTAGGTGATTTTTCAGTATTTTCTAAGTAGGTCACATGCTTACATAGCTAAATAGCTAGGAAGTTCTATCTAACCAGTTTCAATGGCAATGCCATTCAATATTCCTTTTCAAACTTAAAGGACTTTTTTATCATTAACAAAAACACCAGCTTCCTCACTCTTCATGCTAGTTGAGGACATAATCCCTTACTTCTCCTTTTAACTTAAATCTGAGACCCTTCCTGATACATGGTTTCTGTCCAAATGTCCCTTCGAATATATCTCTGGGTTTTATGCCTACCATACACTGTTGGAGATTGGGGTTATTTTGCTATTACAAAAATAATGCTACACTTTGTGTTGGACATTTTCCATTGCACTTCAATTAACTTTCTACTCATCTGCATCCTGCTCGGTGCCCCAGGAAGCTGACCTGTATAAAGGGCATCACCCAGCTTCTTTAGTCTGGTTTTGGTGTGCAGTCAGCCAGTATGAAGGCATGGACAGGAGAGCAAAATGCGCAAGGAGACAAAAGTCCAAGAACTGATTCCTTCTGGCCCCTCCCTGCCAGGGTAGTCCATTTGGCTTCATTCTCTACCGAAACCCATAGTTGTTGGTCAGCCTTCTCCTGCAGTTTCGTATTCTCTCTGGGTTCCATTAACTGTTGTCTCTCCTTCCCTTTCATTTCCCTTAACCCTGTTAAACTCTCATCCATTACCCGTATCAGTGGGCCATCTCTTCCCTTCAGAGACCTTGACTGATGCAATTTTTGACAGACATCTGCTGGGCACATAACAACAAAAGAGACAATGCAATACCAAAGCACTTTCTTTTGCCATTTACCTGAGGTTTTTGTATCACAGTGACATGTCTAATTCCAGTCTTAGCAAAGGAAAATAAATACCGAAGTAGAAGTATTAAAGCATTCCTTTAAAGCACTCAATAGAGAAGGAAATAGATGCAAGCCATAATGCCTTATGTCTACAGAACACTTTGTAGCTTATTAAATGTTCTCACAAACATCATCTCACTTTTTAAAAAGTCTGGGAAATGATGATAAAAGAAAGAGAAAAATTGACTTCATAACTTTGCAGCTTGGGTACAGTGTTTTATGTCTTTAGAGAACATCTTGTTCTATATCTATGTATGTAGCCATTTCCATGTATATAAAGCTCATGCATATGTAAATCCCCTTAGTAGACTAAATGATGGCTCCCTTCTCTAATTCCAAATGCAATATCTAATTTTGCTATAGTGTTGAATGTTATCTAAATAATAGCCCAGATTTTTAAATTTCAAACAAATGTTCTATGCTGGAGGAGCTTGCAATGCAGTTGGGAGGTAAGTAATACACTATTAGTTTTCCTTTTATTATTTAAAGCATCACCTCAAAACTTTGTGGCTTAAAAATAATAATCGTTTATAACATTCCTCAATTTCTGTGAGTCAGGAGTTTGGAAGCGGCTTGACTGGACAGTTTATGACTCGGACCTCTCATGTGGTCATTCATCTTGTCTAAGCTGTGACTGGAGGATCCCTTTCTCAGGTGGCTCACTCATAAGGCTGGCAAGTTGATACTAGCAAATCCATGTCTATCCATGTTGGCCCCTCTACAGGGCTGCTTGAGCATCCTTATGACATTTCTCCCAAGTAGGTGATCCAAGAGAGCAAACTTGGAGTTGAAATACCTTTTATGACCTAGTCTGGGGGTCAAACAATGTCACTTTTGCCATACCCTTTGTCAAAAAGCCCAGCTCTGATTCAATGTAGAAGTTGAACATATAGGACTATAGATATTGGGAGCTATCTTGGATAACTGTTACCACATAAACCTAGAAAATAAAAACAATAGTGTGACTGGATAACCAAATGGGGGTTATTATGAGACAATGCTACAGAAGAGTCAAAAGAGGGAAGATCAGTACGTTTTGGAGTTGTAGAGAAAGCCTAAAGGATGAAATGGTGCAGGTTTGAAATGGCGGGACCTGTAAACGTGGGGAGGAAAGAAAACGTGAACAAAAAGAACTTTTTTGGACAGTATAACAAAGCAAGGATGACTGAGTATAATGTGTCTGAGTCTTCCTAAAGATGAATGGTGAGAAATTGGAACATAAGTGTGGGGCAAATTGGGAATTGGAATTTAATCCTTGCAGGCAATAGAAAAGCATATAACAGACATAATGAAATTAACACCGTAAAATTAAGCTGGTAGTAAAGAAATGTACTCGAGTAGGGTAGTAAGGAAGCCATTGGAATTATTTAAATTCAAAGGGATGAAGACCTAGACTAAGTTATTGCTGGCAATTATTGGTGATAGAGAGGAAGGCAGGGGTATCAGGGACGTTTTGGAACAACAATGAACAATGTTGGTGTTGGACAATGTCTGAGGAGAACCAATGTTGACACCATGTCTTCAAACTCAAATAATCTAGAGAATGAAGGTGCTAGTGGTGAAAACCAGAGAAGTTAGTTTGGAGGGTCTTGGGTCTGTGTTTAGACAGAATGGGTCTGAGATGGAACACAAAGCAATTAAAAAAGGGTAGGTCACAACTGCATTTGCTATCATCTGTGACTCTTTCTAACCACACTCCTAATTTTTTAAAAAGGAGCTGGCCCACAATTTATAATTCTCGTTATGAATAGCATATTACACACAGCCCCTGCAGACTGGCCAGTTCTCTCTAACAACCTCACAGTTTAAACTCAATAGTCAAATAAATGTCAGCCTAGCTAACAAGGGGGAGAAATGTGGGATTTTTTGACTATTTTATGAATTGGTGAGGTCACAACAATTGTTCACATTTCCTCTGTGAAAACATGTGCTATGACTCAACAACACGGATACTAGTGATGGCCAATTCTGCACTCAGGCCAGAAGGGCTACTGCAACTTGACCAGAGTTACTTACCAGTTAGTGACTTGTACTCCAGTCTCATGAGTACAAAAGGTCCCATATCTTTCTGTGATGACAATATACATTTCTTAATAAGTTTATTTTTGAACTGATATATGAAAAACACAGAAATAACCAGTTTTCCGTGGTACTGCTCCTGGCATCATGACTTGATTGATTTAAAGATAAAAATAATCATTATCAAAACATATTTACTAAGTATCTGATTATACAAAGAGCTGTGCCATAAATACTTGAAATGGTTCAAATGCCACTCACAGGCAAAACATGATCAGTTTTGTGATATTGGCACAGGTGGTCAGTGTGATGGAGATCATAAAAGGAAACCAATTAATTTTGGAAGGGGAAAGAGATGGGATGTGAAAGTGTTCAAAAATATTAGAATATATAATACTGCACATGCCAGGCATTTCAAAACCTTTCAACATGAAAATTTCCATCATAAACAATGGTATAATGAAAGCCCTTATACCATCACCCAGTTACAAAAATCACTGACCCATAAATGCCATGTATTTTATTTGTTACTTTATATCAATACTAAATACTAATACTAAAGAGAGTACAAACTTTGGCCAAGAATATACAATTAGTAGATAGTAAAGTTGGGGTTTGAATTCATATCTGTGCGACTTAAACATCCTGGCTCTCTCTGCAACAGTAGATGTAGAACAAGGAGATGATGCAATCTCCAAAACCACCTTCCCAGATATACTGTTAGTCTAATAAAAAATGTTATCCTCACCTTGGCAATGCTGGTATACATATATTATTTAGATTATACATAGAATAAACATAATTTTGAATCAGTGCAGAATAGAAAATCAAAATACACATAATATACACATAATCCTGACAAATATCCTCAATAGATGGATCTGAAATGTCACAATCATCTTACAAAAGCTTGTTGAATCAAAAACAAGGATATCAATGAGGAAAAGAAAGAAAGAGAGTCAGCAAGTAGAATATGTGGCATGTCAACCGATTCTGTAGATTAAAAACCTGAATTGCTCCCTTTTATTGACTCCCAATAACCCTTAGCATTGTTCTTGAACACTAGTTTGATTTTGACCCCTTAATGAGATTATAACCTTTGAAAGTATATGGTATGATGGTCTGATTTCTATTTTGCCTCTCCCATAGTGCCCAGAACTGTACTCAAGACATAATCAGAACTCAGAATATATTTGCTGAGGAATTCAACAAGTTGATTGAGACTTGCAGTCTTGTCCATTTCTCATCCACTCCATTGCCTGTATCAGTAGAGAGAAGCGTATAACTTCTGTCAGAATTGTCATGTTAAATAAATGAGCATCCTGTTGTACTTGTCATAGTTACAGGATGCAGGGAAATGTGTTTTCACAATAGGCCCTGAGATTTGCCTTCGACTGTTGCTAAGGCAACAGAAGGAAGGGAAGCCATCAAGGGTCTTGCGCTGCCTGGCTCCCCTGGGACGGTCTTTCGACTCCACCAGTTGCTTCCACCTTAGCAGACACATAGGATTCTGTGGTAATTTAAGTATGCAGACAAATGCCAGGGTTTGCTCTTTATGTCTTATCAATTTTTTGTTTTCCTAAGGTTGGTGAAATCGACAGTGACTGGGAAGAAGGAATAGCGTTAGGACAATGCAGCACATCAGAGATGAATATTTCTCAGTTTGAAGGTCATTACACTGGATGAGTTCAGTGCAATGATGCTGCTAAAAGCAGAGAATGTCTGGAGAGAGACCTTGGAAGTCAAGGAGAAAACCTCGGGAAAACTTAGCCGCCTGGCTGTATTTCAGAGCATGACTCCTAGCCGAGAGCAAAGAGCAAGCCAAATTATTTTCAAAAGCATTCATGGGGGCCATTAAAGGTTTATGACAACTTTAGATAATGAAAATTTAAATTTTAATTACGCAGTTTGAAATTACCGCCATTCTCTGTAAAGTTAAATCCAGCTCTTAAAGGAAGGCAGGAATAAAGTCTTTGGAGTTGTACTCATACAATATATTTTTTTAAGATTTTATTTATTTATTTGACACAGAGAGAGAGATTACAAATAGGCAGAGAGGCAGGCAGAGAGACAGGGAGAGGAGGAAACAGGCTCCCTGCTGAGCAGAGAGCCTAATGCGGGCCTCGATCCCAGGATGCTGAGATCATGACCTGAGCCGAAAGCAGAGGCACCAACCCACTGAGCCACCCAGGCGCCCCTCATACAATATTAATAGTAAATAAATTAAAGAGACCTCAAAGACATGGGGTCCAACGTCTACCCCATGCTAGAATCATCTATTTCTACAGTATCTCTATCTCCACCATATCAGCCCCTTAAGCACTCTGTGATCCTGCAACCATTTCTAGAAATGTGTTCTTGTCATAATGCTGAGGAACTCCTCATGAGGTAAAATTCAGTGAATTCTGATTTTGATATTTTATTAAGAAAGACAAGTACTGTGTGATACTAATCACTTATATGTGGAATCTAAAAAAAGTCAGTCTTGTAAAAAGAGTAAAACAGTGGTTACCAAGGTATGAGGGGGTAGAGGGAGGAGGTTGATACTGTTTAAGAAAACGAAATAGTAAATAAGCCATAGAGAGCTAATGCACAGTAAAATGAATATAGACAACAATATTATCAATTATCAAATATATCAATATATCAAATATATCAATATTATCAAATATCAATATAACAATTATCAAACTTGCTAAAAGACTAAAATGTTATTATCCCATCTTCTAAAAAGAAAGGATAATTGCATAAAATGATAGAGGTGCTGAATTTCATTACAGTGGCAATTATATTACAAAACATAAATGTATCAAATTAACACATTGTACATCTTAAATTTATATAATGTTATATTCTAAATATATTCAATTTTTAAAATATATTTATATTTAAATATATTTAAAATATATTTATTTATATTTGTTTATATTGAAACAAATATTGCCCCTGCAATGTCTATCTTTTGACCATAGTTATAAGGCTTTGTGGCCTATTTTTCAAATGAAAAACTTCTCACTACTGAACTGGCTCACTTATTCTTCTCCTGGGTCTGTGGTGGGAAAGGGACAGAGGTGGTGGGTTACTTAGGCAGCCCTTTATTTCCTTTCCTTCTACGCCCCTCCTCTCCTACCCTTCTCTGGTAGCTTTTCCCTTCTCCCTAGAAGTGGATTGAGTAGGAGAGAGGACTGGAAAATCAGGCAAGCTTTACTTGATGGGCATGGCACTGATGTAATCTGGGCTTAACCCTCCCCGAGTTCCACCAGCCCTCCGGGAGAAGTCTCTTGGGTCAAAGTCACTCCAGGACAACACTGTCTACAATTCCACCTTCCACACAGCCACTCCCAAAGCTGGCCATCCCACTCTGCTGTCCTGGGCAGCTGACCAGCCTCAGTCTTGCCTGTTGGCTTTTGGATGTGGGACTGGTACCAGTCTCTGTACCTCACAAACCGTGCTAAGAATGGGGTGGCAAAGGATGTCATGATGCTCAATTGAAGAAACTTCTCCAAAACCAGTCTGGTCTCTTTGTAACGTCAACCTCGTAAATAGACCTAGATTTTTCTCCTTGCCTTTCCCCCATCTCCCCCCGCACCCCACCCCCCCGCCCGGCTAGTTCCTGCATAGAGAATCTACCATCATACTCTGAAATACTAAAGGGATACTCACACTTAGCACCTCTGTTTTTCCCTCCTTCTTAGAGTCTTCAACCAAAACTGAGGTGGAGAGAGTCCTATTACACAAATACCACCCTTCACTCTCTTGCCCTTCTCTATCTACCCTTTGCTCTGCAAGTTCAATTTGGATGTCAAATTCCTGGGAACAGCACTTTCCTCCCAACTCTAGCCTATCCCACAATTTCTCCTTGTTGGATTCCTCACCTTTGCAAATATCCTGCCTTTTTCTCTGACCACCCAATGGTGGCCATGGTCTCCATTTTTTCCAGCCTATTGTTTTTTCTTTAGTGTCTCATTTTAAAAAGTGCTATGGTGGCTTCCTATGGATCTACACAATTATTTTTTAAGCCATTTTTCAAAAGCCTCATTTGGCTCCTTTTCTTTTCCCATGTCCTAGTTTCTCTACTGTTTCCTATTCACTCTGCCCACCCACTCCACTAAGGCTCTCTCCTTTGTCAAAACTGGGCCATGCTCCGACTACTGTCACTTCAGCCGTAATCACCGAGTGCTCCCCTAAATCAAATACCTGCAGAGGATTTAGCACTTTTCTAGGTTTGTAAGATCAGGGAAATTTAAGGTCTGCCTTCAGGGAGTTTCACTTTTATTGGTCAGGACAGAACACACCAAAAGAAATATAGAACATTCGCTATGTTAAAATGTGTGATTTGACAATGTGCAGGTTTCCCTTAGACCTTAGAGTTGGCTTCTGTAAAGTTTAAAGAAATTCTGAAATCTCTCCTGATCTGTGAGGTCTTCCCACATTGTTCACAGAAGGACCACCTGTTTCACTCTGACAAGTTTTGACATGGTAGGTCCGCAAATGTACCTGCCTTAGCCTTCCGACACAAATTTTCCCTAAATTTGTACATGAGATACATTCTTAAGTTTTGCATACAGTAGTTAAATCATTTTGCTTCCTGTTCTATCTGTGCCTAATATTTAGCATCTAAATTGTTGGGTAAAGAATCAGGTTCTTATCATTTCATTCTTTTTCAGCATACAGACTTATTAGACGTTCAGGGCTTTGTGATGATGATAATGATGTTAATGACAATAATGACACCTCCCATTTGTGTCGCACTTTACAAAATAGTTGTTTACATTATCTTTTTTGATTCTGAAAATGCACCTGTGATGATTATGACTATTCTGTTTATGACCGAACCTCTCAGAGCCCATAATAGCTGCCCTGTCTCCCACAAGCTCTATTCTCCATAGAAAGTTACACCCCCTGAGTTCTGTTGCTCAGGTAAATCTCCAGCCTCCTAAGCCCATTTATTCATGCTTCCCTGACCCTAAGTGCAAAGCTGTTGATTTGATGCCCATTCTTGCTCTCCACCCTCTCCCTCTCAGGCCTGCCTTACTCCAGAACACAGATTTTGGTTCCGCTTTGCTCTGTGCCCTATAGTCAAGTGCCATCACCACCCAATCCCAGCTGCAGATCTTGAAATCACAGTCTTGACCCTAGTCCCTGAGGGAGGGTGGCCATCAGTGTAATTGCCAACAAATGGAGTAATCTAATACCCCCACCTTAGAGACCTACATGAGATGCTGTTTCCTTCCCACAAGAAAATATGATTCTAGGACATGATACCCTCAGTGATGTAAGCCCATCATTCTGAAGGTCTACAGTTGTTGTTATTGATGTAGATTTGATGTTAGCAAAAAATGAAGTCAATTTTCCAACATCTGTGATAATATTTAAGTGGGACCATGCGGACTATGCGAGATGATGCCCAATCCCATAACTTGGAGTTTCCTCAATGCTTTTTCTCATGAAAACTTGACACCTACTATCTAGCTTTTGTTTTATAAAGGGTTATAAAAACAGCTCCAGTTTTCACGAATTCTTCCTATTACCCAGAAGTAGAACATATTGAGCAACAGGAGTGCCAATGACTTGCAGGAATTAAAAGCCCAGCAGATAAATACAGAGATGGCAGAGAGCCTGAAAGATGAGGATAATGTTGGGAGATCACAGACAGTTGAGTGTTGCTGCTCCGGGAAGAGTTTGCACACGGCCTGTCTTTAGCCTAGACAAGCGCGTTTCTATTTTAGAGTAAGTTGTCGCATATTTCCTCAGGGAAAACTGTTTCGAATGCTTTTACTTACAAGCTTAGTGCATTACAGAATGTGCTTTTATTCTTATTATTAAAATATAGGTGACTTGTTACAAAATAGGCAAACCAATAACAGTATGAAGGTGATTTATGTTTAAAGGTTCTAGGAAATAAACACTGATTTCTTCTTCTTCTTCTTTTTTTTTTTTTTTTAATTTTCATTCTATTCCCAGATTTTGGAGAAGGTAAACAAGATGTCATGACCACTGGTTGACCCGAGAGCTGGTTCCGGGCAATTAGAGGCTCCTCATTCCCTCCTCTGTCCTTGGAATGCACCCTCTGCCCTCTGTTCTGACAGCAGGAGCTGCCCAAGGACACAGACTTGAGAGAGTAAGGTGTTGTTGAGACCATCTGGACTGTGTATGTCACTGAACCCAGTCAAGGCTTCTCCATAAACTTTTACGATCCTGGTGGAGGAGTGTGGAGATCTACTCATCCTGGGGTTGCCCAAGACAAGTCTCAGGAGTAAGTTCCTTTGCTTATTAAGTCTGCCGCCTAACCATCTAGAGTGGACTGCCTTTCTCTTAGGTGGCACTCTGCCATCTTTGCACGTGGGCCACTTTCAAATTCTACCCGGGAAGCTCCTAAGGTTGCAAATTAACAATTAGTGAGTCAGCCAGGAGACCAAAGAAAGGGGCCTTGGGAAGGGCATCTGCCAGGGAGATCCCAAGTCAGCCATTGACCTTTATGTGGGAAGGGGTGGCCCAAATGTTAGATGCTTGTGGACCAGCACGTGAGTATGGGGATGCCCTGAAAACACCAGCCTGTCTCATGCACTTGTTTGAAGCACTGCGGAGAGCACATGACATCAGAGAAGGGACATGCATGGCTGCACTGTGGCCTGGCCTCTATATGGGCCATTCCACTGGACACTGCTGGCCAACCAGAGGCTAATGCTGGAGTTAGAAAGTTGGAGGAAGAGCTGAGGTTAGAGAAGGATGGATGGGTGTCCACTACTCTGCTGGTGTTGGGCTGGCTGACAAGATGGGAAGCAGGATCATCAGTTGGAGACCTTCACATGCTGTTCTGCAAAGCTAGGAGGGCACAAGTTGCTGCAGATGAAGTTCCAAGCACTTGTGACTAAGCCTGCTTTGGTTGCTAAAAGGCAGGATCCCTAGGCAAGTGAGGAGGGTGGAGAGGAAGGATGTTGTGTTGACAACAAAGTGGGTGAAATGGCCCGTGCTGTGCTGTCTGACACTTAATGCAGAGGAAAGCAAAAGCACAGGAACAGCAATCCTGGCCAGTGTGGCAACTCCACATTCCGATGCTCATGAGAAGAGAATATATTCCTGCTAAGGTTATTGACATGGCCGCCTAGTTCCCGAAAGGCCAGGGTGACTGTCCAGGCATGGGGAGTGTGGCTATGGGAGGGCCAGGGGGAGGAGGAAGGTGTTTCTCTAACCTGGCAGGAGGCAAAGAAAATGATCAATATCACTACACACAATGCCTTCCAACAGCATCTGCATGGCACTCAGGTGGTTCCAGGTAATTATTCCCTTATAGGTTGGATCATTCTAGGCTACAGGGAGGCTTGGCCCAATTAGGGGGAACCTCCTTGGACATGCGGATCCCTGGAAATCTACCGAAGAGTTACAACAAATTCTTAGAGAGTTGGGAATGAGACAGGCGATCTACACCTCTGTCTTTGGTCCCGATCTGGCCACATTCCCTGCAGGAATGAAGGCCAAGATTCTCCGTTCTGCCCCAGCACCTAGTACAGGATATGCATGCTGAGCACAGCCACGGGACAAGTTATTTCTGATGTTGGGCAATCTGTTGCTGATCTGGAGGAAACTGATAAATCCCAGAGAGAGGTATGGGCAGTGGGAAAGACCCAAAACAAAGAGGGAGCTCAAAAAGCCAAAAGGTTTCCCAACTGGTTGTAAAAATAAGCCAGTAAAGATAACCTGGAAGCAAATGTAGTTTGATTTCATTGCTATGGGGACCCCACTTGACCAGATAGATCAACAACCCAACACTTTGTTGGCTGGTCCATGGAAAGCCTTAGAAATCTGAATAGTTGAGACCCGCCCCATCTGCTCCCAGCATACCTGATGCCCTGCTGCTCCAGTAGAAAGCTCAGGGATAATTTCTATTCAGAGGGAATGCTTCTCATGTCCTGGGGGTAAGACGCAGGTCAAAATTGCCTCCACGTGAAGGTCACTGGAGGCAATCAGAGCCCTCATGTTGAACTCACTATTCACTGGCCGTCCAGAAACAAAGATAAAGTGGCCATTCTGGTGGATACCTGAGCCAAAGGACCTCTAATACGTGGCAAACCTCACAAGTTTTCTGGCCGCCTCAGCACCATTGATGGTTATGTGGAAAAACTATTATAGTTAGGAAGGTCCTTCTGACACAGCAAACTGGGCATTCTTCCCACCATTCCCAATAACATGAGGATTTCATTTCTCTAAAACCAGAGAACATGTTGGGCCTTGATATCCTACAAGGTCAAATTCTGCAAACCTCTATTGGTGAATTCTACCTCCAGGTTAGAATAATAAAACCAGTGCTGAGAGGAAATACCAGCTGGGAACCAATAAGCATGCCATCCCTGCAAAGAACTGAACTTGTCAAACAATAAAAATTGCCCAGGAGGTATAAAGGAGACAAAAGAAACTATCCAAGAACCACGTCCAGTGGGTATTTTATGCTTTGCCTATAGTACTTTCAATAGGCCATTAGAGCTGGTGGAAAGCCAGATGGCTCATGGCAGATAACAGAGGACTACCAAGAATTAAACAAGGTAATGCACCCAGCCATGTGGCTGTACCCAACATTGCCCTCATCTTAAGTACTTTGGCTATGGTCCTAAGAGTGTGCCAGGCTGTGTGTACTTAGCGAATGCCTTTTTCAATATACTTCTGACCACTGATCAGTTTTCCTTCATGTGAGAGAGGCAACAATGGCCCTTTCAAGTGCTCCCCAAGTTTACCTACACAGCTCCACCATCTGTCATGGGACAGTAGCCAGGGATCTGTCCTTTTTCTTCCATCAATAAAATGGGCCATTACATTGATTTAAAAAAAAAAAGAGCTTAACATGTGAAGACTTGCCTCTGCTACAAGACACTGCAGACTTCACTGGAACATCTGTAAGAAATGAGAATGGACAGTGAGCCCACAGAAAATTCAAGGCCCAGGCCTTGGGAATTTTCAAGAGCTGTTTGGTCAGGCAAGACACACATTGTCCCTGAGGCTGTAATTGTTGAGGTACAAGGCTACCTAACCCCTACAAACATGAAAGGGGCGCAAGCCTTTATAGGGATTTGGGTGTTTGAAAGACTTTTATTTCCCACTTGACACTTTGCCTCCATCCATTATACTGTCTGGTAAAGAAAAGGCATGTGTGGGACTGGGTATCAGAGCAGCAAGCCACCTCTGCAAGGGCAGAAATACTGGTGAAATAGACTAAAACTCTGAGCATCTCCCACGCAGGGCTACATTGGAATTAGATGCATCCATGACTCTGACAGGCATATGTTGGGTACACAGAAGAAGACAATACTCCCAGAATTTGGGTCTCAGTTCTAGAAGGAAGCAGAAACCCAACATACTCCCACAGAACAACAGCTCCTAACATTGTGCACAGTGCTCCTCCATGTACAGCCTCTTACAAAAGAATGGCATACCATGGTAAGAACTTCCCTTTCTATCAAGAGGTGGATTAAAACGACATCCCATGGACCAACCTCTGCCATGGTTCAAATCCCCACTTTGATTAGGTGGCACACATATTTGCAACAGAGGAGCACTCTGGCCACCACCCACTGTCTCTAAAGCCGAGGATACGACTAAGCCCCAAAGAGTATGTGGATATTCTTAATGCTCCTGCTCCTCTGGTGGCACCCGTGGCCTGTCAAGAGGGAACACAGGAAATCCCCACGGATGCCTGATCTACGGATTGGTCCAGTTGAGGCAATCTGTCCACATGAACTGCAGTTGTTATTCAGCACCATCCGGACGGAAACAGGAACAACCCGAAACAGCCAGGGGACTAAACTCAGAGCAGCTTGATTTGGGACCACTCATTAGCCCTATGACTCAGACAATGGGAAATCAAAAGATAAATGATCATAAATAAGCTCTTGTCAGGTCAGAATATGTAAAAAGGCATTTGGTTTCATCTATAAGAGCCTGAGGCAGTCCTCACTGTCTTCCATGTCCCCAGTCATAAGGTATCAACTCTCCCTGGCAATCAGAATGCTGATGTCCTCACTGGGTATGAGCCCTAGCAACAGACCCGTCATCAGAGACAGCAGATTGGATACGGAGAAGGAGTGGCCACCACAGCACATGGATGAGATGGCATATTGCCAAGGGTGCCTGATTGCCCTTAAAATACAGTAACTTGGTTCATGCAATAATAGCATGTCCTGTGTGTTCTAAACCATGTCCAAGGCAACTACCAAAGGAGTCTGGGGCCATCCACTAGACTTGTCAACTGGTAATTAGATTGGTCCCTTCCCTCCAAGTGAGGATTTTAAATGTGTCTTGGCTCAGGTGGACTCTGCATCCGGCCTAATCCAAGCTTCCTCCAGTCTCTGTGTAAGTCAGGCTGCCACTATTAGGAGATTAAAGAAGCTGAGTACCACACATGAATACCCTTGTAGAATAAACAGTGATGGGGGTTACATTTCAAAGGTCATGATGTGCAAGACTGAACAAAAGAACATGACAGGGAATGAAGGTTCCATCTCCTCTAAAACCTGCAAGCAGCAGGGTTAAGGGAAAAAAGAAAGAGACTATTAAAGCAAGCGATTTTTAAAAAATAAAGCAACAAGTTAAATTACTAACAGGTAAATCCACCTTGGCCAGGTGGATTAAAATATTATGCCAGGTTTTAATACATTTAAATGATCAACGAGTAGAGCCTATTGCCCCATTTGCCAGACTGGGGACCCCTGCCAAGATACCCAATGCTGTAAAGGTATGGAAGTCAAGGGAAACAGCCATTGTCCCAACTCTTGCTCCCAACATGCTGTGCTACTGATGGCACCAAACCCCTTCATGCCCAGGAAAGGCATTATCTACTGGAATTTACAAGATGTCCCACTGGGATGGATGAGTTACTTTATATCCCTGGGTGACAGGGAACTACTCAGACTTCACTGGGATTCTATTGTCTTGCTACAAGCTATAATTGTTGAAATGCACTAGAGCTGGAATAGAACACGTACCATGGAAAGAGGGGAAAGGGTTTGGGTCTTAGTCTGGCGTGTCTCACTCCCAGTCCATCTCCTCATACCTGACAGTGCTGCTTCACCTGGCCAGGCCAACATGCATGGTATATAGAACCAAGTCAATTTCCTAAACCTGCCAATCTCCCTTTTCTCAAGGCCAGATGGACATGTTCTATTTTCCACTAGTAAAATTAATTTGGCTGCCATCTTTATCTCATCCATTGGTCTGGAAAACATTATAATATATATAGAAGCCCTTACTAAATCTACCCAGCAACCCTAAATGATAGCTGGCAAAGCCTGTCCTTATCGAACACTGAAATGTCTCTAACGAAAAATGCTGTCCACTAAAATAGGATGGCCTGGGATATTATTATTGCCTTGCAAGGAGGCTCCTGTACCATTAACCACCCCCCCCCAAAAAATCATATGTTCATACCTGGTAAGTCTGCTAATGTATCATCTTTATTAAATCACATAAAAAGACAAGTGAATGCCCTGAGGGATCTAGCCCTAGCCTAGAGGGCTTAGTAAATCAATGGGTATTGGTGGAAAAAATTATTATTTTGAGGATCATCTTTATCTGCTTCTCTTATGTGTGCCTATATTATTGCTATGGTTTCCACCTCCAATGCAGCCAGGTTACCACCAAACAAACCACCTCCATGCTAGTAAACCCCTTGTGGATGGCTCAGGGCCCATGACAAAAGAGAGGGGGATATAAGATTGTAGCCACTGGTCAACACATCGATGATGTGATTGCATGTTGACCCTCAGACTGGACCCGGGCAGTTAGAGGTTTCTCACTTCCTCCCCTGTCCTCAGAATGTACCCTCTGCCTATCATTCCCACAGTGGGAGCTGCCCAAGGACACAGCCTTGAGAGAATAAGATGTTGTTGAGACCATTGGGATGGTTTATGTGACGAAACCCTACTAAGGCCTCTCTATAAATTTTAAGATTCTGGCGGGCCGGCATGGAGATCTACTCATTTTGTTGCCACCCAAGACAAGCCTCATTTGTAAGTTCCCTTGCTTACTGAAACTGCCACTGGCAAATCTGGGGTGGCCCTCTTCTCCCTTCAGTCTCTCCCTGCCCTCCGTGAATGGGGAGGAGTTTTGGATTTCACCCAGGAAATTCCCAAGGTTGTGAACCAACCCCAGAGTTAAGTGAAGTGCATTTTTTTTTAAAGAAAAGTAAAACCAAAATCTATTAGAAGAGTTTCAACAGGCTGCTTAGAGGACAGGCAAATTCCCTCTGTTGAGGAATTGAGCCTCTTCCCTAAAGGCTGCAGTCGCTCTCCTTAGCTAAGCAGTCTGCCTGTTGGCTGAGGCAATTTTAAGACTGGGTTGGCATTCTCAACCAAGCTTAGGAAGCTCGTCGGAGGGGGTACGCAGTCTGGAGTTTAGATACGATTTCCCAGAGGTTTTAGTTGCTCTTCACTTATTTCAATTTGGCTTTCTCCTTAGCTGGCTCTTACTTAGCGTAAGAGCTTGTGTTACTATCCTGGTTTTCAATAGTATCAAATCCTAGAGTAGTCTATAAAACTGTATTGCTGTGCCTCACATAGAAAAACAGGCTTTTGCATCTCATGCCATGAAATAGGACTCTAAAAACTGCCATTCTCAGAAATGCTTTGACCCCTCAGCCTTCCAAGCAGTGGGTCTGTCACTTTTCTTCCATTTTATAGCTTTTAAAAAACGGAGTACTGACTTAGTCAGGCTCGGGGGCTAAATTCTCCTCCGTGAGTGTGTTTTTCATAGCATAGTACATTTATATAAACCAGTAAAAGAATAACCTCCAGAAGAGAACTGTAAGATGGATTTTCTAGCTGAGGCTCCAATATAATTTGATCCTAACTGCAACTCAAGGCTATCACTTAACAATTCTCATCACTCAGTTTTATATTCATATTTCTCTAATATTTTCTTAAACCCAAGAGAGTGGCTTTTTTCTCAGTGTAGACTTTGCCCCTGCCCCATCACTTCGCACCCATTTCACCTCAGCCACACTCACGAATCGACTGCCTCCAGACTCCACGCCTGAATCTTGCACATCAGAAGTCCTCCCTGTGGTCACAACCCTGTGGCCGCTCGCAGCTCCATCCCACACACCAGACAGTGGCCCTTCGACGTGACAGCTTCTGGTCCCCGAGTCATCCCACGCCCCGCCTCCTTCAGCAACGTCAGGGGCTGCCTTCCAGCTGGACCGCACAATCGAAATGTGAACTAAATTCACACCACATTCCTGGATAGTTCACTACTCCTATTTAGTCCCCTGCCTCTCCATTCCAGATTCGGTTCTCTTCCTTCAGCCTCACGGGAAGAAGACCAGAGCTAGGAGATGACTGTTCGGTCACCCAGCCTGGCCCTCACACACTCCTGACTTTCCTCTGGGTGTTCCAGGCTATTCGGCAACCTCAAAATGGCCTCTAATCTTCTGCACACTGGCTCCAACTCTCCTCACTTTCTCCTCGGTGAATGCCCTACGTGAGAAAACAGAAAAGAGCTGGCGTGAATTTCCACAAATTCTTTCCCTCCCATGCTGAATGGGTTTTGTTCAGCTTTTGTTCACTCTTATTTCATCGCCTTCCATAAAGCTTCTTTCCAGGAATGCCTCCTCCACTTGTGCGTTTCGTCCCATCTGTTGGATGGAGGCTCAGGGGAAGGAAGATTCCAAGGGGAGAACAGCATGAGTTCAGGAAGAAACTGCTTGTGACCGTTGCAGAGGCATCCAGAAATTACACCAGGACTGACTGTCAAAAAAAAGCAGGGCTTAAAGGCTTTGCTGGAATGAGGCTTCTCTCAAGAACGAGCTGGAGTGGACAGATGTTCTGGCTGTCCACCACCAGCTCTTCATTAGCAGAATGGAAGATGAACTGGTGATCTGATTCACGCTCGCAGTAAAAGAATGACTGTTTCTGGAGACAACTGTCCAGCCCTGCTCTGAAGTCTGGTTCTTCCATTTCCCTTTGGATTCCATTGAGCTAGCCCATGTACTTCAAAAAAAATGTCTTTCTGAATTAAATTACCCCAAATCAGTTTATATTTCTTGCAAAGAAATCTCAGTTTTATGGCACTTGAATGAGTGAGGGTAATACGGTGTTAAAGAAAAGCACTGGATCAAGAGACAAAACCTTGGCTCTTATTCTAGTTTCGCTAAAGATAGCGGCAGTTTATTTGTTCCCATCTTGCTTTACCTTCAGAATGAGACTCTCACCTTGAGAGGGCATATCCAGATTCCTCGGGTGGGTTTTTAAAACCATACACATTCATTCCCCATGCAAATTCTGTCAAAAGTCTCTCCCTTCTCATGGCCGCTCCATGCATTGCCTTACCACTGGCAGCTAAAGTCCACTGAGCCCCCATTACTAACAGAAGTGTGTTCTATCCCTCAGGTGTGTTGGGTGGAAACTACTCTGCTGGACTAGTATATTTCCAAAGGTCCTTCTAGGTCTGACACCCTTTGAGCCTATGAAACACTTTTTCAAAAATATCACTGTTAAGACAGGTTATGAAAGAAAAATTTAAAGCAAAAGCAGATGGAGGTCTAGGAATAGAAACAGGAATCAAATCTCATAAAATTGGAGGAATAGTTGTGAAAGATTTTGATATGAGTTGCTTTAAGTACAATGATAAAACTTGTAGCAAATATATTCATTAGGACTCAATGAGAGTCTTCATATTTTAATTCCTCAGTGCAGAGCCCTTCAATTTTGTTAAAAGACTACTTAGCTTGAAAAAATTCCTTGGTGTTTCTTTAAGACACTCTGTGTTTAGAAAATTTCTACTGCATTAAATATTAAGACCATCAATGTGCTCATTAAAAAACTAACATCCAGTGCCAATAAGAAAACATTTTTGAGAAGTCTAACTGAAGGCTACTATTCTAAAAGAAAATGGTACCAAAACTTTCTGAATAATTTGTTATTCATTAATGAAACGTGTAATAAATGTGAATGATACAAAAAGGAAAATAGTTCAAATAAATCAAATATACACTAATGAGCTAAAATTAAACATGAATTAAACATTGAATAGTTAAATGTTAAAGAAGTACCTAAATAAAAACTTAAAATATATTTTAATAAGAGTCATCATTTCTGTTCTGCATTGCTGGCTTCTTTCAATGGAGAAATGTTAAGAACACTGGAATCAAAATCATAGTCTCTGACTGCTGGTCAGCTTTGACATGATCAACTCCTAAGAGTTCAATTAATTATTTATAATCAATATACTTGAATTAACTCATCAGTCATTTTTCTATTCTCTTTCTCTTTTACACACTCACACACATATACACCATCCCCATAGTATTCAGGACAACAATGTTTAATATTGCTCTATTTTGACACTTAAAAGAGCATACTCGTTGATATGCTATTCTCTGCCCCTAAAATTGCTTAGGATCATATGGAATAGACCCATATGCTTATGATGTCCCTGCAATTTCTACAAACTGTTCACCATATGTTCCTACTGGAACTTTTAAAATTATGTTTTATCCTTGCCACATCGATAATTTCAGAGGCTGGTGCATGCATATAATTATAACTTCATCCTCTTCATTGCTTTTTGTATACCTTTTATAAGTTCTTTTTATATAACAGGTAAGAAACATTCCTTCAAAGAAATGGGGTAATTAAAACTTAAGAGCTAATCATGAATCTAACAGTTCCTTGTCTTGGCAGTGAACATCCACTTAGATAACTTCTAATTATTTCAACAATAATTACACTGACAAGAGGACAATGGAGTATGTAATTTATGATCTTAATCATGCCATTTAACTGTATCTTACCTAAGCAAATCTTTGTGAGACCTATGCTTGTTAACACTCTGGTTTACCTCAGAGTTGTATCACTCAGTTTGTTTCGCAAGTTTCATTCACTATTTCATCAATGGGGCATAAAATACAGTATATGACATGCTGTAATGGACAATGAAAGACCGAAGGAGAAACATGATACTTTTGTGAGAACATTATATTACATAGTTTCACCCATGATGCACTCAAATTTTACGTCTTGCTTTTTGCTCAGCATTAGATAACGAAAGATTTTTCTGTGCTGTTGTATAATTTTGGGAAAGTGATGGAGGGAGTTTTTTTACCATTGTGTTTATGCATTTGTATAATTTTTTAAGGACTCCGGGGGGAAAAAGCACTGCAGGGCAATTTTAATTTCTATGGGAGGTTGTGGGGAAAATCAGAGAAATGTTTATTTAAAAATTTCAAAGATAACCATTTAAGAGAATTTGTAAAAAGCTCTTACGTTTCAGTTGGAGGTAAGAAAAAAGGGAAAAAATAAAGAAAAGGGTAAACAGAAAACTGATATAAGATGGTATAAAGTTCAAACGTGCTAGTGATAACAACAAATATAAATGGATAAGGTTTTAAATGCAGATAATATCAGATTTGGATTAAAAATAAAGAGATATGTGCTATCTATGAGAAATATATCTGAAACGAATGAGAGGTTTAAAATAAGATAACCAAAAAAGATACAGCTGACAAATACTAAACAAAATAACACTACTATCAGATAAAAGAGTAATTTAAAGAGAAAAGGTTACCAAAAGAAATAATAGGAAATGCTACACTATGATTTTTTTTTCTTTTCTTTTCTTTCTTTTTTTTTAAGAATTCCTTATTTGAGAAAGAGAGAGAGCCCACTCTTCGGTCATGCACACACACGTGGGCACATGTAAGCGTGAGTGAGGGGAAGACAGAGGGAGAGAGAAAATCCCAAGCTGACAGCACCAAACACAGAGCCCAACTCAGGGTAGATCCCACGAAGCATGAGATCACAACCTGAGTTGATATAAGAGTTGGATACGTAATAGACCCAGTTGCCCTTTTTTTTTTTTAAATAAACCTACCCCCATCATAGGGCTCAAACTCACAACCCCAAGATCAAGAGCCACATGCTCTACAGACTAAGCCAACCAGGCACCCCTACACTATGATTTTTCTAAGAAGCCATATTTCTGGGGCCCTTCGGTGGCTCAGTCGTTAAGCATCTGCCTTCAGCTCAGGTCTTGATCACGGAGTCCTGGGATCGAGCCCCTCATCGGGCTCCCTGCTTAGTGGGGAGCCTACTTCTCCCTCTCCCACTCCCCCTGCTTGTGTTCCCTTTCTCACGGTTTCTCTCTGTGAAATAAATAAATAAATAAACAAACAAACAAATAAATAAATAATAAAAATAAATAAAAAGCCATATCTTCAAACTATATAAGTGAAAATGAATAGAATTACAAAGATTTAACAAATCTACAAAAGTATAGATTTAATAATACATATATATATGTATTTCTGTTTTGATTTACTATTTTTAACAGGTAAATTGAATCTGTACTTTTGTGGATATATATTCTATATAATCTACTATTTTTATAGTAGATAAAATGTGTGTGTGTGTGTGTGTGTGTGTGTGATTAGAAATTAGTTTAAAAGACCTGAAAATAACAGTTTTATACTTTCCATAGTTAGGATACTTTATTTTTTTCTCTATTTTCTAATTTTTTTATAAGTCAAAGAATTTCTCCTTATAGATGTGTCATATATATTTGTCAATTTTCCTTGCAAAACCTATAAAAAATTGGCTATCTTTATGTCATTGGAAACCAGAAATGTTATTTAAAATGCTCCATGTCACTTCAACTTGGGCCAACTTAGCCTCCTCAGGAAGCTCGTGGCCATCAGGAAAAGTGAGAACCTTCCAACCGGGGGTCAGAAATGGCTGTACTCCCAAGAGCACTGCCTGTGTGAGTGAACACAGCACAGGTTACACCAGCCGTGGTCTGCAGGGGCAGCTTCCAGCAAGAAGCCCCCGGTAACACCAGCCTTTTCACACCGTGGCAACTACCAACCAGCCACCAGCTGCCCTACAACTAAAACCAGCAAAATCCTGCACCCTATCCCACCCCTTCAGGACAAGAAACCTTCCCTTAATTCCAAATATCATATCAGGCAGGAAGACGCAGAATAGGGAAAGCCTGATGATGACTGTAGCTTTGAATTGACTACATACTTGTCAGAGAGACCTTCTTTTAAACTAAAGGAAATTACTAAACTGGGACAGAGAGAAATAGCAGGAATTGGAGAATTTTACATTCAAGTTATTTATACCCTAATGCCTACCAGGGTATGGTCTATTCAGAAAAAATAGATTAGTTATAGAAAAATAAGTAAAGCATACAGAAGTGTAGGAGTTTAAATCATTACGCAGTCTATATCACAGTGTGAATATGTAATTTGCAATAGGCATTCTGTGTTCTTAGAAGTATTCGGCGCCTGGGTGGCTCAGTGGGTTAAAGCCTCTGCCTTCGGCTCAGGTCATGATCTCAGGGTCCTGGGATTGAGCCCCACATCGGGCTCCCTGCTCAGCGGGGAGCCTACTTCCCCCTCTCTCTCTGCCTGCCTCTCTGCCTGCTTGTAATCTCTCTTTCTGTGTCAAATAAATAAATAAAATCTTTAAAAAAAAAAGTATTATAATTATGTGTGGTCCCTCTACTGGATACAGATAAGATACATATAGGTCTAGATATTATAGTAGCAAACTAGAGTAGATCTACTTATTTATCTAATATAGTTATACAGCTATATATGGTACAGGATAGTATGTAGACTCTGTAGACAAGCTTGTGTGTTTACTTATATGTACAATTTCAATTAAAAACTTTCTATGTAAGTCATTTTCTGAATTTTGTAATATTTTATGGAAGTAAAATTACAGTGGGAATAAACATTTTAAAGATTCATGAGATAGTTTGCCAAGCTAGCTATGCTTTATCTAAAACAACTCATTCTTACAAACAGCCAGACATTTGGGAATATATAGAAAAGAATAAGAGGCCATACCAGTCAAGAATGCCATTTGTTGTCATTTATACTTTCATGGTTGGGAAAGCTGGATTTCGGGGATTGTTTGCTTTTTCTAAGGTATTACGTTCTCTACAAAGAAAGACACCCAGACATCAGCTGGAAGGTAGCACTGCCTGTTTCCTTCATGTCGTCTTCAGTTGGCCATGTTCAAAGGTATGCCTTTCCACTTAAATAGACTATAATTAATTTAAGTATCATTATTAAGTACTTTCCAAACCAAGTCTCAAATACTGTCAGTTGCATGAGTCTTGTGAAGATTAATGCTTTCTCTTCAACCAAAATTTATTGACTTAGATATTTTAAATTTTGTATATAAAAACTTCTGTAGGAATTCAAATATAAAAAATAATAATAAAATGAAAAATAATTGTGAATAAGCTTTGTCAAGAATGTAGCAATATTTACTATATGCTACTTCCAGGAGTAAAATTCCACTGAATTTTTCTATGTTGATATTCTAGGCATCAAGCAGCAATCCCCATCCTTTCAGGAAATAATCAATTTGGTATTAGCTGAAGTTCACAGAAGGGACAGAGCTGGAGCCTCCTCGTTTCACTCTGTTCTTTTGATTAGAGTCATGGCAGTCTTCACACTGTTCCCTTTGCGTGTAATCATCCATACTGTGAATCGGGCCTTGAACTTATTTATTCCTGTGGGTTTATAGACAGCTTTCTCCTCTGGCAGTACAATCTCTCAAAACCAGATTTGTGTTGACATGTCTTAATTTCCACAATTAACATTGTAGCACATGTTATTCTAAATATTTGAATGGAGTAATATCATTTCTGGAGATGAGACAATACAGTGAAGCGTTAAATATATAGAGGAAAAACAATGCAAAAACAAACACAGCTGTGCATTCTTGAAATCACCTAGGAAGGAAAATACAACAATTGAAATGAAAATTTGATTTTTAAAAAAACCTTTTAAATATTTTACATGTGACATTTCAATTTTTAATGCACATTTGTATTCCCTTGCTTTCATCCATTTTCTTAATTGACTTCAAAGAGACTGTATTTTATGTAATATCTGTTTACATCTTCCAAAAATTCCTGGATCATTCTCAAAATGCACTCAAAGATGACCTTACTGATCAAAAAGATTCTCTTCTTCAATTTAAGTGTACAGATATACATTTCATTCTGAATAATATCAAGTTTTGAAAAGAGAAGCAACTTTTTCTTTTATACTTGGTGGCAATCTTTGCTTTGTATAGTCATTCATGGAGTTCAAAGAAATTTTCTTTCACAGCGCACAGAAGTATTCCTGACTTAGCATTGTTCAAATGAATTTCATCCTGCTGCCTCTGGTAAACATAGAGAGCCAGCATTATGTCCCCACCTCTCCCAGAGCTAATACAATATTGCTCCTATAAGACTGGTGAATGAGAGATAAGGTGAAGAGAATCAGGCATGTGGAGCTTGAAAGGGAGGGTAGCGCTGTTAAATTGGATGGCAAATTCTGAAGAAGGTAAAGGAGTTAGTCCTTTCTTTTTCTAGGGACAGAGTGGAACAGGCAGAGGGAACAGCTAGTGGGAAGGCCAGAGGCAGGAGGGTGCTGGGGGCACATCTGAGGAGCATGAAGCTTCCTCTGCTGGAGCAAAGTAAGTCATGGAAGAGTGTAGCAGAAGAGGTTGTCAGGAGGTAATGGGGGTGAAGGAGATAGAGCTTCAAGGCCCTCGTAAAGAATTGGCTTCTGGTCTCAGTGACTTCAAGAGCCAGTGGAGGGGTAAATAGAGCAATGATACTTCCAAATCTGACTTTTCTATTAAAAAGAAGATATACAGGGGAAGGGTGAAGAATGGAGAACAATTAGGACACTGCTGAAGTAATACAGGCCAAAAAAATGGTGGATGTCTTCTCAGCAGATTGTACTTTTTCAATATAGAACATGCCTCTTTGTCCTCTTCGATTCAAAGCCTTTGACTTGAATTTTCATTTACCCAGTTTTATTAAATGTCCACATCTGCTTCCTCATTCTAAGTATTTGCTGGAAATCTCTTTTTCCAATATATTCTCAACTTTAAATGACGTTTCATTAAATGTGTTTTCTTAATCCAGGGAAGAGATCAATCTTTAGTTTACCCAACCTAAGAGTATATTTTACTCCCATTAATATTTATTTAAATATGAACATTTAAATTATTTTTTTGCCATTTTATCTTGTACTTTCTGTTCATTATGTTTTCTTATTTTCTTTGGTTTTCTTTTTTTCTCTCTGATTTTTTGCATTGATAGTTTTTGTTTGTTTCTTTTTGCTGTTTCATTCCTTCATATCCTTTGGAGATCCAAATGTTATGCATCTTAATCTCATTGTTCCATCTGGCACCCCTCAAAATTATAATACACATATTTGAATTTCCATTTTCTTCAATAATCAAAAAAATTACTTAAATTAATGATTATTTCCTCTTTCCTTTGATCTTATATCATCTTTCCTTAGTTTTCACGTTATATCTCTGTGATTTTGAGCCAGTACTCCCCTTTTCCACATGCTCAGGTACTTAACCTTCACTCGTCTTCACCACTCTGAATGCATTTCATCCATACCCATCTCATTCTTTCCACAACAGAGCCCTTCCTTCCCATGGAGTTGTTAATCTATTACTTTGAATAGCATTGACTATCCAGCTGTATCTCTCTCTTTCAGTATACATTAGCTATTCTTCATGGTGGGAGAATCAGCCTAATTTTTAGAAAAGAGTACAATTATCTACATCACACAAAATTATATAATTCTTGATTATAATTTATAATGCATACCCACTCTCATATACATATTTTATTATGCATCTTTGGACTTTGTTTGAGGAAAAATGGTTTTTCTTCCCTTGCTGTGGCAGATGGTTTCACATGTTGTTTTGTAAACACAGTGAGGAAGACAAGGTACTTCAGAAGACCTTAACATTCACATGCAACACTGATACCTCATCTTCATTGCACATTAAGAGCCTCAAGAACCATTTGGAAGACTGCAGTGGCAGACACCATATTTTCTCTGCTCCAGTACTTCCTTTCATTAAACTAGAGAGTTACCCAGCTGTTAGTGCTGAAAAGTTGTCCTTAGGGAAGTACTGCTTTCAAAGGGAGCAGAATTTCTTTAAAACCACATTTCCAGATAGTACAGGAGAGTTGATAATCAAAACTGAGTTTTTCCATTAGGTTTTCTATTGAGAAATGGTTCAATCAATGAACGATCTTAGATCACTAGATTCTCAAATTATTCTCAAATACCATCTACACAAATGTTAATCCACAGTAATTTGATAGTTTCAATAAAAAGTCAAAATTTTATAAAGAAAAAAAAACACCTCTCTTCAGCCCCAGCCTTTTTCTGTCAATATTGGCTTTCTCTTTTTATTAAACTGTTTTCATTTCCTAAAATGTTCTTCACCTTACCCATCCAATCTAAACTAGCTATTAGTTATTACATTACACCTTATTTTAGTTGTTAAGTAAACCATTTACCCTAGTCTGACGTATTTTATTCTACCCCTCAGTTCATGTTTTGACTGTCTAATCTCTTTCCCTATTGAAAACAAGGATCTTTTTTATATTACTTGATTCCATATTCTATGCACGTACAGCAAGTCTTGGCAATATATACTAGATGCTTAATGTATACATCTCAAAACATAGACAATATTACGATAGTTTGAATTTAAAACCTTAATTTTATCATCATATACCTAGGAAAAATGAATTTATGAGATCAAATATACTAGATTTTTAAACATTTGCAGAACTTGGAATTATTTATTCCCCTTAACTATCTTCAAGATGATTAAAAAATGAAAATATAAGATCTTAATATAAGGAATGATATATGCACATATTGCAGAAAGAAATGAATGTCTTGTATAAATATTACTGATGACTTTTTGTAAAACAGGAACATATTTTTAACCCTTTTTTATTAAAGAGTTGATAGATTTGTTTTTTAAGTAAAAAGCATATATGATTGTGATATTTTGATTTGATTGAAAGTCAAATACCCTAAAAACTGTTCTGTGTGACTAGTAGAATTCTTTGACACAGGTTAAAAAGATATTTGAGGGAAAACAAAAGAAACGAATAATCCCCAAAGGTCAAAAAAGACAATTGTATCAATATCTTTCAGTAAGGAAACTGAAAGTTTAAAAAAAAAATCATAGATAGCATACAAGGCAAAACTTAGTAATAATATACAACAGAAGATAAGTGGAATGAAATTTCTTCTTTTCCCATCTCCATCTGTCTGATATCTTAGATTAGATATTTTAAAAGCAGTGAATTTGCTTGTCTTTAATTAAAGATGAATATGGAAAATGAACTACCAAAATTACTGCCAAATTAACTGGTGCTAAGGAACTAAATCTAGGCGCAGAAAAATGCTGAAAAAAAATATTTAGTTTCAACTTCAGACAGAAATTTTTTTAGCAAAATATAAAATTATCATACAAAACATGAGTGCTAAAATAATGATTTATACAATCTGAGGCTTTTCCAGGTATGTTACCAGTCTTCCTAATTTCAAACATCAGAGTTTAAAGAAAAATAGTTTGTGGTTTCCCACAGGCTCATTGTGGCCACCTAACTTCAAATTTTCCCACATATACTCCCCCCAAAATATTTATATCAACAACAACAACAACAGCAGCAAATGACATCACCCATACCCTATGACAACACCAGGGAGGCAGAGGATATTGAAAAATTTTATTTACATGGATGTAAACATTATCTGGATTAAAAACCAGGGTCGAGGGTCAAATAGGGATGATTTAGAAGAGAACAGAATACACTAGGCTCCTAGTTGTAGTAGAATAGTGATGAAGGTTTGCCCCCAGAAGGGTAGGGTTATATCTTGGAGAATACCATGAAAAGATCTGAAACCCAGGAGATGAGAGCACTGACAATAGGAAGTAAAAAGAGAGCATCTCAGACAGTGCACAGAACCAGCAGAGGCACCCCGAGGAAGGCAGTGCTTCTGGAAAGAGCATGACAGCTTTGCCGTGAAAATGCTTCCCAGAGTCTTGGTGCTGATGAGAAAGAAGGAAGCGTCTGATGATAATGTCTTCATAGAAACAAAATATTATCAAAGCATCAGAAGAGGAAAGACTCTCCCCAAAATGCACCCTTTATAAAGAATATGTGCTTCATAGACAATAGCACTCTGGAATTAAGAAGCTAAGTAGGGATGCCAGGGTAGCTCAGTTGGTTAAGCATCTGACTATGGCGTAGGCCATGATCTCAGGATCCTGGGATGGAGCCCCATGTCAGGGGCTCAGAGGGAGTCTGCTTCTCCCTGTCCCTCCATTGCTGCTCCCCCTACGTGTGGAAACCAAGTAAGTCACATTTTCCTCTATCCAAACCCAGCTTCCCCAGTCTAGAGAATCACCTTTTATTTCTTGTCCAGGAAAACCCAATGTAGCTAATAATGAACAAAAAAACAAAAGTCTCAACATCTATACAAAGTAACTTTAAAAATGAAACAGGAAATGAGAAGGAAAAGTTTTGAGTATATAAAGTCACCAAAAATAGGATGAAAAAGAAAAAACTGTAAGGCAACACTACCATATACAATTCATTAATTCATATAAATGATATTAATAAGTAGTTGCATATATGAAAAAGTACCATTAACTAAAATTCCAAAATGGAGGATTATATAGGGACAAACAATAGGACAATGTCAAACAGGGGTTAACCAAACTAGGGGGAAAGAGAAGACAAATTAGTCTTGAAATTAAGATTGAGTTATACCCTGACTGGGAATACAGTTAAGGTACATAGGAGATTTAAAAAAAAAAAAAAAAAAGCAAAGTGAATTAGAGTGAAATTCATAGTTTTGGAATTTAGACAATAAAGATTTAATGTACATATGATTAGAGAAAGAAGAAAAGCAAAAGAATGGGGCAGAAATAATAATAATAATATAAATTATGCACATATCTTTTTGTAAAATTAAAGAACTCCTTATTAAAAAGGCCCACTGTGTATCTGGCAAACCAGGTACACAATGGTCAACTCTAAAGCATATCCCAGCGAAATGATTAAACTTTAAAGATAAAGAAAAATATAAATTTCTTAGTTTTCAGGCAAAATACCAAATTACTTGAAAGGAAAGAAATCAGGAGGTATTAGACTTTTAGACAGTAAATAAAATAAAAATTTTCAAGAAATCATGCAAAAAAGTATGAGCTAAGGTTTTTATATCCAGCCAAATTTTCCTTTAATATCAAACATATAGAAAAATAGTGTTAAACTATTAGCAAGATAGTATCTTGCTCACAAGTCCTTATGAGAAACCTACTAAAGGATGAGTTTATCTAATGAGAAGATTGGGGAAATTTCAACTGAAGAATTGTGTTAAGGATTGATTGTACCTAATTGTAAATGGAATATTAAAGTGAGATCTAGATGAGGCTAGAATAATAACATATACATGTTATATGCTCAGATAACATAAATAATAGAACAAAAAAAAGGGAGAAGAGAGAAAAAGGGAGAAGGGAAAGAACAAGTGGAAAGAAGTACGAATTATTTCATTGCCTTAGAGGCACTAAAGAAGAGTCAAAGGTTAGCACATAAAGCTGATAAATCAAACAATCAACAATCATGAAAAAAGAACTAAGGTCATTATTTATAGGTATTAATATAGAGAAAACTATTAGAACATGAATACAAGTCTTTCTAAATAGCAAAAGAAATATAAAAACACAATCATTAACAGAGCACACAATGTAAGACGTACAGTAATTACAGCAATGCATGCAGAAAATAGAATTTAAGCTATTTGACTTGGCTGAAACAAAACACATTTGATGAATCACTAATTTAAATGCAAATGGCCTTTATTCATTAAAAGAAACTTATTTTTAGATTGGCTCACACAAAAAGTCTAATTTTATGCTATATTCAAGAGATGCAGTTTGTTTTGATGTATCAGTTTTTTTGTTTAGTGTGTTCATGAATTATATATTTCCATTTTTCTACTTTCAATCTTTCTTTGTTCTTAAAGTGTGTTCTTTATAAGCAGAATATAATTGGGTTTTTTAAAACTATTCTGACAGGTTTTTTTCATTTATTTACAAAACTTAGTCTATTTATATATAATATAATTATGATATTTGAGGTGTTAAACTTATCATGATATTTTTCTATTTGTCCTACATTTTCTTTTCTTAACTTATACTTTGTTTTGTTTTTCTGTTTTCTCCTTTCTTGTCTTCTTTTGGATTAATTAGGGGTTTTTTTCTAATCATTCCCTTCCCTCCATCTACTTATTAGCTTTTTGGTTATATATATATTTAAATTGTTTTTAAAACGATTATCCTAAGGTTAGATATTTTTACATATATCCAATTATTCATGTATTTTAAACCTTACAATAATTACTTTTGTTGTTTTAAACAGTGAATGTTCCTGCACATTTAACCGCATATATACTGTTTCCAGTGCTCTTCATTCTTTCTCTCTGCATGTGGTTTCAACTGGAATCATATCCATCCTACCTGAAGAACACACTCTAGTATTTTTTTATTGCATTTCTTCTTTGAAAATATTAAATTAAATTAAATCTGTGGCTTGATAGCTTTTGCCATTTTTGGAAAATTCTCTACCAATATCTCTTAAAAAAATTTTTTTTCTGTTCTTTTCATTTTTTTCTGAGATACAAAATATATGCAGGTTAGATCTTTCCACCATTTTCCATTATCCTCTTTTCTGTATTTTCTATTTTTCCCTCTGCTCTTGAATCTGAGTGTTTACCAATCTATTTATTTTACACTTCACTAGCCTTTTCTACTCTAATCTGTTATACACCCTGTAGCAAATTTTTAATTTAAGTAATATTTATTTCTTTGATTTCCATTTGATTTTTAAAAATAAGATCTAGTTTCTAATTAACATCCATCTTTTTACTTACTGGCCTGAAAATACTAATCATAGTTATTTTTTAAATTGAAATAATTCACATAACATAAAAATCACCAACTTAAAGTGTACAATTCAGTGGTTGTTAGTATTCTTGCTATGTTGTCCAAACATCACCAGTGTCTAATTCCAAGTTGAATATTCCAATTCCATCCTCAAAAGAAATTGAATCCTTACTAGCATTCATCCTAATTTTCCTGGTCTCTCCCCTCTCAACTTCTAATCTACCCTGTGTCTATGGATTTGTCTATTCTAGATATTTCACATAAGTGACTCATACGATACCTGTCTTTTTGTGTCTCAAGTTTCTTCCACGTTGTAGAATGTTCCTTTTTAAGGCCAAATGATATTGTATTTCATTAATACACCCCTTTTGTTTATTCATCAGTTATTGGATATTTTTGTTACCATTTTTCACTATTACAAATAATGCTACTGTGAACATTCATGGACACATTTTGTGTGAACATATGTTTTCCATTCCACATCCTTGGGGATGTACCTATGTGTGGAATTATTGGGTCTGATGGTAATGCTGCACTTAACTTTTTGAGGAAGGCCTAAACTTTCCAACAGCACCTACACCATTTTACATTCTTACCACCAATATATTAGAGTTGCTATTTCTGCACACTTGCATCCATTTGCTACTGAATTTCCTTTTGATTATAGCCATCCTCATGGGTATACAATGCTACCTCCTTGTGGGTTTGATTTGTATTTACATAATAGCTAAAGATATTGACCATTTTTTCATGCGTTTATTGGCTATTTGTATATATTCTTTGGAGAACTGATTATTCAAATCAATGGCCCATTTTTAAATTGAATTATTTATCTTTGCTTGTTTATTTGTATTCACTTTTATTTCTGTTCCTTGGAGTGAGTAATCTCAATTGACTTAACCTTCAGGTTCACTGTTGCATTTTTCTGCCTGCTCAGACCTTTCGTTAAGCCCCTTGAGTGAATTTCCATTTCAGTTTTCATTTCCAGCTCCAGAGTTCTATTTGTTTTCTCTTTATACTTTCTATCTCATTATTAATATTCTTTATTTAGAGAGTGTTTTCACACTTTCCTCGAGTTCTTTAGGACTCCTTTAATTCTTTACTTTTTGGGTTTCTTAAGTTCTTTGGACACATTTAAAATAGCTGATTTAAAGGTTTTTGATTTGTTTTCTTTTCCCCTAGAAAATCCAATGGATTTCTTTAGAAGAAACTGCTATTGATTGTTCCTTTCCTATGTATAAGCCATACTTTCTTGCTTCTTTGCATGTCTCATAATTTTTTGTTAAAAGCTGGACATTTTTAATACTACAAATGTGGCAACTCTGGAAACAAAATGTCCTTCCTCTCACTGGGTTTGCTATTCTTGTGCTTATTATAGTTGTTGTTTATTTATTTTGTGAATTTTCTAAACTAATTCTCTCAAATATTTATTCCTTGTTGTGTATGAATACTGAAGTATCTCTGTTCCATTAGCTTAGTAGTTGGGTAATGATTAGGTTAAACTTTCTTTAAATGCCTAGAGCCAGAACATTTCCCAATCTCTACCAAAAGGCTCTGTGTGTGCATAGGGAATTTACAACTCTGGCTTCACCTTCTCTTCCTGCTTCCTTAACCTCAAGATCAGCCAGGGGTAAAAGCTTAAGGCCTTTTCAGGTTTTCCTGAGTATAGCCCTAGGTATGCATGTGTTCTTCTACAATATGCCTTTAAGAGTATGTCAGAGCTTTTCAAAAACCTAATGGACATGTTTTGCACCAGCCTTTTCTCCCAAGTTTTTTGGTTAGTCTATTGTTTGCCCCACAATATTTATCGCCTTCAACAGCAATAGGTATAATATTTGCCTGTCAATGACCCCCAACTAGCAGCCTTAGCACTGGGCTGGTTTTAGTCAGGTGAAATAAAGATAAGCATTTTGAGCCAGTCTGCCAGGGGAGCCATCAGGCCAACCAAAACAAACTATAATTCTTTGTAAATCAACTGCATCCTCCTCTTTCCAGTACTGAGAACCTGGGCTGTTGTTTTTAGACACAGTGCTAAGCTGAGAAAGGGCACATGGGATTGGGAAGCTTAAAATGCCACAGAGCTCATTGTGCTTACTTACATTCAACCATTTTTCTTGAATAAATGCCACCCAGACCAGCAAGTCTTTGGTTAATTTCCAAAGTTTTTAAAAAGTTGATTCTGACAGTTGGGGCCAATTTTTAAATTTGCTTTTATGGAGGAGTAAACTTTCAGAGTTCCTTACTCCACCATTTTCATGACATAATACTAATCATAATTATTTAAAGCCTATATTTTATATCTCCATTTAGCAATTTTAAAAAGCTTACAAATTTTTAAGCACTCCTCTTGTTGAGAGGCAGGATCTATGTCCTTTCTCCTTGAATCTGCAAATCAGCTTTTTTATTTATTTGAGCCAAAAAGCACACATAAGTGATGCCATGTAATTTCCAATGATGTGTTATAAAGGGCCTTACAGATTCTGCCTGATTCTTTAGGGATGATTAAACTGAGGGGAACCAGTACCCATATAAGAAGTCCAACTACACGGAGACCACAATGCTAAAAAGGCTATGCTTTGTTAACCCCATTTAGCCCAAGATGAGTTCCTAGCCAACAGTCAGCAATGACTGCCAGACATATGAAGAGTCACCTTGGATATAAAGTCCAATAAAGCCTGCAGATAGCTACAGCCCTAACCAACATCTAACTGCAACTATATGAAAGACCCCACATAAAAACTGCCAACCTCTTCCCAAATTCTGGATCCTCAAAATCATTAATATATTTGACACCACCAAGTTTTGGGATATCACGTTATGCAAAAGTAACTATCACACTATGATATCTAGATCATCTGTAGACCTATTTTTATTATCTATTTTTTCTCTTGCTTTTCATTTTGCTCATGTTTGCAACATTCTGTGTAATTTTTTATTGGAAGACAGACACTGAGGAGACAAAATGGTGGTGGAGTAGGAGGACCCTAGGCAACCTGATCCCTAGGCAAATACAACTAGATAACTATCGAATCATCCTAAATACCTCAGAAATTGACCTAAAGACTGACAGAACAAATTCCACAACTAAAAGTAGAGAAGAAGCCACAGAGAAGAAGGTAGGAAGTATGGAGACACAATTTGGGAGAAAGACAGATTGTGGCTGCATGGTGGGGAGAGAGCCTCAGTTTCAGACAAGGATGAAAGACAGACTAACACACAGCAGACCACGAAAGGAAGACAATTCCACATAGCAAATGGTTTGGAAAGCAAGAGGTGCCAAATTATATGAATTCTTGCAAGCAGTGAGGATTAAAGCCTAGAGTTTTAAAGGTTAGTGGGCTTGGCTCAGGGACAGCCTGCAGGGCACTGGAGAGGGCACTGAGGGAAGTTTATAGCAATACCTCAAGAAGCAAGAAAAATCTCAAATAACCCATTTAATCTTACAACTAAAGGCTCTAGGAAAGAAAATACAACAAATGGAACTCCAAACCAGCAGAAGGAAGGAAATAATAATAATTAGAGCAGAATTAAATGAAATAGAAACTAAACAAAAACAAAAACAAAAACCCAAAAACCAAAAACCAGCAAACATTAGAACAGATAAATAAAACCAGGAGCTGGTTCTTTGAAAAGATAAAAGAAATTCATAAACCTCTAACCAGATTAAACAAACAAAAATAACAAAGAGAAAGGATTCAAATAAATAAAATTACAAATGAAAGAGGAGCAATAACAACCAAAACCACAAATATACAAACAATTCTAAGAGAATATTATGAAAAACTATATGCCAACAAATTGGACAACCTTGAAGGAATGGATAAATTCCTAGAAGCATAACCCACCAAAACTGAAGCAAGAGGAAAGAGAAAATTTAAATAGATCCATTACCAGCAAGGATATTGAATCAGTAATCCAAAAAATTTCCAGGAACAAAAGTCCAGGACCAGATGTCTTTACAGGCAAATTCTACCAAACATTTTAAGAAGAGTTAATACTTATTCTTCTCAAACTATTCCAAAAAATAGAAGAGGAAGGAAAATTTCCAAATTCATTCTAGGAGTCCAGCATTACCTTGATACAGAACTGATAAAGACACCTCAGAAAAAGAAAACTACAGGCCAATATCTCTGATGAATATACGTGCAAAAATCTTCAACAAAATACTAGCAAACAGAATCCAATAATACATTAAAAAACATTGGCCATAATCAAGTGGGATTTATTCCTGGGTTGCAAGGTGGTTCAATATTTGCAAATCAACCAGTGTGATACATTACATCAATAAGGAAAGGATAAAAACCATATGATCATTTCAATAGATACAGAAAAAACATTTGACAAAGTACAACAAGCATTCATGATAAAAACCCTCAACAAGGTAGGCTTAGAGGGAACATACCTCAACATAATGAAGACCATATGTGAAAAACTCATAGCGAACATCATACTTAATGAGAAAAACCCGGCAGCTTTCCCCCAAGGCCAGGAACAAGACTGTCTACTCTCACCACTTTTATTCAACGTGGTCCTGGAACTCTTGGCCACAGCAATTAGACAACAAAAAGAAATAAAAGGCATCCAAATTGGTAAAGAAGAAGTAAAATTTTCACTATTTGCAGATGACATGATACTCTTTATAGAAAATGCTGACGACTCCATCAAAAAACTACTAGAACTGATACATGAATTCATTAAAGTCACAGGAAACAAAATCGATGTGCAGATATTGCTTGCATTTCTATACACTAATAAAAAGCAGCAGAAAGAGAAATTTTTTTTTAAAATCCCACTTACAATTGCACCAAAAATAATTAAATACCTAAGGAATAAACATAACCAAAGAGGTGAAAGTCCTGTATTCTGAAAACCATAAAACACTTATGAAAGAGGGGCAGCTGGGTAGCTCAGTCATTAAGCATCTTCCCTTGGCTCAAGTCACAATTCCAGGGTCCTGGAATCGAGCCCCACGTCAGGCCCCCCACTCAGTGGAGAGCCTGCTTCTACCTCTCCCACTTATGTTCCCTCTCTCACTGTCTCTCTCTCTGTGTCAAATAAATAAATAAATAATCTTTAAGAAGAAACAAACAAAAACACTTATGAAAGAAATTGAAGATGACACAACAAAATGGAAAGACATTTCATGCTCATGGATTAGAAGAACAAATATTGTTAAAATGTACATGCTACCCAAAGCAATCTATACATTTAATGAAATCCCTATCAAAGTACCATGAGCAGTTTTCACAGAACTAGAACAAAAAATCCTAAAATTTATGTGAAAGCACAAAACACCCTGAATTGCCAAAGCAATTTTGAAAAAGATGGAAGGCATCACAAATGGAGGCATCACAATTCCAGACTTCAAGCTATATTACAAAGCTCTAGTAATCAAAACAGTATAATACTGGCACAAAAATAGACATATAGGTCAATGAAATAGAGAAGAAACCCCAGAAATAAGCCCACAACTGTATGGTCAATTAATCTTTGACAGAGCAAGAAAGACTATCCAATGGAGAAAAGACAGTCTCTTCAAAAAATGGTGTTGGGAAAACTGGTCAGCTACATGCAAAAGAATGAAACTGGACCATTTCCTTACACCACACACACACACACACACACACACACACAAATTCAAAACAGATTAAAGACTGAAGTATGAGACCTGGAACCATAAAAATCATAGGAAGACCATGGGTAGTAAGGTCTCTGACATTAGCCATAGCAACATTTTTCTAGATATATCTTCTGAGACAAGAGAAATAAAAGCAAAAATAAACTATTGGTACTACATCAAAATAAAAACTTCTGCACAGCAAAGGAAACAATCAACAAAACTAAAAGGCAACCTATGGAATGGAAGAAGATATTTGCAAATGACATATCTAATAAAAGGTTAGTATCCAAAATAAAGAAAGAACTCATACAACTCAACACCCAAAAAACAAATAATCCAATTTAGAAATGGGCAGAAGACATGAACAGCTGTTTCTCCAAAGAAGACATACAAATGGCCAACATGAAGACACTCAACATCACTTATCATCAGAGAAATCCAAATCGAAACTACAATAAGATATCACCTCACCAGTCAGATATCACACCAGTCAGAATGGCTAAAATCAACAACACAAGAAACAACAAGTGTTGGCAAGGATGTGGAGAAAAAAGAACCTTCTTGCACTGTTGGTGGTAATGCAAACTGGAGCAGCCACTGTGGGAAAAAGTATAGAGATTCCTCAAAAAAGTAAAAATAGAATTATCCTAAGATTCATTAATCACTATACCGGGTATTTACGCAAAGAATACAAAAACACTAATTCAAAGGGATACATGCATCTTTATGTTTATAGCAGCATTATTTCCAATAGCCAAATTATGGAAGCAGCCCAAGTATCCATTGATAGATGAATGGATAAAGAAGAGGTGATATATGTATATATGATATATATACACACACACACACATACATACATATGTATATCATACATCCACCCACTGGAATATTATTTGGCCATAAAAAAGAACAAAATCTTGCCATTTGCAATGATATGGATGGAGCTAGAGAGTATAATGCTGAGTGAAGTAAGTCAGTCTGAGAAATACAAATCCCATATGACTTCACTTATATGTGGAATTTATGAAACAAAACAAGTGATTAAAGGGGAAAAAAGAGAGAGAGAGAGAAAGAAACCAAGAAACAGACTCTAAACTATTGTGAACAAACTGATGATTTCCAGAGGGGAGGTTGGTGGGGGAATGGGTAAAGTAGGCAATGGGAATTTAGGAGTGCACTACATTGTAATCAGCACCAGGCGATGTATAGAATTGGTGAATTGCCCTATTGTATACCTGAAACTAATATAACACTGTATGTCAACTATACTGGAATTAAAAAAAAATTTTTTTAAGTTAAAAAAAGAAAGAAAGGCAGACATCGTATCTGAGAAGTTGTGGAGGCACTGAGTGGTGCTATCTTCTCCAAAGAGTATTTAATGCAATTTTAGCAGGTCTACAACATACTGGTTGATCTTCTTGATCCAGCGGATGGTAGTTTATTCCTTGCTTACTCTTATTCTTATGGCCTACTCCTGGATTGTCGATTTCCTTGGCAGATTCACTTTTTATCTTGATACTGAAAAAAAATTTCTTTTTGTTTTTTAGCCTCTTGTCACTGCTTCAGCTTGGTTTCTTAGAAAACTGTTCCATACATGCATAACTTTGGAGTCAGCAATGTGGCCAAAGGGTTTCTCAAGGGGAAAATTGTGTACAGTATATCAGGTTCCCATCTGTGTGTTATCCTTTTCTTCTGAATCTTGTTCCTAAAGTCCTGGTTACCTTGGATATTCTCTGAAGTCTTCAAATACTTGTCCTTTTCATTTATTTTTTATTCTAGATTTTATAGTTGTTTTTAGTGGGACAATTGGTTTGATACCAGTTACTCCATCAAATTCAAAGTAGAAGTTTATCCTATTGTATTTTTTTCTCCATAATATGTTACATGCACTGCATTTACTTGTTCATTCTGTTTCCTTAATGTAGTGCCTTGAGGACAGAACTGAGTTTTGTTCACTGTGAAGTCTCAAAGCCTAGAAAAATGGCTAGTGTAAAGAAGGTACCGGTAAATATGTTTGAAGGAAAGAAAGAAATCAACAGGCTTGATTCTCTCACATACGTACACACCTGGGAAACTTGGTTTAAGAACTTATGTTTATCCTCTTTAATCAATAGATCTTAAACTTCTCTTACACTCCCACTCTGCACATCCAATTAGCTACAAATTCTGTTAATTCCATATTTTGAATATCTTTCCAATATGCCCTTTCTTCTTCATCCTGGCTATATGAGTTTGGGAGTGTCATTATCTCTTACCTGGTTACTACGTAGGTCTGTTAATTAATGCCTTACCTCTAGTTTTCCTTCCCTTCATTATATCTTTCCCTTACATAGTGCTTTCAGTATTTTTCTCAAATACAAATCTGGTTATATTTTAGGGTTTTAAAAATGTTCAAAAATATCAATGGCTCAACACAGTCTACAAGGGTAAATACCAAACTTTTATTTTCATAAATACAAGGAACTTCAAAATGTCTTGCAATGACAAAACAAGAACTTTTTAACAAACCTCGAAATGACCAGAATGTTCATATGAAAGTGTCTGAAACTCCAAGGTCATAAGCATATCACCATGATTTTATGCATAACTCTTGATAGCCCAAAATGACTCAGAGGAATGAGGATCAGACTGAATACATTAAGGATTAGACTAAAGAAGAAAGTGGGATATAAATATTCTATATAAATGCATGCTGTGGTTGGTTGGTAAGCAGTGGCATTCATATCTACTTTTTAATATATCTGAAAAGACTTACATATACTACATTAAACTGATAGGACTTCTTATACTTCATAGACTGTTAGAATTTAAGAGTTAAAATTATATTACTATTATTTTATTTCTTGAAAACTTACTGAGTGCCTGCTCTATGTCGATGGCTGTCTAATCCTTCATGACATAAATATGTATAAGAAATAGTTTTTTTCTCTCTCTCAACGGCCACAGAGAGTAGTGATTCCACCTAATTGTTTAATTGAAGCAAACACTGTGTTGTGATTATTTTCTAATACATTTTTAACTTAAAAATTATTTATTTGAAATATGCAAAATGTTTAAGATCCCCTAATGAAGTATTCCTTCATCTGTCATTGGCTTCCACACTTTATTGGTGGTGTATTTAACACTTTCTATATCATTACCCAAACTTACAAGAAACCAGAATATAAGTCAAACTTTCCATGGAGACTACAGGGGAAAAAAGACAAGATTTGGGAAACTGCTCTGAAGGGCAGGGTAAAAGAAAGAGATTAGCAAAAGAGACTTCTAAGGAGTCGGAATATTAAAAAGGAAAAAGGAAAGGGATATAAATGTTTGAAACTTCAGTTTCCTTACCTGCAGAATAGAAGTATATATTTAATTTGTACAATCAACAGGAAGAAGAAAGGATCAATGCAAGCAGACCTATTAGCGTGATGCCTGATGTTTAGTAAATTCTCCTAAATATGCTATTTTTGTTTCACCTAAAACAATAATTTTGTGCTCAAGCAACCAAATCTGTAACTAACTGACTAGAATAAGCCAACTTATCACCAATAGTACTTAATATACTTGCTCTTTGAATCTCTGCTTATTTACTTAAATAGAAAAATGAAAACAGGGAGATATATATAGGCTAAAAATTTGCAACTTAACAGATGATTTGTTCCACTGTATTTTCACTAAGGAGACATAATTCAGATAAAGAGTCTCTCCCATTTTTTTCAAAACATTCTCTTAGCTGTTGAAATCATGAGTTATTATGAGTGGCATGAGAATTGAAAAACTCTGGGTCTCATCAAAATGAATAGTACAAAATGTAAGAAGCAGAAGCGTTAGGGTCAGGGAGCTATTTCATTTCATTTGCGACATTTTGTTTTATGTGGGAGGTTTCACAGGATTTGCCCTTACCTAATGGGTGATGTAGAATGTCTAATGATCCCCATTAGCACCTTTGTCAGGGCCACTGTGACTTACTGATTCTTTATGTTAATTGGGATTATGCTTCTGGCATATTTAGAAACCCACTACAATTTTTTTAAACATTCAAGTCAAGTGATTCGAGAAAAGCTAAGCATAAGGCTTCAGGTGGTAGAGGTATTTCAGGAATGACAGCACCAAAGAAAAAATAATTAGCGAACACTTTCATGATAGCTAATTTTCACTGGGCCATGTGCAATCTATTTTTGAACCGCCAGATGCCCCCTTCAATGTAGTCTTATTTTTGTTTACATAACAGGGTTATTTCTAAAGTTGACAGAGATCTGTCAATTTGTTCTAATTTTGTTGAGAGAAAATTTGCCAGTATCACATGATAACATCTTCTGCCCCATGTACCCAAGCCTCATACTTTGTGAGGTGAGTTGCTCTAACATGAAGGTTGGAAATAGCAAGCCTCCCCCACAAGCCCATGAGGGAAAGGCTTTGTTATTCAGCTCATTTTGAGATCTTATCATCACCCACCGGCTGATTAAAACTTGAGCAGACTTACTCGGTTTGGTAAAATATTTCCAGCCAGTGCAATCAATGAAGTTTTTCCAAAGCTACTTACTAAATAGTGTTTTTCCTAAATTTCATATTTTCAGTGGACTGTTCACAAGTTGGTCAAACAACTCTGACAAAGAATTTCCTCTAAGTTTTGAGGTCTGAGTACATTATTTCTAGAGGAAGGACGAAAAACTCTGTTAACTCGATAAAACAAGAAATTGGTTTTTATTATAAAGTTATTTTAATGATTAGTTATACCATAATGGTTGTATGAACAAAGCCAATGAACATGTACAAGGGTTCCATTTGTAATCAGGAAAATGCAAATTAAAATTGAATGAGATATTTGATACCCTCCAGAATGACTAAAATAAAAACAATAGACAACTCAAGCGTTAAAGAGGGCAGAGAAAACTGTCACCACTGGTGGGAGTGTAAGGTGATACATCTACTTAAGGTGAACAAACACATACCCTATGAATCCAGTTTCATTCCTAGGCATTTACCCAGCAGAAATGTATGTGTATACTCACCAAAAGACACACACAAGAAGGATCAGAGCGGCGTCACCTCTAATTGTTTGAGTGACTCTTTCCCTGAGGTTGGGCATGATTTGTTATAAGCATATGCTGATTAGTAAGCAGTTGAATATTTTGGGGGGAACTCTAAATCTGTAGGTTTTTCTGTCAGTTCTTCCCTTTCTGGCACTTTATCCCATTAACTCTACCTGCCCTGTTCTGCCCAGACTCTCCCACCTTCTTCGCTTGAGTAATCTGATAGGCCCTGTCCTGGTTCCCTCTCTGTGGACCATGACCTGGAAACTCCAATGTTGCAAACTGGAGCACTAATAGAGACATATCATTTGTTTTCCATCTCTCAAAGATCATTTCCCAATATCTTCAAAACTGTTATTTCTATACTTTGCCCATTTTTTAAAAAATCAGGCAGTTAGGTAAATCCAGTTCCTATTATCCAGGAGCTAACATCCTTAGGAATGCCATATTTACTGGGAAGAATTACAGAGGGCCAGGCTTTGTTTCTTCAGGATTGGGCGTTTGGCAGATTATTTTCTCTACAATCAACCAAGTAAGCCTGTCACTTCACAAAAAACAACTGATAGCATTTGTTATCAATGATAAAATTCAAGCTTTCAAGAAAAATTTAGAATTGTAGAAAATATGTATCCGCCACCATTAGCTTATTAGCATCTGAAATACATAACCCATAAACACTTCTCTAATGAAAGCAATGGTAATCCTACCATATGTGATTTTTTTAACATTGTATAATGAAAGTAGTCAACACAGAAAAGGCTGCATTACTTTCTGCATTAATAATTTCGAAATGACCCACGTAGGGGCACCTGGGTGGCTCAGTTTATCGGGCAACTGCCTTCGGCTTAGGTCATGATCCTGGAATTCTAGGAGTCCTGAATCTGGCTCCCTGCTCAGTAGGGAGTCTGCTTCTCCCTCTGACCCTCTCCTCTCTCATGCTTTCTCTCTCTCCCTCTTTCATCCTCTCTCTCAAATAAATAAATAAAATCTTTAAAAAAAAAAAAAAGAAAGAAAGAAAGAACCAATGTATATCACAAAATCATGTGTGGGGGGGCACCTGGGTGGCTCAGTGAGTTAAAGCCTCTGCCTTCGGCCCAGGCTATGATCCCAGGGTCCTGGGATCGAGCCCCGTATCGGGCTCCCTGCTCAGTGGGGAGCCTGCTTCCCCCCTCCCTCTGCCTGCCTCTCTGCCTACTTGTGATCTGATCTCTCTCTGTGTCAAATAAATAAATAAATAAAATCTTTAAAAAAAATCATGCATGGGTACAATATCTATTTTAAGTACAAGATAAACCAATGGATTTTAAGGTAATATCATTGATACAATTTCAGATTCTGCACTGCAACTAAGTGTTAAGGAATTATCATTTCTTGAGTTCTGGAATTGTATCGAAGATGAATGTGCACAATAATTTGAAAAGGTTTTTATAATATTCCCCCCATTTCCAAATATAGACCTCTATGTGTCCAGATTTTCCTTATATTCCCAACTGAAAATATGCTGTTACAGACAACATGCCCCTTTTGAGATTATCAATAATTTCTTAAACATGTAAGGAATTTCTGAGACCAAACATTGGTATAGAAAACCATGGGCCAGAAGACTTCTTTACAACTTCCCTTACTGTTTTCTCATTTGAAATTTTCTTCTTAATCTTCCTATGTCAGGCCCACCCTTGGTTCTTTTCTAGTCTGCTCTTTTCCTTAACACCCCAGCTCATGAACGGAGTCCTGCCCTGATGCCCCTCAGGACTGAGGATTTCTCTATATCCCACTCTTCAAATCCAGGCATCAGCCGCCAGAACTACCTTGTGCAACCGTGGGTCTGCCTGATCTCAGCCCATCGGCCCCTAACAGCTACACGGTGGACTGCATAGCACTGTGCTGCTTCTCTTTACTGTGCGACCTGTGTGAACCAGAGCATCTTCTAGGGCCTTTTCAGCTCTGTTTTGTCACTGCCTGCTATAAATCTGTCTGCCTCTTTCTAAATTTCAGGTGCTTTTTCTTACTTTCCAAGAGAGATGAACTCCACATTTTCATAAATAAAAATAAGTATAGGGAAGGAGTTAAGATGGCAGAGTGGTCAGAGAACGCTCTGTTTGTCTCGTCCCTTGAGCACAACTAGATAAATATCAAATCATTCTGAAAACCTAGAAAATCGATCTGAGGACTGAGAAAAACTGCACAACTAGAGGGAGAAAAGAGGCCACGCTGTGGAAGGTAAGAGGTGTGGAGCTGTGCTTTGGGGGAGAAAAGGATCGCTGGTGCCGTGGAGGGGAGGGAGCCATGATCCGAGTGAGAGGAGAGAGAAAGAGGGAGAAGGCAGGGCGCAGGGCATCGCACAAGAAAAACACTTCCCTAAACACAACTGACGGGGAAAACGAGAGGGGCTGATAACTGCAAGTTTTTTCAAGCAGTGAAGCTCAAAGTCTGAAGTTTTACAAGTCTACACCACCACTAGGTGGAGCCTGGTGGGAATGATTTGTGTTCCTGTGGACGAGGTGGGGCAGAGACCCCAGAGCAGACGCTGTGGTTTGAGGACCCTCTGAGTCACACAGGGAGAAAGAGTTCCCTTTCTAGGACTACATTTGGGGGAGCTGGCAGTGCCTCTCCAGGGACAGAAGAGCCAGCAGGCACCATCAGGCTACCCCATTCATTAGCATAGGAGCAGAGGCCGCTGCTGAGAGTGTAAACCTGGATGCCAGGTTTTTGCTGCACTTTACCATAAACTCCAAGCCCCTGCGTGTTCCCGCAACTGCCCTTCTGGGACAAACCAGCACCAGCCACCGCTCAGCAAGACCCTCCCCCGGAGGATCGGCATGGGTCTGTGCCATGACAGGTCCCTAATATTTGGAGTTTTAAAACGCACTCAGCATGCCGGAGATGAAACACAGAAGCACTGTGCCACTGGATGGGCAGACGGCTGGGACACAGACAGGGTGAAGCAGGGATCTGAGTGATGCCTGGGACAAAGGAAGAGAGACTGTCCACGCTCCTGTGAGGGCTTCCTGAACAGCAGCGGGTTTGAACTCTCCTCTCCAGAGAGGGAAGTGACGGCTGAGGCCATTTTGACTCCTACCCATCAGTGGCTCTCCACCCATCATGGAGGCCTGAGCCACTTATACCAAGCTCCGCCCCCACGCACTCTGTGGTGCTTTTGAACTAGGGCAAGTGTGCCTTAGAGTCAGAGCAGCAGTGTGCCCCTCCCACAAGAGACCAGCACAACAACCTCCTCCCCACCCCACAGCCCCACCCCTGCCCAGCACCAAGTCGACTGACCACAGAATGCTACAAAGCTTCAACTCTAGGGGAAAGAGGATCTAGCCTCTTTTAACAAGCAGACCAAAACACACCTAGTTAAAACTCACCACACAGTGGACAAGGTCCAAACACTCCCCACTGCAGGCAAGGAGAAACACTGCAGAGGACTAACATAAGGGAAAGAGCAGCCAAAACACAACAGCGGAGTGCACACAGCACACACCAGAGACTTGGTCTGAAGCATCAGGCCCTGGACAATATATGATCTTTTCTTAATGTAACCATTACTCTCAGGAGCAGGAAACATAACAGGCTTTTCTAACACAAAGACAGAGACCTAGACAAAATGCCAAGATGGAGGAATTCATCTCAAAAGAAAGAAAAAGAGGTCATGGCCAGGGATCTAATCAAAATAAATATAAGTAATATGCCTAAAGCAGAATTTAAAACAACAATCAGGGAGTCCATTGCCACAGAGATAAAAGACCTAAAAACTAGTCAGGCCAAAATAAAAAATGCCATAACCAAGATATAAAACCAACTGGTGTAATGCTCATAGGATGGAAGAAGTAGAGGGATGAATAAGTGATATAGAAGATAAAATTATGGACAATAATAAAGCTGAAAAGAAGAGGGAAAAAAAGATATTGGATCAGGAATGTAGACTTAGGGAACTCAGCAACTCCATAAAGTTTACTAACATTCATATCATAAAAGCCCCAGAAGAAGAAAAGGGAAAAGGGGCAGAAGATTTACTTGAGCAAATAATAGCTGAAAACTTCCTTAATCTGGGGAAGGAAACAGACATCCAGTCCAGGAGGCACAGAGAACTCCCATCAAAATCAACAAAAGCAGGCCAATACCAAGTACACAGCATAGTAAAATTTGCAAAATACAAAGATAAGGAAAGAATCTTGAAAGCAGCAAGGGAAAAGAAATCCCTAACCTACAAGGGAAGACAAATAAGGTTAGCAGTAGATCACTCCACAGAAACTTGACAGGCCAGAAAGAAGTGGCATGTATATTCAATGTGCCAAATGAGAAAAATATACAGCTAGGAATACTTTATCCAGTGGGGTGCATGGGTGGTTCAATTGCTTAATTATCTAACTTTTGGTTTCGGCTCAGGTCAGGATCTTGCAGTTGTGGGGTCGAGCCCTGCTTCAGGCTCTGCACTCAGCTTGGAGTCTGCTTCAGATTCTCTCTTCCTCTCCCTCCCATTCACTATCTCTATCTCATATAAATAAATAAAATCTTTAAAAAAAAATTACTTTATCCAGCAAGGCTGTCATTCAGAATAGAAGGAGAGATAGAGAGTTTCCCAGACAAATAAAAACTAAAGGAATTTGTGAAGTCTAAACCAGCCCTGCACAAAATATTAAAGGGGATATCCTGAGTGGGAAAGAATGACCAAAAGCAGCAAAGACTAGAAAGGAACAGAGAAAATCTCCAGAAACACCAACTTTGGGCGCCTGGGTGAATCAGTGGGTTAAAGCCGCTGCTTTCGGCTCAGGTCATGATCCCAGGGTCCTGGGATCGAGGCCCGCATCGGGCTCTCTGCTCGGCAGGGAGCCTGCTTCCTCCTCTCTCTCTGTCTGCCTCTCTGCCTACTTGTAATCTCTCTCTCTGTGTCAAATGAATAAATAAAATCTTTAAAAAAAAAAAAGAGTTAAGTAACTCTTTAAAAAAAAAAAACACCAACTTTACAGGTAATACAATGGTACTAAATTCATATCTATCAATAATCACTCTCAATTTAAATGGACTAAGTGCTCCAGTCAAAAGACATAGGGTATCAGAATGGATTAAAAAAACAAACAAACAAACAAAAACAAGACCCATCTATATGCTGCCTACAAGAGACTCATTTTAGACACCTGCAGATTGAAAGTGAGAGGATGAAGAACCATTTATCATGCTTAATGGATGTCAAAAGAAAGCTGGAGTAGCCATACTTACATCAGACAAACTATATTTTCAAACCAAGACTGTAACAAGAGATGAAGAAGGACACTATATCATAATAAAGCGGTCTATCCAACAAGAAGATCTAACAATTGTAAATACTTATGCCCCCAACTTGGGAGCAACCAAATACATAAATCAATTAATAACAAACATAAAGAAACTCATTGGTAACAATACAACAGGGGATTTTAACACCCTACATACATCACTGCACAGATCATCTAAGCAGAAAATCATTAAGGAAACAATGGTTTTGAATCACACACTAGACCGATGGACTTAACAGATATATTCAGAACATTTCATCCTAAAGCAGTAGAATACATATTCTTTTTGAGTGTACGTGGAATATTATCCAAAACAAATCACATACTGGGTAAAAAATCAGACCTCAGCAAGTACAAAAGATTGAGATCATACCATGCATATTTTCAGACCACCATGCTATGAAAATTGAAATCAATGACAAAAAAAAATTGGAAAAACCACAAATACATAGAGATAAAAAAAAAAAAATCCTGCTAAGGAATGAATGGGTTAGCCAGTAAATTAAAAAAGAAATTAAAAACCAAACCATAGAAACAAATGAAAATGAAAATATGACCATTCAAAACCACTGGGATGCAGGAAAGAAGTCATAACAGGAAAGTATATCATACTATAGGCCTACCTCAAGAAGCAAGAAAAGTCTCAAACACACACCTAAACTTACACCTAAAGGAGCTAGAAAAAGAAAAACAAATGAAACCTAAACCCAGCAGAAGAAGGTAAATAATAAAGATTAAAGCAGAAATAAATGATATAAAAACTAAAAAGAAAAAAAAAGATCAATAAACCAGGAGCTAGTTTGAAAAAATTAAGAAAATTGATAAGCTACTAGCTAGACTTATCAAAAAGAAAAAGGACTCAAATAAACAAAATCACAATTGAGAGAGGCAAAATTACAATGAACATCACAGAAATACAAAGTATTATAAGAGAATAATATGAAAATTTATATGGCAACAAATTGGGCAATCTGGAAGAAATGGCTACATTCCTAGAAATGTATAAAGTACCAAAACTGAAATAAGAAGAAATAGAAAACTTGAACAGGGTCATAAAAAGCAAACAAATTGAATCGGTAATCAAAATCTCCCAACAAAAAAAAGTCCAGGGTCACATGACTTCCCAGGGGAACTCTATCATACATTTAAAGAAAAGTTAATACTTATTATTCTCAGACTATTCCAAAAACTAGACATGAAAAGAAAACTTCCAAACTCATCCTATGAGGCCAGCATTACCTTGATTCCAAAATCAGACAAAGACTCCTCAAAAGGAGAATTACAGGCCAATATCCCTGATGAACATGGATGCAAAAATTCTCAACAAAATACCAGCAAATCAAATCCAACAGTACATTAAAAGAATCAATCTAGTGGGATTTATTACTGGGCAGCAAGTGTGTCTCAATATTCACCAATCAGTCAATGCCATACACCATACTAATAAAAGAAAGGATGAGAACCATTTGATCCTCTCAATAGATGCAGAAAAAGTACTTGACAAAGTACACCATCCATTCTTGATAAAAACCCTCAACAAAGTAGAAATAGAAGGAACATACCTCAACATCATAAAGACCATATACAAAAGACCCACAGCTAATATCATTCTCAATGGGGAAAAGCTGAGACCTTTTTTCTCTATAGTTAGCAACAAGACGGGGATATCCATTCTCACCATTGTTATTTAACATAGTACTGGAAGTCCTAGTCTCAGTAATAAGACAAAAAAAGAAGTAAAATGCATCCATATCAGCAAGGAAGAAGTCAAACTTTCACTATTCTCAGACAACGTGATGCTCTATGTAGGAAACCCAAATGACGCCACCAAAAAATTGCTAGAACTGATGCATAAATTCAGCAAAGTTTCAGGATGCAAAATCAATGTACAGAAATCTGTGGTATTTTATAAAGCAATAATAAAGCAGTAGAAAGAGAAATCAAGGAATCAATCCCATTTACAATTGCACCACAAAACATAAGACACCTAGCAATAAACCTAACCAAAGAGGTAAAAGATTTGTACTCTGAAAACTATAAAACACTGATGAAAGAAAGATATGACCCAAAGAAATAGAAAACATATTCCAAGCTCATGGACTGAAGGACAAATATTGTTAAAATGTCTACACCACCCAAAGCAATCTATACATTTAATGCAGTCTCTATCAAAAGACCACCAGCATTTTTCACTGTGCTAAAACAATCTTAAAATTTGCACGGAACCACGAAAGACCCCAAATACCCAAAACAATCTTGAAAAAGAAAAGCAAAACAATTCCAAACTTTAAGTTATATTACAAAGCTGTAGTCATCAAGACAGTATGGTAATGACACAAAAGCAGACATAGATCAACAGAACAGAATAGAAAAACCAGAAATGGACTCTCAACTCTATGGTCAACTAATCTTCGACAAAGCGAAAAAAGGGTATCCAGCAGGAACAAGACAGTCTCTTCCACAACTGGTGTTGGGAAAACTGGACAGCAACATGCAGAAGAATGAAACTGGACCACTTTCTTTCACCACGCACAAAAATAAATTCAAAATGGATGAAAGACCTAAAAGTGAGACAGAAAACCATCAAAATCCTTCAGGAGAACACAGGGAGCAACCCCTTTGTCTTTGGTTGTAGCAACTTCTTACTAGACTTACTATGTCTCCAGAGGCAAGGGAAACAAAAGCAAAAATGAACTACTGGGACCGACCTCATCAAGATAAAAAAATATTCTGCACAGTGAAGGAAATAGTTAATAAAACTAAAAGGCAACCTTTAGAATGAGAGAATATATTTGCAAATAATGTATCTGAAAAAGGGTTAGTATCTAAAATATATAAAGAACTTAAAAAACTCAACATCCGAAAACCAAATGAACCAGTTAAAAAAATGGACAAAAGACAGGAATAGACATTTTTCCAAAGAAGACATAGAGATGGCTAACAGACACATGAAAAGATGCTCAACATCACTCATTATTAGGGAAATACAAATCAAAGCTATAGTGAGATAGCACCTCATAGCAGTCAGCATGGCTAAAATTAACAAGTCAGGAAACAACAGGTGTTGACAAGGATGTGGAGAGAGGGGAACCCTCTTACACTATTGATAGGAATGCAAACTGGTGCAGCCACTCTGGAAAATAGTACAGAGATTCCTCACAAAGCTAAAAATAGGAGCAAGTTGTTCTTACTTTTAGTGGCATAGTCGGTTAAGCCTCATACTCTTGGTTTTGGCTCAGGTCATGATCCTTGTGTCATGAGATTGAGCCCTGCGTGGAGCTCCCTGCTCAGCGTGGAGTCTGCTTGAGATTCTCTCTCCCTCTCCCTCTGCCCCTCCCCACCGCCTTCCCTCTCTCTCTCAAATAAATAAATAAAATCTTTCTTGAAAAAAATTTAAAAATAGAACTACCTCATGATCCAACAATTGCACTACTAGCTATTTACCCAAAGGATACAAAAATACGAATTCAAAGGGATACATGCACCCCAGTGTTTATAGCAATGTTATCATCAAGAGCCAAATTATGAAACAGTCCAAATGCCCAACAACTGATGAATGGACAAAGAAGATGTGGTATATATATATATATATATCACAAAATATTACTCAGTCACCAAAAATAATGAAATCTTGCCATTTGTGCCAACGTGGATGGGACTACAGTGTATTATGCTAAGTGAAACAAGTCAGTCAGAGAAAGACAAATACCATATGATTTCCCTCATATGTGAAATTTGAAAACCATACAGATGAACATATGAAGAGGGGGTAAAAAAAAGAGGGAAGCAAACTGGAAGAGACTCTTAATTATATTAAGAGAATAAACTGAGGGTTAATGGAGGGAGGTGGGCCGGGCATGGGCCGAATGGATGGTGGGTATTAAGGATGGCACTTTTGATGAGCACTGGGTGTTGTATATAAGTGACAAATCGCTAAATTCTACTCCTGAAACCCACATTACACTATATGTGAACATATAGTGCACTAGTAGTGCAATTGTTGGATCATGAGGTAGAAAAACTTGAAAAAAAAGAATTTTATATTTCCAAGGAGTGTTTGGGTTTTAAAGTATTTCTACAGAAGCACTACACATCTTTAGTGGATCTTTAGTAGTAAAATATACTTTCCAGTAGGAATGAATGTGTATATACGGGGGACAGGAAGCCATCTGGGGATATGGGAAATTTCCTGATGCTTTGCAAGCCCAACATCTGTCTATTCTGCATATGTGAAATTCTTCTTTGCCTGTTCAGTTGCAATGATACAGAGAGCTTTTATTGAACTCTTTAGCTTCAGGTAATAGGTACTCAGGACTCCCAAGTATTTTATATATTGTAACAAATAGCTGAAAGACCATACTCTTGTATTTATTCTTTAAACAGTTTTCCCAAGTCCCTTACTCTTGAAAAGCTGTCTATGCCATTTTCTTGCAGTTTATCCCTATACCCAATTTATTACCCAGAAAAACATAATGTTATTTCTCTAAAGTTACTTGTATCAGATCATTTAGAAAAAAATATTACATAAGATCAATCCTTGGTGTGGGTTAAGGAAGGGAGGTAGGAGAGAAGAAAATTATCACCATTCAGAGTTTTCCATCCAGATAAATATCCCATTCCCTGCTGTTCAGAAAACAAAAATTCTTACAGGTTTTTGAAAGAGCCAATTATCTACTTTTTTTCCCCCTATTAGATACAACGTCATGGGGTTAAGAATAAAAAATTGTAAAAGTCCTCCTGCTATAATTTCTCCCTGGTGCTCTTTGAATATATTGCAGCTTTGCAAAGATTGGATTAAGATGGGTAGGATTCCCTGAGGAAATAATTTTCTTTTTCACTTTATCATTGTTAGGGTTTCCCTCATCAATTTGAGAGTCTGGCAATCTTGGGATAGGAGGTCAAAAAGTATTTGATTCATGAGTACTTTTCCCTTGGCATATGGCTCCATGGTCATTAGCTAACACAAAGTAAAATAATGATGAACCAAGTACACCATCATGTGTTACTAGGTATTTTGTTCCATCATTCAGTTTGAAGAGAATGACTCCCATCTGTTTCTGAGCTTCCATGGTGGTACAAGGTGTGGGAGAGAACAGATAAAACTCAGGATGTTTCCAAAGTAAAGAATGTAATAAAAGATTGGATCCTGAAAGGGTTACACACATAGTAAAAGTGAGAATTAGCACCAGACACAAAATAAACATTGCCATGTAAAAGGATCCTGAAAATGTTTTCCCATCTCAGGTCTGAGGCCAAGTGCACAGGGAAAAAATCCTTCTTTGAATTTTTGTAATCCCAGACTGACCCTTGTAGTGCACTTGAGATCTGAATTTACACTACCTAGCTGACTCAAAAACTCCTAGAGTTTAATTTAAAATGGTACCAAGCAACTGGCAAAATCAATGCAAATCTCTGTAGGATTCCAACTTCAACCAGGGTCTCAAAGAAAAATGAGCAGTTCTCTATTCAAACTCACAAAACAGGAAAGGAAATAAAGAAATATGTTTGAGAATTAGCAGAAAGAGTCAACATTGATTGAGATTTTGAAAATATCAGACACAATATCTAATAGCAATGTTTAATAAGAGAGAAATTTGTAAATATGATCAGGGAATAAGCAAATATGTGAAGAAGTCAAATAAAGCTTCAGGGAATAAAATAGTAAGTATTAAAATAAAACAATATAAAATTACATATAATTTTATAATTATAAAAGCTATATATTATATAAAATCATAAAATTTATAAAAATATAAAATAATATAAAATCAAACAATGAATTAAATACACCTGAAGAAAGAATTTGTGAACTGAAAAACAGATATGAATAAAATATCTAGAATATATCTAGAAAGACAAGGAGATTAAAAGACTAAAGGACATACAAAATTCAGTAAGTATTAACATACATTTAATTCCAGAGGGAGTGATATAGATAATAGGACACATAAAATATAAAGAGAAATAATCATCAAGTCCACAAATTTAAGAAAGAAAACCCCAGGAACATAAATAAATACAAATCCATTTCTAGTCTCACCAAAACAAAGTGCAGGACAACGAAGAAAGATGTTAACAGTAATCAGAAAAGGAAAGACATATTCCTAAAGGAATGACAGCGAGACAAACAGTTGAATTCTCAATAACAATAATGGAACCAGAAGTGAAGGGAAATATGTATTCAATGAGTGGGAAGAAAATAGTTGTGAATCTAGAATTGTAAGCCTAGAGGAACTACCTTACAATAATGAGGGTAAAATAAAGACATTTTCAGGTAAACAAAAACTGAGAGTTGACTATCGAATACCTTCACAAGAGGAAAAAGTAAGGATGCATTTTGGGTAGCAGAGAGAAGGAGAGCCACGTAAGAGTGTTGAGGTAGCACATCAGGGGAATGGAGTGCAATGATACCGGGAAATAAAGGGGTAAAGGTAAATCCAACAAATACTGATGATTGGGTCTCATTTGTGGGGCCAATAAGTGGAACTAAATTATTGGGCAAAAGCAGCTTACAGATTGGGGCTGGTTGACTAGAACAAAAAATTCTAAATTGTTTTTAATGTGTGGGAGGATTAAAAAATGAATAGCCTAAATTGTTTTCATTAACTAGGGTAACAATGGGCACCTGGGTGGCTCAGTGGGTTAATGCCTCTGCTTTCGGCTCAGGTCATGATCTCAGGGTCCTGGGATCGAGGCCCGCGTCGGGCTCCCTGCTCGGCGGGGAGCCTGTTTTCCCCTCTCTCTCTCTGCCTGCCTCTCTGCCTCCTTGTGATCTCTCTCCCTCTGTGAAATAAATAAATAAAATCTTTAACTAGGGTAACAAGACATAGAGTATATTACTACCAAACCATTTGTGGAAAAAATAATATGATAATGGGGGGAAGGTAGAAAAGAGGAAGAAGAAAGAAAATTATAAATAAATAAATAAATAAATAAATAAATAAATAAATAAATAAATAAATAAATAAATAAAACTACAGGTAGTTTTAAAGAAGTAAAAAGACAGAAGTAAATCCAAAGACAAAAGTAATCACTATAAAGGATTTAAAATGAAAGATTTCAACCGAGATGAAGAAAAAACTCCAGTTATATATTGTCTACAAGGGAAGATATATAAAGTGTAAGGACACCAAAATATTAAAAGCAAATGGTAAAAAATATAAACCAAGTAAACACTAACCAAAAAAAAGTTGATATAAGGCAAAGGGCTTTAAGATTGAAATAAGCAAAGAAACCAATCAAAACCTTTTTAGAAATGTTGGTTATTATATCATGACAAAAGGCTCAATTCACCAGTAAGATATAATAGCATCAAACTACATAAATAAAATACATATTCAATGAAATTTCCTTAAACTCCATAAAATTTTCAAGAAATCTACAAGGGGAATGATATCATGGTACAAAATTTCACCAGATTTCTCTCATTAATACAGAACTAATTCAGGGAAGGCTATAGAAGATTTGAAAAGCATATTTAGCAATATCGATCTAATGGAGATATATAAAGCCTTATACCTATTAATAGTAGAATATAATTCTTTTTCAATAATATGGGGGATATTGATAAAAATTGACTCCATGATATACCTGGAAATTTAACCTCAACAAAATCCAAAGAATCTGTATACAATTCACCTCCTTTGACCTCAATAAAATTAAGTTGGAAATAACAAAGTATAACTAGAGAAACTGATGATGTTTGGAAATTTTACAACTTTGTACAAAAATCTTATGCATGTCTGTGCATGTATGTATGGGAATGGGTGTGCGTGTATATATATGTGCATATAAAAATATTTGTGCATGTGTAAATAGATACATACATATATACACTTACATATATCAGTGGTTGAAGAGAATATGATCATATATGGGGATATTTTATCTAAATATGTGGGCAAATGGGAGTGTTTAAAATTGTGTAGTGGTAGCAAATGAAATGGAAAATATAGAAGTATCATTTAGATGTATCCCCCTTCAAATCCATACATATCAAATTTTGATACTAAATGTGTGTATGTGTGTGCATGTAATTACAAACAAAATGTTTCAAATGTAAACTCTTTCAAATGTAAACGTGAAATGAAATACTTATATGATTTAGAAAATTCATTTTAAAATATACAATTAAAACTTTTTCACTGTCAGTGCGCCCGGGTGGTGCAATAGGTTAAGCATCTGACTCTTGGTTTCTGTTCAGGTCCCAATCGCAGGGTCTTGGGATCAAGCCTGGCATCAGACATGCTCAGCATGGAGTCTGCTTAAGATTCTCTCTCTCTGTCTCCCTCTGCCCTTCCAGCTTGTGCTATCTCTGTCTCTCCCTCTAAAATAAATAAATCTTTTAAGCGAAAAAACTTCTTCACTGTCTATGATCACCTTATTTTGCTTGCTTCTTTCTCAAAGAGCCATCCAGATATTTTGATTTTGGTCCATAATTTGTCAAGAAAGAATTACCTGTCTCATATTCTGAAGATTTGCTAATAATTTCTTTATAATTAATATGGATTTTTATAGTTTTCTGAAAAAATACTGGAACATTTATGAAAATATACATTTATAAACTCTATGAATGATTCCTTGGGGCCACCTAAATACTCACTTTTTGAAAGCAAGTTTCATGCTTCTTATAATCATTATAGAAAGGATCCTAAAATTTCCCTATATACTCCTTGGAGAATATAAGTCTTATTTACATTTGTAATTATTATGGAATATTGTTATTATTTAATAATTTCTTGTGGTTTTTTTTACAAAAACCCTCCATAGTGTGTTATTCTAACTGTATATAAATGCATACACCAAAATAGAATGAAGAGGCAGTAAGAAAATCTCACAATAGGAAGATAATTTCAGTAACTTACTTGTGACATGCATCACTGCCAGAAGGTGGTTGGGAGATAGATTATAGGCAAATTTGCTGTTACGATAGCAATAACCTGCTTATTATGAATAAATGTAGAAAATAACACAAAGTATAATATAACACAAGTTAACAGTTACCGACTCATGGTGTTTATCCTAACCTGAAAATATTATACTCAGTCCTCAACTTGTAGTAGGTGCTAAATAAATCTTTTGGATGAATGAACAAATGAGTGCATGCATGCAAACCAACTAACCTGTTGTTGGACCATCTGCAACTTCTCTAAATCTTTTTAATAAGGGGAAGGAATAAGGAAGGAGGATGGAGAGAGAGATAAAGAAAGTTTAACACCTTTCCAAAAGAAGAGGATTTTCCATTTGATGAAAAATCCATAGTGCGCTCCTTCTGCCCCAAAGCCTACATTCTTTTAGTTGATCATTTCAATTATACACTTTCTTTTCTTAACTAATCGGGGCTTACGATGTGTCAAAAAGGAAAAGGTTAAGATGGAGGTAGAGAAAATGGGGATGAGGATTTAAAGGAACTTAATTTTATTTATAAAAATATGGCACATAATTATATGAGCAAAAGAAAATAAGAGCAAGTATATAGATTCTTATTTTCCTATTAATTATACTTTCTTGGGCAAGTAGCACTCTAAATTATGTTTATTCATATACCTATCCAAATATAGACCATCTTGAAATTTTTAATGTATGTATTTTACACACTTCTAATTTTGACTCACTTTATGGATGATATCCAAAGATTATAAGACAACATTATAAAATGGAAATATTCAAGTGGACTCTAAGAGAACAAAAGTTTCAAAGCTCAAACATGTTTGTTTATTATGCACTGAAGTTTATTACAGCTTATTATGTATTACTCCATTTAACATTCACAACAAAATGAGTTAAATATAATTTTTGTTTCTATTTTACAGATAACAGAGGCACAAAATTAAATACTTTGCCCAAAGCTCTACTACTGTAAGTAGCAGGATTAGGATTCAAATGAAGCAATTCTGTCTCTACTTCATGTGCTAAAAAAGCTGCCATTGGTGCCTCCCTTCTCCATTTAGATCAGCTAATCCATTCACTAAATTTTTTATTATAAATACAGAAGAGTGATTAACGTCCTAAGAGGCCAGTCAGAACCTGGCGCCAGAGGGATGAGGTGATTTACGGAGATACAGGCAGATGGGTCTGGAGCAGGACATGGACTCCCCTTTGCTGATCTTAAACGTGGGCTCATTTTTCTTCTCAGCAGCCAGAGGTGTGTGATTCATACAATGAGACCTGCTTGTTTGTGATCTTTGGCAAGACAGATTTTGAATGGAAAGAATTACTGAAGTCTATTCAATACAAACATAATACTAAGTAGAATACAGAAAATAAGAAACGTTACGCAATGCTTATAAAATCTGTGTAACTTGAATCAGTGACGAGTTTCCTATAATATTTCAAATCTGCAAATGCAGTTATGATTTCGTGAATCCTAATACTTAAATCCAGAGAGCTCCAGTGCTTCACTAGCCCACGTGGGAAGCCCAGGCCTTTTTGGAGCTCCTGTTCTTAAAGTCTCCCAGGAACTTCCCTCCTTTTACTTCTTGGTTTATCATCAGTCACTTGCTGTTAGTAATCAACCACCATTGCTGGAAGCCAGTCCACGCCAATTCTCCCCAGGCAATAATAAATGCTGTGGAGGAGTTGGGGGGAAATGACCTTCCCCGCTGTGCTGGGCTCGGTTAGGGAAGCCCAAAGTTATTTTGCCCCACAGTATTGTCAAGCTTGAAAAAAAGCTGGATCTATTTTCATCCATAGCCATTGCTCTCCCCAGGTACTCACAGACCCAGAACAAATATATTGGTTTGTCCCTACGCTAGATTTACCAAGCAAGACTAGGATGAATTTTTCTTCTCTTCTCTTGGGATGAATTTTTCTCTCTAGGCATTAGAAAATTCCTTCTTAGATTCGGTATTGCCTCCCACCAATCACAGTGGCAGTTAGAAAGATCTCCCTATAACTGAAACCCAGGTTTATCAGTGTGGGACAGACACGCTGTGGGGAAGGGAGGGTGACATGCGGGGAAGACAGGGTATGGGATTCATCCCAGCTCACAGGACAGATTTATCAGACAGTCTTGCCCAGTCAGAGCATCCACTTACATGCATGGGACAGAAAGTTCCATAGACATTCTCTCCCAAGCAGTCTCACTGCAGCAGCCAATTCATTTACTGTGAGATTATTAGACAGTAGCATATATTCCCCTGCTTTCAGCACATTAACTAAAAGGAGCTAAAGATAAATATTTTTTGGAAAGAAATCAAGGGGCTACTAAGTGTTTGATCACAAACCATCAAAGTTCCCCAAACATTCTTCATAGTCTTGCGGGGGGCCTTCCCAGTGGATTGTAGGTAAACCTTACCTGTGCTCCACCACGCAGGTGGGCCCTTGGGTCAGGAGGGGGATTTCCTTTTCAGCATACCACACAGAATCATGACATAGAAAAATTATTCACCACTTGTTAAAATGGTACAGAAATCGTCATTCACTACTACTGCAATAGGGATCGGCACCATGGCAACAGGAGAGAGAGAATGAACCCAACTCTGAATACAACAGGGATGAATGGGGGATGTACAACCAAGGGGCAGAGTGAGGGGGCTGATGGATAGAAAATCACTAAGAGGAGATATTAAGCAGTGGGGGGGAAGGGGATTCTTGCCTAAGTGGTCGAATGGGATTCTTGCTAAAGGCAGGCAATGTCAAAAAAACACAATTAAGAAGAGGGTTCAGAAAAGCATGACTAAAATTTGGTCATGGAAGGAGTCTTGTCAGTAGCTAAAGGCAATGCTCAGAATGGATCTCACTAACCAGTTACACTTAGGCTTTGAGAACCACACTGTAAAAGCTCTAAAATGTAGAGAAACTGTTTGTTTATTGCACTGCAATATTTATTCATACAACTTTGCTTAAGTGGTAACTTTCTGATTAACTCATTTTCAAAATGTGTTAATTTGTGACTTTTTTCAAAAAGTCATAAAAGATGTTGAAATTGAGAAGTACGAAAATCATAATATTTAAATAATTTGACAGTAATTGTCTCTGGATCCTCCCCAAAATATCTATGCCCTTACCTACTACTTTATAAATGATGGCTACCTTCCCATTTAATCTCTTGCTCTACTATACCTCTCCCTTCCTACCTGCACCTGTAAACTTACCAATTTATTTCACCGTCATTTATTTAGAAAAAGGACCTGGGGAGAATACATCTATCTCATCCATTGTACTGTACTTGGGTTGGAAATGGTTTCCCTAATTTATAAGTCCTGCTGCGGCTGGAAAAGTTTTTAACGGTTGTCTCTTCCAACCCCCTCATTTAACAATTCAGGAAACCAAGGTCCAGATTAGTTAATGACTTAATTAAATTTAGGTAGCTAGTAGTAAGCTAAAGATAAACTTAGGTTTTCATATCTTAAGTTTAACATCCTTCCTTGAATAAAAATAGTCATAATCATGAATTTTTTAAGGCCCGGCTGGAACATCCCAAGAAATACCATTTCCTCCTGCTCCTCTCAGAAGAGACGGGTAGGGACTGGTTGCCAATGTCTTTTTTTTTTTTTTTAATTATTATTATTTTTATTATGTTATGTTAGTCACTATAGAGTACATCATTAGTTTTTGATGTAGTGTTCCATGATTCATTGTTTACATGCAACACCCAGTGCTCCATGCAATATGTGCCCTCCTTAATATTTGCAAATGACACTACAAAGGGCTGATATCCAAGATCTATAAAGAACTTCTCAAACTCAACACCCAAAAAACAAATAATCAAGTCAAAAAATGGGCAGAAGACATGAGTAGACACTTCTCCAAAGACATACAAATGGCTAACAGACACATGGTTGCCACTATCTTTAGCTAAGAAGGAGTTGATATGATATTGGCTGGATTGAAGAATTTCTAGAACCTTGTAGGATCTGAAACTTCTACTGAATATGTTAAGTCTGTGAGTTCTATTCAAAGATTAATAGGAATGTTAAGAAAACCTTAAAACGTGGGTTGAGAGATCTGTACCTTTTTCCTGATATTGTCACTAACCCATTGTATGATCTTGGGCAGTTTCTTCCCCACCTCCCACAGTCTGCTAATCTATAAAATAAGATGAAAGATCAGTCCCTAGGTCCCTTACATGGGAAATGCTGGTTTATTTTGTGCATTAAGCTGGGTGGGTGGATAAATTAGCATATACAAAGAAAGCAGTTCACACTGGGCTGGTGCACAGTAAATCCTCAAAATAAGGTTAACCCATTTTCTGGCTTTCCTCCTTACTATTTCTTCTTTCCTTCTGTCTTGCCTTCGTTACTTCGCTGTTTCCTTCCTTCCCTCCTTCCCTCCTTCTTTCCTTCCTTCCTTCATTCTTTCCTTCCTTCTTTCCTTCCTTCCTTCCTTCCTTCCTTCCTTCCTTCCTTCATTCCTTCCTTCCTTCCTTCCTTCCTTCCTTCCATTCTTCCTTCCTTCTGGTGTGAGTTGGAAGATGAGGACTGGATGGGGGGAATGGAGAGACTGGATGGGCAGCTGAGCATTTTTTTGAGAGCAGACTGTGATCAATTATCCAGTCCTTACCTGGTTAGGGTTTTAGCATATCCCATTTGTGTCCTAGGGGAAAACCACACAAATAAGTTTTTAAAAATGTCTATCCATCTAATAGATGCAATACGCTCTTTAAGAAGTCGCCAATGTAATCAGTTATAGCTTTAACTTTTAAGAGTCGTATCAAGCCATGTTTTCTCAAGAATGCCTGTGAGCTTTGTGTAGATTTGGTGTATCAAATGTCCAACATGAATATATCAACATGAAATAGCAATATAGAACTGGTCATTATCAGTTTTTATTCTTCTTTCAGTGGTCTTTTTCAAAAAGTATCAAACACTTTGAGTGCCATAGGCCCCCTTTCTCAGCAATCCCCTCATTCACCAGCCTGAGTGTGCATTTTAAATCCCGTTTCTGGGGTGCCTGGGTGGCTCAGTGGGTTAAAGCCTCTCCCTTCGGCTCAGGTCATGATCTCAGGGTCCTGGGATTGAGGCCCACATCGGGCTCTCTGCTTGGCGGAGAGCCTGCTTCCTCCTCTCTCTCTGCCTGCCTCTCTGCCTATTTGTGATCTCTCTCTCTCTCTGTCAAATAAATAAATAAAATCTTAAAAAAAAAAAAATCCCATTTCGGTTCCCAGAGTTATCACTATGCTCTTTCTTTTAAATTAGGATCTAAGTCTACTTAGAAGACTGGAAAATACTCCTATCCCAAAGAAATACTCCTGCCTAATTTGAGAAGTTGAGCAAAAATCATAAGCAATGAGTCCGTTTTTGTGTAGAAAGTTTAGTCATCTGGGTTTAATTGAAGAGGGTGATGGGCTTTGCTTTGCTTTGAATGCACTGCAGTCAATACAGTCGGGATTGGAGAATGCATATGAATAGGAGGCAGCTGGGAGGTTTTCACATTCAGGGAGCAATTTTGAAAGGCAATGCCACAGTTGTGTGTAATAAAGTGCCAGCAGCCTAGGAGAAAAGCAGGGAATGAAATAAAGATGACCAGATTAAAGAAGAGACACAACCTGTTCTTCTGTACTGGATTCGGCTCCATTCATATGTACATTTACAGTAATGATAGAACAATAAAGAGAAAACCCAACGGATGCCTTCTGTTTTGTGAGGTGTCCTAAGAAAAAGAGTCTGTTGTCTGAAGAGAAAAGGTCTCCTGAGGAGACTAGGAGTAACTTTCTGGAGGAGAGAAAAGGAGGGAGAAATAAGGTCTCTCAAACAGAGAACACAATGCAAGCAAGAGTAAATTGGTTTCTCTTAGTCCCAGCAAAATGTTTGAGCTTGGGTGATTATGAGCTCTAGCTATGAGTAAGCACATGAGGTCCTTCAGGAATTAGAGCAGGCATTTCAGAGGGACCCTTGGAGAAAGAGAATCTTCAAGGACAAATGGAAGCTCAGCCATAGCAAACCTACATATGAAAGACCTCCCAACACCTTCAAGCCAGGATATGGGGGTATAACGGAAGATGGGCTTGACAGGCCATATATCATAGCGCTCAAAGGCATAGACTTGGGAGCCGGACTGCCTGGGTTCAAATCCCAGCTCTTGCCACCAGCTGTGAGACCACAGGCAAGTTCCTTAACTTCCCATTTTCTCTTAGAAGACAACTTGGCATTAGTATGTACCTAATACATATTATTAAAATACCAACCAACAAATTTATGTTGTTTTATTATTTCATACATATTTATTTTATTTAATAAAACCTACAGGGGACCTGGGTGACTCAATGGGTTGAGTGCCTGACTCTTGGTTTCCACTCAGGTCATGATCTCAGTCATGACATCAAGCCCTACATCCGCTCCACCCTTAGCAAGAAGTCTGTTTGTGACTCATTTTCTTTCCCTCTCCCTCTCCCACCACCCAAACCCCAGCTTGTGTGTGCTCACTCTCTCTCTCTCTCTCCCTCAAATAAATAAATCTTGAACCCTGTGCAGCAAATATGTTATGCCCTCTTTGCGTGAAGTCAAGCAGAAAATTTACTGAAGAGACATTGTATACAAAATTTTACACTTAAGTATTTTTTCCCAAAGACATCTTAACTTTCAACTCTCAAAAGATTAGGTATTACTAGCTTACTCATCCATAAGCATTTTTATATAGAATATTTTATCACACACCTACCTTTAGCAACCAATTCAAAGCAATGTATGTTACTCATAACTTAAAATATAGCTTGGTATTCAACTCGGCTATAACCCCACAGATGTCTGTTGGAATTTTTATTGAGGTGAGAATGACATCAATACAACCAGAACTCAGTAAGTTTGTATGTCAAAAGGCCATTCTTCATTCACTCCCCCATAAGCATACATGCAATGTCAACCCATCTCCCTAAAATCCACTGCAAGAAATTGCTAGGCACATCAATTTACCACCATTCATGACTTGTTGAATTTTTAACCTTGGTAAAAAAGATTCTTACTTTTTTTTTTTAAAGATTTTATTTATTTATTTGACACAGAGAGAGAGATTACAAGTAGGCAGAGAGGCAGGCCGAGAGACAAGGAGAGGAAGAAGCAGGCTCCCCGCTGAGCAGAGAGCCGATGCGGGTCTCGATCCCAGGACACTGAGATCATGACTTGAGCCGAAGGCAGAGGCTTTAACCCACTGAGCCACCCAGGCGCCCTAGATTCTTACTTTTGCTTCAAGTACAAAGCAAGTAGGCCAGTGAAGTAGTATGAATAACTGAGCCACAGGTGACTCAATACCAAAATTTCTATACAGATATTAAAATATCATATTCTTTTACTTATATTTTCAGTTCTCTTTCTTTATATCTGTTTTGGTTTGTTTTTAATTATATAAGAAAATATATTTTGTAAAAATAATTCAAGCACAAAAGTATTACACTGGATGACCAGATAGTCCAGTGTCACTTTCTGTCCATGTACCTGAATGTCCTTCCCCTTTCATGGGTCACCAGGGTTAACTGAAGGTTGTAAATTCTTCCAGCTCACTTTCTGTGCAATATAAGATATACATAAATCCATGTACACACTCTTACATACATATATATCTACACATAATTTTACTTGTAAACAATCTTCTGCCTAAATGACATAATTTTATACTTAATATCAGCAATTTACTTTTCCCATGCCCTGACATGTACTGGAGATCTTTCCGTGTTATTACAAGTAGTACCACGTGATTACATCATACATAGTACAGAGATCCCAGGGGTCGACTAATCTAGGATCCATGGATGCATAAGTTGATTCTTTCTTTGCTATCAAATCCTTATATTTCCATTTGTGGGTAAATGGGAGTTACTTCTCTAGAAAAGAAACTTGTTACTTATCTTCTAATTCTTGTGACTTTCGCCATTTTAAACTTTGCAATTTTATGTAGGCAAATGTGACAACTTTCTTCTTTACGACTTCTGAATTCAGAGCCTTTCTCAGGAAACTCTTTCAGACCCTAAATTACAAGTGAATATTCTCTTTCTTTTTCTCAACACAATTTTATATTTGTTATCTATGTATAATTACTTGATATATTTCCAGTTTTGTGAGGTTGTGAGATAAGGCAAAACTTAATTTTATTTTCAAATTGTCAGCTAATTGTCCCATGACTTTTTTTATTAAACGACCTATTCCTTCCCCCACTAATTTCCCAAGGTAACATATGACATTGCCTTTGTCACATATGAAGTTTCCCTAGGTAGCTGGATCTGATCTTGCACTACCCTTTTCTACATAATCAAGCTGTCGATCTGAACAATTACTAGGTTTAGTTACCATAGATTTACACTAGGTATTTTTAACATGGATGAGCAAATACAACCCTTTGGTCTTTTTCAAAATATTCTTGGCTATTATATTTTCATCTTCAATTGAACTTTAAATCTGTCAAGATCCAAAAATAGTTCTTTTAGGATTTTGTATGGGATTGCATTAAATTTACAGATTAATTTGGCAAGAACTAACATCTTTTAAATGTTATACATTCTCTTCCAGGAACATGTTAAGTCCCTGCATTTATTTAGGTTGGTTTATGTATCCTTTAGAAATACTTACATTGTTTTTTATAATGGTCTTTTAGACCTCTTACTAGGTTTAAGTCTCAATGGGTTGTTTATTTGTTTGGTTTTTTGGGGTTTTTTTTGTTTGTTTGTTTGTTTCTGTTGCTCTTGTGATTTGGGATGTTTTTCGATGATATGTCCTAATTGGCTATTGCCCTATATAGAAAAGTTATTATGTACTGAATTTTGTATACAAGTACCTTCTTAATTTTAATCGTTTTTTCGATTGATTCTCTTGGATTTTCTAGGTAGATGATTACATTGTGTACAAATGACAGTTTTATCCTTCCCTAACTAATGCATACATATGAGCATGTGTGTCCCGTTTGTATTCAGTCTTTATAAAATTTTGAATAGTAGTGTTGAGAATAGATACTATCATATTCATCCTGACCACATAATGGCCATTCACAAATAAATAAAACATAATATTCCAAAGCTTCAAATTTCCTGTCACCTGTTTTATTCAGGGGACATTTGCATTTCTATAGCTGCAAAAATAACCACAAAATATAATACTGTGCATAATCAGCAATACTTCAAATCATGTCCATCTTTGTACATTGTCTGTTCCTCATAAAAGCCACTAAGGCTAAAATACGGTGTCTCTAATAAATTTTTATTGACTGACCAACTGAAATTATTATAATATTGTCATTCTGACATAAATCTCAATTCTGTTTTTTCACATGATCATATTTTATATAATATTGATAGATACAGATATATGCAACAGATATACAAATTATAATCTTAATAGGAAAATAACTACTACGAAGCCATATTCAACTTAAGAACTTCCATTTTTTGAGATTTATACAAATTAATTCATGGTGTATGCAGTCCTGAACATTTTGCCATTCTGACTATTATGTGGTAAGATTTATCTGTGTTGTTGCATATTATTATGGTTTATTCATGTGTACTGCTGTTTAATATTCTATTGTATAAATATGCAGCAATTTATTTTCATTTTATAGACATTTGGGGTTGTTTCTGGTTTTCTGCAATATTAATAATAATGCTAAAAGTATGACTTCATATTCCTTTTGGTGCATATGTATAAGAGTTTCTCTAGAACATTTTTTAGAAATGAAATTTGTAGTGCACGGGGTTTATGAATGTCCAAATTTTCATAACACGTAGTATGGTTTTATGGGAGATATACTTTATACAAAAAAGGAAATTCTCTTTGATTCATAGCTTATTAATAGTCTTACATGAATAGCTGTCAAATTTTATTAAATGCTTTTCTACAGTGAATAAGGTAGCTACTTGAAAAAAAAAATAATGCTGCATAAAAGACCACCCCAAAACTCGGTGCCTTAAAACAATAATTATTTATACTCATTCATGTATCTGTGGGTAAGCTATAGCCAAAATGATCTAAGCAGGATCAAGGTATACTTGGCTCCAAGCTAGGGGAGGAGTCTGGTCTGTCCTACAACTCTCTCATCCTCCCTGAACTAGCAGGCTAACTGGTAAAGGTTCTTTTGCGGCAATAGCAGAAGCACAAGAGCCAAATTTGTTATCAAAATTATACTGACCTTAAACAGATCAATCATAATGTTAAGATTTAAGGTGATACTCGCTTGCAAAACTGTTGAGTCCTACTATTTTCTTTTTTGGAAATTTTTATTTACTGATTCAATTCACTTAATGGTTATAGGACAATTTAGGCATCCTTCTTGAGTCAGTTCTGGACAGATTCTATTATTTATGGAATTTTTCCTTTTCATAAATTTTCAAAATTAGCAGCCTTGAGTCACTCATAATGTTCATTTACTGTGTTTTAAATATCTATATTTCTAATTACATGCCTTTTCTTGTTCCTCATACTGAGCATGGGCCAGAGAAAATTTACTTTTACTTCTACTAGAAGTTAAAAGAATTTGTGTTCAGGGACCAATCGAGCCCCTTAAAGTTGTGTGGGCTAATGAAGAATTCCCACTGTCAGCTTTTCTGTCTTATAACTGTCAGAGATTTAGTCTCCCAATAGATGACAGAGTTAGCATAATCATTTGCCCTCAGGCAACTTTGGCTATCTGTGATTGTTTCTTGTTCACTGATCCTTTATATCCTTTGGGTAGCGATGCAGAATGCCCTAAAAGATTTCCTTCGCTTCTTACTTTGAGATCAGAAATGAATTAAAAGGCCTATTTTATCCAGATAGAAATTACTTTTTCACTTGTTTTTTAAGCTGGAGAATCTTCAGAGAATGTCCAAAATTACTGATTTCTAAATATCGCCTTAATTCAAGGATAAAACAGGGTATTGTTTCAGAAAAAGCATACCAGGTAGCTGCTTGTCAAATGCTAGGTTTGGCCCATCAGAGATATTTATTCAGTATCCTAATTGCTACCATCCACTGTAATGAAGCACCTTAATAAGAAATCGTCCAGCCCCAGTCAAGCCTTCAGGTGACTGCTGCCCATGCCAGGATCTGATGACAGCTCATGAGAGTCACTGAGCCTAAACTGCCCAACCCTGCCACTCCTGAATTCATGACACACGGAAACTGTGAGATAATTGCTCCTTGTTGTCCTAAACTGCTAAGTTTGGGGATCATTCAAGACACAGAGATGACAGTATACACAATGTCATTGTTAGAAATTAGGATCTATTCTTTTTCTCTAACAGAAAGTATATGTATATTGTCTCTAAATTGAAATCAGTCTGATGCTTAAGTTTCTTCATGGATAATGTAATCAGCCCATAAGCAACATATTTGGATGAATAAATAAATACATATAGACCAAACCATGGGCATTCACTGAGGCCATCAAACAAATGCCCAGTAGCAAATCTCATGCCCAATTCAAGAGAAAAATCTATACTCCCTGTGAGGAGAGGCACTATAAGAACTGATAAACATGTTTCTCTCTTTCTTCTCTTTGGGGAACTATGAACATCCCACTGACAGAGTCCCTGTGTCTTATGTGCACACATTTGCATTTTTCTTTTGGATAACAGAGCACTACAGGATTTGCAAATGGTAACTTCATGTTCACTGTGATTTCAAGTAGCACTATTAGCTAGGTGATAGTAATAAATAGTATCATCAGTTAACAGAATATCATTCAGCAATTTTTCCTAGTGTAAATTTTCAGGCTTAAAAGAAATCATGTTGGAAATATATAATAGTTTATAATGAGATTTAAAATGTCTTATTCAAGTTGAATATAATGATTATTGTTAATGCTTGGAATATATAACAATTTTTGAAATGGAACTCACTTACTTTGCTTGATCTACTTTTCATTAAAACAGGCAGGTGACAATAAATGCTGTTAAAAGGTAATATGTTTGGGCGCCTGGGTGGCTCAGTGGGTTAAAGCCTCTGCCTTCGGCTCAGGTCATGATCTCAGGGTCCTGGGATCGAGGCCCGCATCGGGCTCCCTGCTCAAGCGGGGAGCCTGCTTCCTCGTCTCTCTCTGCCTGCCTCTCTGCCTACTTGTGATCCGATCTCTCTCTCTGTGTCAAATAAATAAATAAAATCTTAAAAAAAAAAAAGGTAATATGTTTAATCCTGGTCCACAATATCAAAGAAGATAGGCCCTATTTAATTTCTCTATTTACTTAAACAAAGTAATTGCTGCTAGTGTAAAATGGAAACGTACTCTGTATAATCTTTACTTGGACAAAACAAATGAACTCTGGCCCATTAGTAAGCAGAGTACATGAAAACCTCACATGCACTTGGAGAAAAGATTGCCTAGGTTTTGAAAGCAGAAATTTACTGAAGCCCGATGACAGAAAATACAAGAAGTACCCATTTTGTTTTATGAATCTTTTTTAGATCAGCACTAATATCTATAGTCAGCTTTCTTGTCTTCATTTGTCACTATCCATACTCTTTGTCTCATCGCATTGATAACTTATGTCCTAAATTATAGCTATCCCTTCTTCTTTATCCTGTGGTTTAAAAATTACTTCAAGGGCAAGTGTAAAAAGCAATATCTGAATACATTACTTGGCAATGCATGGACAGCTCCATACAAAATAAAACTGTGTTGTCTTGGCACACGTCTTAGGATCTATCGTCTTCTGCGCTAACATAATCCTCATCAGTTTATTTGCTATATGTTGGTACAGTACTGGCACAATGGGAACTGTCAGAAGAGCAAATGGAAAAATAAAAGCTCATCAAAGTTTCTTTCTCCTATTCTTTTTAAAATCAAAGCTTTGTCTCTTAGCATGGAATAGTCATTTAAATCTATCTCATAGAGTTGAAAGTTGCTTTGAAGATAATCCAGTTAAACCTACTCACTGGTATTGGGAAGGCAGCTAGGCTCACCACTAAACCACCAACGCACACGAGCGTTTGAACCCTTTCTGTAGACACATAAGCTATGTGTCTAGTTAGTCCGGGTTCGAAGTCCTCAGTGTAGCTGACTCTCCAATCAATCTTCAGCTGGCCATCACTGAAGAATGTTTCTACGCCTTTTTTGAACAAAGACAGTTCATTTGTTTTCTTTCCTCTTAAAACAAGGACGGAGGCTTAAGTAAGGGGTTTTTCAGCTTCCTGTTTTTGAAGTTGGAATTTAAAAAGCAAGAGAACCAACCATCCACCATTTCCCTGAAGACTGAAATACAACTGGTGGTCTTATTTCATTCACCCTCTCACCTATAGTAATGACGAAAAAGACCTCACGCTGTTAAGGAAGTGAATCATCCAGGCATTAAATTTGTTGCTACCTTTCAGGGTGACTTTGGATCAGAACTCCAGAGAAAAGTGAGCAATTCTATATTAGTCAATATAACAAGATGTAATGGTAAACAAGGGCGCCTGTGCGCATATTTCAATGGTCTTAAAGACACTCGCTTCTTACTAACTTGCTTGCTTTGTACCAAGTTTATCTTGCACGCTTCCGGCCATCACCGTGATCAAACCCCTCACCTCTCCTTTGTTGTCAAGATATCGCTCACATCTGCTCATTGGAGGCTTACCTCATAGAAACTATCTTAACAGGGACAATAGTTCTGCTTGGGTTTCAAGTCTGAGATGGGTAAGAAGCATTCAGAAGTTACACTTATAAATATATCTTTCTAATGAGAAGAATATGTCTTACAATGGCATGCAAATATTAACAAATCAATCTACTGGGTGGAATACCAGTTTTCCATACTCCTGAAGGGCTTCAGCATTTAAACAAATAGGCTAACTCCTTTGGCAACCATCCAAAGTATCACATCACTGATCAGAAAAAGCTAAAAAATGGTTAGAGTAATTGTAAAAAGCAAATAGGATTTTCTGCTATTTTCTGTAATGATTTAGGATAGAGACCATTGTGTTAGGCAACAAATGCTAAATTCTGCAATTCATGTAATTGTATTAATGAGATTTAAGTTTCAGGGACCCCAAATGTATGGGCCCCTGCCAAAGCCATAGAAGGTATCTTCATCATTTTATACTTTTTTTTCTAGGAACGCACCCCAAACTTTTTACAAACTTCAGTCCCCATGAAATCTAAATCTTCCTCTACACCTAGTACAGGGATGGAGGTTTTCTAAGGGATTAATATAATAAATATCCATGTTTTTTTTCTCCAAAAGATAACAATCTTCTTGAAGAAATAGTGCACGTCAAAGAACCATCTGTTATCATGTGAAAGGTATAGGGTTTGGAGTCAAGACATGAATAAAATCTCCAAATCTCAGCTCTGCCACCTATATTCTGCTATGTGATTATAGACAAATTGTCTTCTTTCTGTTTGCACAAAATATACAGACCTAATACTTAAATAATAGGAATGTTCAGAGGATTAATAAAACTAAATATGTGAATGCTAAATATGTGATACACAGAAATGTATCACATTCACCATGTCCATGTGAATGTCATTTGAATCATTGAATCCCAAGTTGCATGAGTCCTTAAAGAAGGTTTTATTTAACCCCATCCCCCTTTTCAATGTTTGGACTTTCTCTACAATATCTCCAAGACATGGTGGTCTATACTCAGCTTGAATATGTTCAGTGAAAAGGATAAAACAGTTTACTTCTTATCATTAATATCTTAAATATATGGCATAAGAGTTTTGGGGGGTTGTTTTTTGGTTTTGTTTGTTTGGTTTTGGGTTTTTTGGTGTTCAGGTATAGGTGTACGAGTCATATTACAAAGAAAACACTAGCATTGAGGACTGAGGTATAGGCTAGATATTTCCTTTCGTGAGTACTAACATTGCATGATAATCAAAACCAATAGAGCAGCACATCTCAGCAGGGGAACGAGAGGTTCCCTGGGATGTAACCTTGGGCCAATAAAGAATTCATAACAGGAAAATTGGAGAAGCCTCGGAAGGAAGGATCAGAGAGAAAAGAAAGAACCAGCAGAGAGTAGTGTCATGGAAACCCAAAGACGAGTTTTGAAAGGAGGAAGTAGTTAATAATGTCAAATGCTGAGGAATTATTCAAAAACATGTTCGATGATTACAGAGCACATTTGGGATCCAGGAGATTGTTAGTGAGGTGGTAGAAAACTGAGTGGGAATGATTTGTGGGAGAAGGGAGTGGACACAGAACGTGTGCCCCTTGGCCTTGCCTAGGAAGCCCAGTCAACCTTGAGCAATTAAAGGGATGTTTCTGCTCCTGAGATTATAAGCAAGTATGGTTGGGCATGGGGGGGGGGCGGGTATCAGGTAGAGGAAAATTGATGGATTTGGAGATAGAAGCCAAGAAATGTCATGCTTGCAAGTCTCAGGTTGGCTCAGAGTTCTTAAGTGTCTACTAATGCATGGACCAAGGCAACAACTGCAGCCAGTGTTTGGGGCTCCAAAGAGAGCATTACCCAGAGATAAAGCTGAAGACAGGTCCAACAGGTTGGGGGTAGGGAATATCCCCAAAGAGGACTCTGTCCAAATTCTTGAGATGGAGATGCTAAGGATACTCTCATCTAAGCTTTATCTTCTAAATATCCATAAAATTCCATAAACTTCTCTCTACCCAGACCTAGTTAAAACTCCAGTCCTCCTTTTCAGAGACAACTGACTTCAGAATGCCTCCTCACTGGTAATTCCCATCCACTTTTGATGCTCCTGCTAATTAGTTACATTATAGTCAGACTTATTTTTCAAAAATACAAATCTGGTTATGTGCCTTTTTTAAAAAAATACACATATATGCTATTGTCACCTTGCCCTTAGAATGAGGAAAAACCTGAACATGACACACAAGGCTGTTCTCAATCTGACGCCTAGCCTCTGACCCCTTTCCTGTCTTACCCTCTGGCCTCCTCCTTGGCAAAGTTCCTGTCAGGTTGGTCTTTTTCAGGATCACGAAGTATATGTTTTTCTCCTACCTCATGTGTTCCCTTTACCTGCTCTGCCCTAGGCAAACCCTACACATTATTCAGACTCAACCCAAAATTCATTTCCTGAAGGGAAACTTTTCAGTACTTTTCCCACATACTCTTATAATTCCTATACTTTCAAATCATAATTTACCATAGCTTATAATTATCAACTTTTATTATTATTTTTTTAGAGAGACTAGGAAGGGTGGAAGGGTGGAAGGAAAGAAAGAGAGAGAGAATCCTAAACAGGCTCTATGCTCAGCATGGAGCCAGATGCAGAGCTCAATCTCACAACCCTGAGATTATGACCTAAACTAAAATGAAGAGTTGGACGCTTAACCAACTGAGCCACCCTGGTGCTCCATCAACTTTTATTATTAATTGATTAATGTCTGTCTCCTCAATTGGACTATAAGTTTTTTGAGGGCAACGCTCAGGTCTGTTTTTGGTCATCACTCTGTAGAAGCACAAACAGTGCCTGGCGCATAGTAAACAATCAGATATATTTATTTCATGCATGCATGCATGAATGAATGAGTGAGTGAAAGAATGAATGAATTGGTGTTAGCACTGTGGCTCTGTGATCTGAGTCTTTACCTAGTAGAAGACTACAGTTTTTCCTTTACCTATTTCATGACTTTCTTATGAAGATCAATAAAACTCTGCAGAAGGAAGTCTTTTATATATTATTGTCTTTATCACGGATACAGAGGAGACACTGACAAAAGTGTGTACTTTGGGAAAAGGAATTAATTTAGCCAAGATAAAGAGTTCCGTGAGGGATCAAGCTGAGACTTGTAGTGTGCTCTCTCTTCTGGGTCTTTTCTCTCTGTTCCTTGGAGCATGAAGGCAAAGGGGCCTGATTGATGAGTGCCTTTCTGCTCACATCCTGATGGCATAAAATGTTCCTTGCTAACATCAAAAGATACTTCTTTTAGCCCACTGGCATATGAACTCAGAAAAATTTTAGTTCCCAAGTGAAGTCAACTTTTTAATGTAACAGACATCTGTTTATAAGAACTTGTGAGCTGGTATGACAGAATTTTCTTTAAAGCTGTAGAACAATCATTTATACGGATGTTCCAACTGTTCAGAGAAACAGTTATCAAAACATCCCTCATCAAAGCCCTTTGAGTGAAGAAATTAAAACAGGAGCAACAGTCTGGCTCCAGAACATGTAAATCCCGTTCTGTTTGATTTTCTATGGCTTGCATTTTGATGTTAAAGCCCAGGCAAGGCTGAGAAAACTGCAGAGGAAAATGCTTCGAAGTTATGCCTCCAGCTATACAATCTAAGCAGTGAGGTTGGCTAAAGACCTATCTGAATATCAGACCTGTGCAACAGAGTCACCCACCAGCAAGGACATAGAAGGCTACTGTCCCACAGCTGTCCTGGTCAACCCCCAAATGGTGCAGTAGTATTTACCAGACTAGTGGGTAGACAAGAGGGGGATGAGAAGAGTAAGCTGTTTTGTCAGTAGTTCCTGTGGACACTACTTCAAATCTGCTTGTGCAAACACCTGGCTCCTGAGATCCCCAGACCTCATGTGATAGATATTTCTGGAGCCCTCCCCTGGCTCCTATAGGCTCGGATTCCTACCTTCTAAGGATGAACAGAACTTATAAAGTTTAATCTGGCATGGGAGAAAATGACTTTAAACACAGTGGAGCCAAGCGTAGTGGAATGTGGAAATTTGTACTCAAAAATTAGTTGTTCACGCAGTTTGCCTTGACTTGCCTTCTTCATTCTAGCAAAGATCCTTAATTCTAATAAGGCTGAAAAAAATGAGAAAGTGCCATACCCGCCGCTGGACTCCTTTGTAAAGATCAACAGAAGGGAAACAGAAAGGAGAAATCAGAGTAGGCTGGCTTTAATGAAAGCATTCAAAGTATAGAATCATCACATGGTTCTACCAGATTCTGTGTAGCCCGAGGTTGGTAAGCTAGCCGCTGACGATTGGGGCTGGCACAGGTTTGGTTTGTGGAAAATGTTAAGTAGCTGAGATATGCAAATTCAATTTATTGGTAACTGTGTAGGCAAGGATACTAGAGTGCTTTGACTGGGTTCATGAAGTGTTGGGAGGAGCCACATTTTACATGTGGCAGGATTCAGGGATGCATGTGACATTTGTAATAATAATAACATCTCACATTTTCTGAACACAGGTGCTGTAGTATTTGTTACTTAACTTTTATAAGTGGATGTTGAAAAGTCTAACCATATAAAGTTTCAGACTCCCGTGACTACTCATAATCTAGTCGTAAGAAGAATCACAAAATTTTTAATATTCAGATGAATTTGGAACAAACCTGATCAACAGAAAGAAAAAAAAACAACTCTGAAGCACTCCTTTGTGTACAAATTATGGAACTGGCAATATTCCTAGGGGCACCAAAGAAGGTTGTGTAATACTCAACCTGTGTGGCCGTGGATTTCAAGGTAGAATAGCCAGGAAAAGCCACACGTTTCCTTTCCTCTTGTCCTTTTTATTGTCCTAATTATCTTACTTCCTGAGTCGCTCCTGCCTGTTGTATATTGCGGCCATCTGGTCGAACTCAAAGCCATTGCCTCTGGTCATACTGACGTATAAAACGGAGGTACCTGTAGACCCATCTGTCCTAAAGCAGAAGGTTGAACTTCACTCCAGAAACTCTGGAGGAGTAACTTTCCATTTGGCTACAATTATTTACAGGGTGCCTATTATTACAGAGTGGCCAAGAGTGGAGGAGGAAGGTGTAGTGAGAGGCTTTGTTCTGTTCGGTAGGAACACATCTACACAGCGCTTATGAAAGCTTTCCTCTCTGTGGGAGCCTGTACCCATTACCACCTATCACCTACCTTCTGAGACACATAATAAGGTTCGTGAAATCTCCCAGTTGTTTACTTAGTCCACTTAGTTTACTTATGTCTGATCTAGAATCCCAAGCGCAAGGTCCTAAAGAACAGAGGAATAGGTAGAAGTAACTGTTGTAATAAAAACTTAGTTTTATTTTACAGACATAGAAGCTCAGGCTGAAAGAACTTGAATACTTGCCCAAGTCTTAGAGCTGGAGTAGAAGAAAGAATCTGGAGTTGGGCCCTGAATCACCCAACTCTTGCCCCTGGTCTCTGAAAAAAGGAGATTTTTATTACCCGATTCAGCACTGAGGCAGGTGCCCTCCAAGCAAGGCAACAAAGGCATGAATATAGGTCAAGGTGAGCCTTTGAAAGTAGGATAAAGCCCACAGTGAAACCCTTGGAAGTCATGAAAGGAGGAGCGTGTGAATTGAGATGACTCAGGGAAAACTCTGGAGTCAGTCAGTGCGGGGCTAGATTGAGATGGCCAGGAGAGAGAGGTGGGAACCCTCGGCTGTCCCAGCTTCTCCTTGCTGCCCAGGGGTGCCAGCCAGACGGAGCAAGGCCAAGCCTCTTGCCTCTCATAGCTGCCATCTGCCACACAGCTCTGGCAGAGGCCAAACTCGGCCTGCATCTTTTCCAGAGTTCCGTGCTTTTGCAAAGTCATCCCGAGGTGAGCCACAGAGCAGTGTCCTCTAAATGACCGTGCAGCCCCAAATAAATGACTTTCCTGAAGAAGAGATGACAGCCCAGGAAGCTGCTTCCAAGGAGGACGTGCATGCGCGCTCACCTGCGCTCTTTTCCTACATCCCCAAGCAGCACATGTCATCCGCCCCCTCCTCCCCATCTGGAAGAAGGAGGAGAGGGGTGGTAGCCTTATTAAAGCCTGGCACTGGGCCAGCCTTGCTCAAGCTGTCTCTATTATTCAGTCTTTGGAAAGCACCTTGAAAATAAACAGTGACTGTCTCCTATCATGTATGTAGCACTTAGCAAATTGGAAGTGCTTAATAAAAGTCAATGAACCCAACATAAACCCTGACTATTAATATATATGTCCAACACACACTGAATGTGCAAATCAATAAGAAAATTAACATCTTGGGATCTTCAGGATTTCACTGAATAAGCATTACATTGAATTGAACAATGATTTTAATAGAGATTTGTGGTAATATTCACTACAAATATGCATTGCAATGATTTTGAATGCATAATTATTTTGCAGAGCACTGATTCTAAATGCAAGGACAATTAATTTAAGCTTTAGCCTTGTCACATCCCATTTAAATGTTTCTAGTGATGCTCCCATAATCATGATACCACGTAACTTATAAATAAAAATCCTTATTGCAGACTATCATATATCATTTCTACTAAAACTATGAAATAAATGCTAGTATTAAAATTGTACAAACAGTAGGTAGAGGAAAACTTCAGTGTGGGAGAGTTTTTTTCTGATCATTGATTATTTTCTTTGTAATCTTTATTTTGAAATAATTTCAGAAAATTTGCAAGAATAGTATAAAAATTCCTGTGTATCTTGCACCCATATTCCCCAACTGTTAAACTTTTACTATATGTGTTTCATCTCTCCCTGTATATATATATATACATATATATACACACATATATGTGTATGTACATATGCATATATGTACAAATTATTGCTTTTTTGAACCATGTGAGCGTAGACTACAACTCCTTAAATAACCACTATAATTACTAAAATCAGGATATTAATGGAATATTAATCAATTACTATTATCAAATCTTCAGACCTTATTTATATTTTACCAGTTGTCTCATTACTACCTATAAAGCAGAAAAAATGAATCCTTCCTTTCATTTAAAAAAGCCTTAGTTACATATTATATCTCTCTCAGAAACATGTGGATTAAAATAAAATGGGATTCAACCAGGTATCATTGTAGGACCCTATATGTGATTGAAACATTAAGCAATGCAATCATTTCCTTAATAAAAATCTCAAAACATTATTTTGGTTGAGTCCCTTCCTCCATTACAAAGTGTGGTTGTAATAAATGAATGCATGACAAAGTAATTAAAATTTAATGATGCTACTTTATTTTTTAAACATTTTATTTTTTTAAATTTTTTTGTTTATTTTTTTTTAATTTTTTAATTTTTTAATTTTTTATTCTTTGCCCCTGTGAATCATCAGGCTTACATCTTTCACAGCATTCACTGAAGCACAGACCCTCCCCAATGTCCATAACCCATCCACCCTATTTTTTTAAACATTTTAAATTATCATCTGCTTCTAAGCACAAAATTATTTTCAAAAATCTAATATAAATCCCTAGTTGGTTGAAGGTAAGTGAGAAAGAATTACATGGACAGAGGCCCACTGGAAAGGGCATCACATGAGTAGGTTGGCTTTGACCTCTGCCATGAAATCAGCTTCCTACTGGTAGTGTTATTACTTACTGTGTGCAACCTACCCCCACAAAGACTGATGGAACATGCAATAGCCCAGTAGCAGCAGAATGCACACCAGAAAAGTGAAATGCCTTTCAGCACCAGCAACATGGCATAATTCGTGCTTTAGCACTGTGTGGTATGTGATGTTTATTTTTACTTTTTAATGAAATCCCTGTAGTATGAAGAGGGAACTCTAGTCAATGATTTTGGCATATAAATTATCAGATCACTTTCAGAAAAAAACTTGCAATATTTACACAGCAGCCTTATCCCTTGATCCAGGAATTCCACTCCTGACATTCTTCCCCCAAAATAGTCTTCTTTTTTTTTTTTTAAAGATTTGTGTGTGTGTGTGTGTGAGAGAGAGAGAGAGAGAAAGAGAGAGAGAGCATGTGTGTGAGTAGGGGGGGGCAGAGGGGGAAGGAAGAGAGAATCTCAAGCGGACTCCACGTTGAGCAAAGAGCCCCTCCTTGGGGCTTGATCTCACAACCCTGAGATGATGACCTGAGCCAAAACCAAGAGTAGGGCGCCTACCCAATTGAGCCACCCATGCGCCCCTCTCCCCCAAATTGTCATAATTACAGCAAAACCTTAGACATAAAGTTGCTCATTACCTCATGACCAACAGTAGTAAAAAACAAAAAACTAAAAACTAAAACTAAAACAGCAAAGGGGGAAAAAAAACCTAAAAGTTTAAAAGTACAGGAAAGGCAAGGCAAATTATTATATACTTATAATATAATATGAATATGAATATGAAATGGGATACAGCCATAAATAAAGTGTATTAAGTAAAAAGGCAGTAGCATTGGAAAGTATGTAGGTTGAGAAATTTAGTAAAAATGAGTTTCAAAATTGAATATATCATATGATTTCAAGCATATGAAAAACAAAGAAAGGCATGGGAAAATAAGTCCACCTGCTAACAAGGGGTGGACCCTGGCTTGTCCAGACCCTCCACCGGCAATGAGCAGGGATTAGCCCAAGGGGCCTCACCCCCCAGAACATTTGTGATCTCCTTTCAAACTGGCCTCTTCTCCAGTTCCTGGCTTTGTGAAACAGAGGAAGAGGAAGCAAATCAGAAACAAGAAAGTAACCTTCAGGATGCTTGCTGCCAATACTCCAAAGAGTGGCCTTACGTGCTGGGTGGGTGAAATGTTTAGCTTGTTTGTAGATACAGAAACTTGATAGACAGGGTTGGCATGGCAAATAACTTTTCCCTGTTTTCATTATGTTCCAATTTTCAAGGCAGAACAATTATTAGTTTTATAATAATAATTTATAAAAGATTTAAGAAAATTAGCCCTCTGCTAAATGTCTTTATAGTACATAAAATGATGTGAATTGTAAGAATAGAAGAAAAAAATTATCTATTGAGTTACTATGCAGCTGGAACTGAGAAAAGTACTTTCACAAACGAAATATAAATACAATCTCATTTAATACCATATTCTATTTCTGTATTTTGATTATATGCCATGCATACTTGCTCGAGCCTAACATCTACAGCCATTTATAAGTTCCCTTTTCCTAATGCCTCAATTAAATCAATTACAAACTGCTGCCAATTTGATATTAATTTTTTTCCAATTTTCCCTCTCTTTTTCATCCCTGCTTTGCCTCCCTCATTATCTTATGAGTCAGTTGGCTCTAGGCTATGCTGGGTAAGAAACGAAGTCTGAAATCTCCTTGGCATAAGAGAGAGTGCAGGTTTATTTCTCTCACACACAAGGGCCAGTGGGAGAAATTTAATTCTCTATTGTCACTGTCCTCTGTGTCATGACAACAATTCAGGCTGCTTCCACCTTGGGAGAACTTCGTCTCAACAGTGGTACCCACAACCGCCTTGCAGAAAAGGAAAGACAGGATAGAGAAATCGCATTCATTTTTCTCTGATTCAGCCTGGAAGTGACAAAGTTGACCAAAACTGGCCATAGTCACATGGTCCTAACCTAAATGAAAAGGAGCCCAGGAAGCAAGGGGCACTCATGGGCATCCAGCGAGCGTTGGGTCCCCCGGCCACAGTCTCCTCTGTGCTCTGTCTTAACTCTCGCCTCCACGCTGCTGCTAGACTTCTCTCTAAAATACAAGCTGACTAGGTAAATCTTTTCTTGATAACAAAAAAAAAATTTTTAAATACTTGTATATTATCTAGAGTAGAAGTTTCAAACCCCTATTATTTGGTAGAAGTAAATTTTCCACCACTTGAACTGAGTACACACATGAACACATACATAGATTTAAAATATTTTAAACCACTAAAAATACACAAGCAAATATCTTACATAGAGTTTCTTGTATCAAAGTTTCTGTTTCATAAAAATACATATTATTCTCACTGTCCTTTGTATTATATAAATGTCAAACATTTTAAAACATACTAATAACCATTTCTTCTTATTGGGTTTACACATTTGGCATTCTAGGTTGGATTTTATTATGACAGTGGGAAAGAGGGCCAGAGAGTTAAGTACAGTTGCGAAGGATGGATCAGTGCACTGAGCTCCAATGGGGAGCTTGCTTCTCCGGCCTGGCTCCTTGCCCTTTTCACCTTCCAACATTATTCTCCAAAACTTCTGAACTACATGTAGTTTCTCTAGGGAATTATGCTATTTTCTCTTCTTAGAGCAATATCTTCTTTTCCCGCCCCACTTTTTGTCACTTCCTGACAATTTTTCAAGACTCTGATCAGATATTTGGGCTGCTTCTGTGTTTTTTGTTTGTTTGTTTGTTTTCTGGTTTTTGGTTTTTGGGTTTTTTTTTTGCTTCTGTGTTCTGATGGCTCCCTGTATATAATGCATTCAAAATTTGTGTTTATAACTTTTCCCCCTACTTTCTTTCTGTAATTCCTCGGGTAATCTTCATTCCTTATACTGTAGCCCAGAGCTGTCCTAGAGTGGTCTCTCAACACACGTTTCTAAGATGCTGAAGTGCACATTTATTTAGTCAATTAATTCAGTAGATTTTAGTGAACACATTATATTCCAGGCACTGTTCAATACACTGTGAACTTGGAGTCGAATAGGCAAGTCCATTATTCTTGAGAAGAACCTAGCATAAGATGGCAACAATCCTAAGCATAAGACATCCTCCATATCATTTTTATCATGTGCAGCAAGCATTTAATATCTAAAACTTTCTCCTAATAAATAAGATTTTAACATCGATTCACACATTATTAGATGCAGGAAGGTAAACAACAGGTATTCACAATAAGCCTAGAACAGAATTCACAGGAAAATACTTGGCAAAGACTGGATTTCTTTTGGCAAGTCGAGTCCATCTCTGATCTAGAAAATTTCAGGAGTCTGGAAACCATTTCTTCTCCCAGAATTCTTTGCCAGCAGGATTCCTTAAATAAAGGTTGCTTCTCCTGACCAAAAGTATTTGGTACTAGAAGGGATTCCGGGATGTAGACCATCAAATGTAGGCACCTAGGACTGCTTATCTAACCTAGTTAGATTTGAAGACAACGATGACTTCAGTGCCAGCAGAAATATGACTATTGATCATTCGTGGCATGCAAATGCCAAAGTACTTAGTTAAATTATCAACTGTAGTTTCCAGGAAGAAAATACCTACTAAAAACCGCGTCTTTCAGGAGAAGCTAGCCCTCTCCCCTATTTGATGGGCCTGTCATCCCCATAACTGAAAACACTCTAATGGCCTCACTTGCTTCATAAGGACAGGATGGGCTATGACATAGTAACAACAACCACAAGACCTCAGGGACTTAACGTAACAAGAGTGTGTTTCTCTTTCATGTTACCCGTCTTGGACAGACAGGTAACATGAAAGACAGATAACATAGCAGGGACTTTGTACCACATACATGTTTACAGCCCCAGATTGGTTGAAGTTCAATCATCTTGCAGCTGGACTGATAGAGCACATGGTAGCCACTGGTGGGGAAGAGGCAAAGGGAGAATCCCAAGCCAGCTCTCAAACATCTTGGCCTAAAAGCATCACATAATCCTCTTTGTTAGCTCACAACCTCAGGAAATCAGAAATCTAAAACCAGCTCCTTACAAGGAGGGCAGGGAGAGGCCAAAGGAAGAGGGGGACCACTCTGGATTGGTAGGTGGCAGGTTTAATAAGCAAGGGAACTTACTCATGAGCTTGTCTTGTGTGGCCACAAGATGAGTAGATCTCCCCACTCACCTGCCAGAATCATAAAAGTCTATATAGCAGCCTTAAGTGGGTTTGGTTATCCCAACAACACCTTACTATCTCAAGGGCGTGTCATTGGGCAGGTGATCCCAAGTGATCCCAATAACACCTTACTATCTCAAGGGTGTGTCATTGGGCAGCTCCCACTTGAGGAACAGCAGGCAGGGGGTATACTCCAGGGACAGGGAAGGACATGAGGAGCATCTGATTGCCCAAGTTCAGCCCATGGGCCAACCAGAGGTCATGTCCTCTCAGTGACCTCTTCCAACATTTCTGTTCATAGCACATTTACCAGAACTAGGAATGCCATCATTGTAAGGAGACTAAAAAGTGTGGTAGAACATGGAGCTATTTGGTGAGAAAAAAATATCTCTTCCACATCACCAGAAGCAATTTCCTTGCAAGAAAGTGATAGTGTTTCTCAGGACCTACCTGCAGCCCTCTAGATTGCCTCTGGGTTCCATAACTAGAGTCAGATACCAGTAAACCCCAAAGACTTGATCACAAGTCTCAACCAAGGAGAAACAGGTTATACATGGAAGCAATTGAAAGATTATGCCAAACTGTATCAGAAAAAATATAGGGAGTATGATAGGAATGAACTCTAAGGGTAGTAGACCAGGCAAGAACAAACATCATATACTAAGTCAAATTTGTTGATTCATATACATTTACTAAAAAATGTAGATTCGGTGTGTTAATTGAAACAGCCAAATATTTTTAACAATTTGCTGTAATGGTGTTTTCTTTGTCTGATACCTAGATTCAACCATAATTTTCTTCAATAAGAAGAGCGGTATTTCTCAAGCAGGGAAAATTTTGCTCCCCTGGCTCCTCCCCATGGGACATTTGTCAATGTGTGGAGATAATTCTGATTGTCATAAATGGAAGGGAGGAACTACTAGCATCTAGTTGATAGAGGCCAGAGATGTTGACAAACATCCCACAATGCACATGGCAGCCCCTCACAACAAAGAATTATTTGATCCAAAATATCAGTCATGCCAAGGTAGAGAAATCCAAATTATAGAGAAATTTGGAAGCTTGATGAAATTGGGAAGCAATGAACAGGTTAGAATAGCTTCATCATGGAGAACACTTATTTATTTCTAACCATGTCCTCTAGGATGGCCCAGAGGACACTTCCTTCTCCGAGGCATTAAGGAATACATTGCTGGGAGCATGGGATATTTGGTAAAGCTCTGCACTGGTTGTCTTCTGACAACTGGCAATGACAAAGGGATGGATTGCCACTGAGAGGGTTCCCTAATATCAGTGTGGATGATGGGATCTTGTAGTGCAGATGTCACTTGAAAGCCAGAGACAGAGAGGGCATGGGTACAGATGGGGCAGCAGGACTGGGGCTATAATCGGGGATCTGGTACTGACTACAGATGATTGTGGTGTCTAGGGCTGAAATTGATGGGCAGCCTACTAAAATATTACTCAGTTTGTAGACACCAAAAATTTGAGGTACTGTAAACAGAACCATGTTCCCTTGAGGAAGGAACCAAAGACACTGCCACATGTTTATACAGTAGATCTTCCTCCTAGGCTTCCCAAAGGAACTTGCATCCATTTCCCAAGGGGCTATGCATAGGGGAAAGGGGACATACTAATATTTTTGAGGATTCTTGAGCATTGGCCCTGAACTGACACTCAAACACCTAATGATCCAATGTTAGTAGTCGCTAATCAGAGTGGAGGCTCACAGAGCCCAGTTATAACTCCCTTTCCTAACAGGATAACCAACCAATGTTACCATGTTCCCAGGACAACTGCAGTGACTATTGCCACCATCAATGACTTGCAAGGTGCATGGATGGTGATTCCTAACACAGTGCCATTAACTCACCTAACTGAACGTATGAATGAGTTTTTTATATTGATGGTGAAGTATCATAAATCCAATCCGGTAGTGACTGCAATTGTAGCTACTCTTCTCTAGGCAAAGTCATGGAGAAGGTGAAAGAATTTCCAGGAGAGGAATTGAAACTGTAACTAACCAAGTAGGATATTTCAGAGACCTGTCTAGAAACTGTCCTTGCCATTCTGAGGACCCACGAGCCTAGATCAACTAAAAGCCCCGTCCATGCCTAGTGATAAAATTAAGGAGGAGTAGGGATGGTTAGAAAACAATAGTGACCCCTAAAATAATAGTGAGGTCAGAATAACAGAAAGTGTCAAAGAGATTAAGGCCACTTTAAATTTGTGCCACTGCTGTAGGACTGTGAGACCATAGGGCTAGCTCAAGTGTAGCTCATGTATACCCAAAGATTCTCTCACCTGCAAAAAATAAGTATATATGTATAGAGCCTCTGTGGGGCTGTAATATGGAAGGATGTGGTCAGATAAGAAAAACCAGGCAATGCAGGCACCTGGGTGGCATTAGTTGGTTAAGTGGCCAATTCTTGGGATTCTTGGTTTGGCTCAGGTTGTGATCTCAGGGTCATGAAATCAAGCCCTGCACTGGACTCCGTGCTCAGTGAGGAGTTTGCTTAAGTTTCTTTCTCCCTCTCCCTCTGCTCCCCCACCCCCCGCCTGCCCACGCATGCATGCTCTCAAATAAATAGAAAAATCAAAAGAAAAGAAAAAAGAAAAAAGAGAAGAGAAAAGGAAAGGGAAGGGAAGGGAAGGGAAGGAAAAAGAAAAGAAAAGAAAAAAAAGGCAATGGACTTTGGTTCCAAGGGTCTGAGCTTATAGCCTTGTCTCCCAGGAAGGGGCATAAAAGGGTTGCCTTAGGCAAGTAGCAATGTATACCTATGTAGGGGAACCCTGTGCTTGGGGGCTCCCCAAGGAATATCTCACGTTATTATAAACAGAGCTGCCCAGAAGTGACATTCCCAAAGACTTTATTATTTTCATTTAACCCATTATCACAAGCAGCAGAGTTTCAAAAGGCATAATGTAGGACCTATTTAAATGGCAATAGATATAAATTATTTCTGTCATTGCAAAAATACTACCTAATTTATATGATCGGTAGGCAATATCTTTAATATGCTCACTTCAGCGGCATCTGTGGAAGGGAGACAATGAAGCACTAAGTGGATAGTGTATTATCCCCGGGAGTCAGGCAGGCACTTAAAGATGCACATTAAAAAATTCCATGTCCTATTTGGACAGAAATATGGGTCTTCTAGGATTATAGCGGATTATCATAAACTCATTAGGTGGTGTCTCCAACAGAATCATGTGCTACACTACCACAATTAGATTTCTACATCATCCATGAGACACAAAAATAAAACTTGGAACACTCAATTTATAAGAGAAGTCATTTTAGCATCCTATAGGGAAGTCCCTGAAGCCACTCCAACTGATAAGCCACTTAGAAGATTTACCTACTATTATCATGTAGATACAAAGCCCATAAACCATAACACTAACTCAATATTTCTCCAAAGGCTTGAAGGACTTTGTAAATTGTCTTAAAATCACAACTTACTACTAGAGAATGACCTAACATGAAGGTGAATGTAGTAATGAACCATATATCATTTTTCCAATATCCCAGTTACTTACATTAGAAGCTTTTGGTTAGGATAAAGGTCAGTGTTTTGTGTTCTCAGCAAGAGAACTTTAGCTGATTCCAGAGAAGTGGAGAAATGTACTTTGTTATTGGTGTGATTTATTTTGGGCACCTTGAGTTTTAGACTTCATTCCAAAATGGACTCATCTTGTCATTTAATAACATCCTACCATTCTAGCTGCTCAGCCAATTCTGAGAAAGGACTAATCCATTTCAGCATCAGCAGCAAGATGGACACTCTGGTAGAGCAGATGTGCACTCTTCTCTGTAATTACTTTCAGCTCTTGCTTTGCCCTTTACTGTCTGTTTGAAATTTAACCTTAATGGAATCAGAATGGCATTTACCCAGGGATCAGCTCCAGATTGTGTGAAACTCACAAAAATAAAGGTTATGACATAGTAAGTCTACTAATCACTTTCTGTGACTAGAATTGACTAACAGGTTTCTTTGAGTAGATGAAATTAAGAATACCACATATTTATCCTAAGGTAGGAGAAATTAATCATTTCTCTTCTCATTTTGCCCCAGGCCATCAACCACCATGTAGCCTATACTACGACCTCATAGTAAGAATCCAGGGCTCTGACACAGCCTAAAGAATGGCCCATTCTATTGAAACATAAATGGTGTAACTATGAGATGCTAACCTGGTAATCAGAGGTAGAGACCAAGTTGGTCGCTGGAAATGCAGGGCTGGAGCGTTTTTGTAAAACCAGCAAAAGTTTAAGGCCTATTGCCCTAGAACTTGAGGGGCAGGTAGGTCTCAGGTTGACATCTAGGTAGTGAAACCATCTCATTCAACCCTCATAATAATCTGTATGAGGAAGATTCTGTTGTTAGCTGCATTCTGCAGATGAGGAAATTCAGACCCAGAATCATTTCCAATGTCACATATCTAGTAAATTGCAAAGCAGGATTACAATACAAACTCTAACTACCGTGGGCATAATCTCAACCAGTATAATAAAATCTTTTTGTCTCATAATTTGAAACTGAATGAATCCTCACACAGCCAAATCCTATCCACCTCTTAAGATTCATTTTTCCTCCCCCAAACTACACTGATGTCTCCCACTCTGAATTCCACATCCCTCATTGACTGTTTAAAGTTCTTTCCCTTCAACATATAAACATAATCAGATCTTGCCCATTTTTAGAACAAGGCAGCTTCTTCAACTATGTTTTCCTAATTCCATTTGTTTCTAATCAACTGTCTAGAGATACTGCCTGCACTTTCTGCCCTCTTTTTTATTCACTTTTCTGCCTGTTGTCCCCACCCTGTTACGTGATAGCCTCCTAATCCAAACATTCAACAGTCACCATCAGCCTTCACCTCAAAAATTGTTTTCTCTGTAGCATCTGACACTGTTCACAAAGACCCACCTCCACCTCTGTGGCATCTTAAACTTGGCTTCATACTTACATCGCTGGCCCTCCATCTATCTCCTTCCTATATTCCTCTTTTTTTAGCCATTCCTAAAATGCTTATGTGCCCATTGGTTTCTGCTGATCTTAATTTCTACCTGGGTACTTATCCCAGAGTCAGTAGATAAGCCCCATATGCTGGTAAGGGAGCCCCTGTAATGACTACAAATTATTTTGTATATGTACATTTTTTTCTGGGCAAAGGATTCTCTCATTCAACATTATTTATTTCCATAAACATTTGTGGTGGATCTGCATTGTGTTAGGTACTCTTCTAGGTTCTTGAAATAAGGGAATTAAAGAAAAAAACCAAAACCCCACAGAAGAAAAGACACAAAGTGACAAGTATAAGAAAGAAACAGAGAAAATGTCCAGAAATGAAAAACAAGTGATAAAATGACACTAAATACTGATCTATCAATAATGTCGCTGAAGTAAATGGACTAAATGCTCTAAGCAAAAGACACAGGGTGTCAGAATGAACTAAAAAATAAGAACCATGTATATTCTGCCTACAAGAGAGTTATTTCAGACCTAAAGGCACCTGCAGATTGAAAGTGAGGTGATAGAAACCATTTATCATGCAAATGAATGTCAAAAGAAAGCCAGAGTAGTGATACTTACATCAGACAAGCTGGATTTTTTTTTTAAGTAAGTAGGCTCCACACCCATCATGGAGCCCAATGTGGAGCTTGAATTCATGACCCAGAGATCAAGACCTGAGCTGAGATCAATAGGTGGACACCTAACTGACTGAGCCACCCAGACACCCCAGACAAATGGATTTTTTTTTTTTAGATTTTTATTTATTTATTTATTTTGGGGGTGGGGTGGTGGAGGAATAGAGGAAGAGGGAGAGTGAAAGCCATGCAGACTCTTGGCTGAGCACAGAGCCCAATACAGGGTCTCATAGCTTTGAGATTAGACCTCAGTTGAAACCAAAAGTCAGACACTTAACTGACTACACCACCCAGGAGCCCCAGACAAGCTAGATTTTAAACCAAAGACTGTAACAAGAGAGGAAGAAGGATATATCATAAAAAGGGGACTATCCAACAAAAAGATCTAACAATTGTAAATACTTATGCCCCCAACTTGGGAGCACCCAAATATATAAAACAAGTGATAACAAACATAAAGGAACTCACTGATAATAATACAATAATAGTAGGGGACTTTGACACCCCACTTATATCAGTGGATAGATTCCCAAACAAAAAATCAACAAGGAAACAATGGCTTTGAACAACACATTGAACCAGATGGACTTAACAGATATATTCAGAACATTTCATTCAAAAGCAGCAGAATACACATTCTTTTCAAGTGCACGTGGGACATTCTCCAGAATAGATCACATACTAGATCACAAATCAGACCTCAAAATATACAAAAAGATTAATACCATACCATGCACCTTTTCTGACCACAATGCTATGAAACTTGAAGTCAACCACAAGAAAAAAATTTGGAAAGACCACAAATACATGGAGGTTAAAGAACATGCCACTAAAGAATGAATGGGTCAACCAGAAAATTAAAGAAGATATTAAAAAATACATGGAAACAGTGAGAATGAAAATCAATGGCCCAAAACCTTTTAGATGCAGCAAAAGCGACCATCAGGAGGAAGTATATAGTAAGACAAGCTTACCTCAAGAAGCAAGAAAAATCACAAATAAACACCTAACCTTGCACTTAAAGGAGCTAGAAAAAGAAAAACAAATGAGGCCTAAAACCAGCAGAAGAAGGAAAATAATAAAAATTAGATAGAAATAAATGATACAAAAACTAAAAAAAAAAAATAACAAAACAAAAAAACTAGTAGAACAGACCAATGAAACCAAAGCTAGTTTGAAAAAATTAATAAAACTGATAAAACCCTAGCCAAACTTACCACAAAGAAAAGAGAAAAGACTCAAACAAAATCACAAATGAGAGAGGAGAAATAACAACGAACACCACAGAAATACAAAGAATTATAAGAGAATATTATAAAAATTATACAAATTATACAAAATAATTATACAAATTGGGCAATCTGGAAGAAATGGGTAAATTCTGAGAAATGTATAAACTACCAGAACTGAAACAGGAAGAATTAGAAAACTTGAACAGAATGATAACCAACAAAGAAATTGAATCTGTGATCAAAAATCTCCCAACAGGGGCACTTGGGTAGCTCAGTTGGTTGGGGGGTCTGCCTTTAGCTCAGGTCATGACCCTGGAGACCCAGAATTGAGTCCCGCATAAGGCTCCCTGCTTCTCCAGAAGGAAGCAGAAGGAAGTCTGCTTCTCCCTCTGCCCTTCACTTCACTCTTTATCACACACACTCTCTCTCAAATAAATAAATAAAATCTTAAAAAAAAAAAATCTCCCAACGAACAAAGTCCAGAGCCAGCGAGATTCACAGGCGAATTCTAACAAACATTTAAAGAAGAGTTAAGGGCACCTGGGTGGCTCAGTGGGTTAAAGCCTCTGCCTTCAGCTCAGGTCATGATCTCAGGGTCCTGGGATCGAGGCCTGCATCGGGCTCCCTGCTCGGCAGGGAGCCTGCTTTCTCCTCTCTCTCTGCCTGCCTCTCAGCCTATTTGTAATCTCTCTCTCTCTGTCAAATAAATAAATAAAATATTTTTAAAAAATAAAGAAAGAACAGTTAATACCTATTCTTCTCAAACTATTCCAAAAAATAGACAAGGAAGGAAAACTGCTAAACCCATTCTATGGAGACACCTGGGAGGCTCAGTTGGTTAAGCATCTGCCTTCAGCTTAGGTCCTGAGTCCTGAGATGGAGTCCCACATTGGGCTCCTTGCACAACAGGGAGCCTGCTTCTTCCTTTCCCTCTCCCTCTACCTGCTACTCCACCTGCTTGTGTTCTCTCTCTCTCTGTCAAATAAATAAATAAAATCCAAACTCATTCTATGAAGTCAGCATTACCCTGATTCCAAAACCAATCAAAGACTCCACTAAAAAAGAAGACTATCAGCCAATATCTCTGATGAACATGGGTGCAAAAATTCTCAAAATACTAGAAAATTCAATCCAGCACTGCAATAAAAGAATCATTTACCACAATCAAGTGGGATTTATTATTGGGCTGTGGGGTGGTTCAACATTCACAAATCAACCAACGGGATATACCACATTAATAAAGAAAGGATAAGAACAATGTGATCCTCTCAGTAGATGCAGAAAAAAGAATGTGACACAGTACAACAGCCATTTATGATTAAAAAAAACCCTCAATAAAGTAGGATTAGAAGGAATATACCTCAATATCATAAAGGCCATATATAAAAAACCCACAACTAATATCATCCTCAGTGGGGAAAAACTGAGGGTTTTTCTTCTATGGTCAGGAGCAATATGGAGATATCCACTCTCACCACTGTTATTTAACATAGTACTGGAAGTCCTAAACTCAGCAATCAAAAAAGAAATAAAAGGCATCCAAATCAGCAAGGAAGAAGTCAAAGTTCACTCTTTGCAGATGACATGATAGAAAACCCAAAAGACTCCACCAAAAAATTACTAGTACTGATATATGAATTCAACAAATTTGCAGGATGCAAAATCAATATACAATAATCTGTGGCATTTCTATACACCAATAATGAATCAACAGAAAGAGAAATTAAGGAATCAATCCCATTTACAATTGCACCACAAAACATAAGACACCTAGCAATAAACCTAACCAAAGAGGTAAAAGATTTGTACTCTGAAAACTATAAAACACTGATGAAAGAAATTGAAGATGACACAAAGAAATGGAAAAAAACATTCCATGCTCATAGATTGGAAGGACAAATATTGTTAAAATGTCTACACTACCCAAAGCAATGTACACATTTAATGCAGTCTCTACCAAAAGACCACCAACATTTTTCACTGTGCTAAATCAAACAATCCTAAAATTTGTATGAAATCACAAAAGACCCCAAATACCCAAAACAATCTTGAAAAAGAAAACCAAGGCTGGAGACATCGCAATTCCAAACTTTAAGTTATATTACAAAGCTGTAGTCATCAAGACAGTATGGTAATGACACAAAAGCAGACACATAGATCAATGGAACAGAATAGAAAAACCAGAAATGGACTCTCAACTCTATGGTCAACTAATCTTCAACAAAGCGAAAAAAGAGTATCCAGCAGGAACAAGATGGTCTCTTCCACAACTGGTGTTGGGAAAACTGGACAGCAACATGCAGAAGAATGAAACTGGACCACTTTCTTTCACCATACACAAAAATAAATTCAAAATGGATGAAAGACCTAAAAGTGAGACAGGAAACCATCAAAATCGTACAGGAGAACACACAGCAACCTCTTTGACATTGGCCGTATCACTAGACATGTCTCCAGAGGCAAGGGAAACAAAAGCAATAATGAACTATTGGGACTTCATCAAGATAAAAAGCTTCTGTACTGTGAAGGAAATAGTCAACAAAACTAAAAGGCAACCTTCAGAATTTGAGAAGATATTTGCAAATGATGTATCTGATATAAAGGTTAGTATCTAAAATATATAAAGAACATAAAAACTCAACATCCAAAAACTAAATGAACCAGTCAAAAAAAAAATGGGCAGAAGACAGGAATAGACATTTTTTCCAAAGAAGATGTAGAGATGGCTAACAGATACATGAAAAGATTCTCAACATCACTCATTATCAGGGAAATACAAATCAAAGCTACAGTGAGATAGCACCTCATACCAGTCAGTATGGCTAAAATTAACAACATAGGAAATAACAGGTGTTGGGGAGAAAGGAGAACCCTCTTACACTGTTTTTGGGGATGCAAACTGGTGCAGCCACTCTGGAAAACAGTGTGGAGGTTCTTCAAAAAGTTATAGACAGAGCTACCTTATGATTCAGCAATTGCACTATTAGGTATTTACCCAAAGGATGCAATAATACTTATTCGAAGAGATACATGCACCTTGATGTTTATAGCAGCATTGTCAATAATAGTCAAAGTATGGAAAGAGTCCAAATGTCCACTGACTGGTGAATGGATAAAGAAGATGTATTGGTGTATATGGAATGGAATGGAATGGAATGGAATGGAATGGAATGGAATGGAATGGAATGGAATGGAATATTACTCAACCATAGAAAGAATGAAATCTTGTCATTTGCAACGATGTGGAAGGAACTAAAGAGTATTATGTTATGTAAAATAAGTCAGTCAGAGAGAGACAAATAACATATGATTTTATTCATGTGTGGAATTTAAGAAACAAAACAGATGAACATGGTGGGGTGGGGGTGTGGGGGGGGCTGGAGCACAAGCCAGAAAACAGATTCTGAACCACAGAGAAGAAACTGAGGGTTACTGGAGGGGACTGAGTGGGGGGTGGGTTAAGGGTGATGGGTACTAAGGAGGGCACTTGTTGTGATGAGCACTGAGTGTTGGATGTAAATGATGAATCACGAAATTCTATACCTGAGACTAGTATCACACTGTCTCTTAACTGACTGGAATTAAAATTAAAAAGTGGAAAAAGAAAATTACAAAAACCACAAAGATCCTTGTGAACTTGTATTAGGCAATAATCTCTGAACACAATAAATAAGTAAATTATATAATATTTGAAAAATGGTAAGGGCTACATAAAACATAGAACAAGGTAAAGGGGATTATGAGGGCCAGCACAGTGGGAAGGGAGCTGGTAAGCCTAAATACAGTAGTTAGAGTAGATTTCACTGAGAAGGTAATGGTTATTCAAAGACTTGAAAGACATGAGGAGTTAGCCATGTATATAACAAGTAAAGCAGAAGGAACAGCAAGTGCAAAGGTCCTAAGGCATGAGCATGCTTGAAATGCTCAAAGAACAACAGGGGGAAAGGAGGAGCATAGTAAGAAGATGAACTCAGAAAGATGATGATGACCCAGGTCATGCAGGGATTTTCAGATTATTATAAGTACTTTTACTCTGAGTGAAATAAACAGCCATTATAGGATTTTGAGCTTAGAAGTTATGCCATGTGGCTTGTGTAGAAGAATCGGTCTGACTGGATATAAAGAGGCAGGAGTAGAAGTAGGAGACCAATCAGGAGGCTATTGCAGTTATCTGCACAAGAGATGGTAGTGGTTTACACAGGATGCGAATGCTGCTGTGTGAGAAGTGGTCAGTTCCTATTTATATCCAATACCCAGTTGTATACAATATCCAAGAGTATTTCCTAATAGCCTGGATATAAGATATGAGAGACAAAAAAGAGTTAAGGACAACTCAAGATTGTTGACCTTAGTATCTAGAAGAATGGAGTTGCCATCACCTGAGATGAGGAAAACTGTGGGCAGACAATGCTGAGGGGAGACAGATGGTTGGAAGATCCATTTGGGACCTGAAAGCTTGAAGTGTCTACTATACAACTAACTTGAAATATTAAGAAAGCAGTTGAATATCCAAGTCTGGAATTCAGAAGAACAGTCTAGACAGAAGTTATAAATTTAGGATTCATTAGCATACACCCAGTATTTAAAGTTATATAACAGGATGATATAACTAAGAAAATGAGTTTTGATGGGAAATAGAAAAGGACCAAAAACTGAGACCTAGGGCAATCAAATATTAAGAGGTAAGACAGCAGCAAAGACAATTTAGAAGGAGGAATCTGCAATAGAGGAGAAAAACAAAGAAGGCTGGGATGCCAGAAGCCAAAAGAAGTAACAAAGAAAAGGGAGTCATCGGCTATGTCAAGTGCTACAGAAAGGGGCAATGAGAGCTGAAGTGGGTTCCATGGAGGTCCCTGGTCACGTTGACAAGGGAAATTTTGGTGGAGATGAAGACCTGATTGGAGGAGGATTAAGAATGAACAGAAGAAGGGAAAGTGGAATGTTGCAGCAAAGAGGAGCAAAATGACGGTGAGAGAGAAGGTTGTTTTTTAATGGAGAACTATTTCAGTTTGTGTGTTGATGAGAATGGTTGAGCAGAGAGTGGAAAATTGATGAGATAGAGAGAGACTGCTGAAATGATGTCCTTGAGTAGGCAAGAGGACACAGGATCTAGCTCATACATATTTGGGATGTCTGGTTTTCAGTATGAATGTGGAGACTTTATTTATGGCAATGGACAAGAAAACAATGTGTGCTAGATTCTGATGGGGGGAGTAGGGGTGATGGAGGGATTCTGTCGATGTTTTCAGTAAATTACCCAATTATCTAATTTTTCTCAGTGAAATAGAAAGCAAATTCATCTCCTGAGAGTAAAGAAGAGATTAGGGGTTGTTTGGGGAAGGGGGGTTGAAGACATGAAAGAAGATATAAAATAGCCATCCAGTACAATAATAGATAAAGATATCTTATCTGACTGCCAGGTAGCCCTTGAAGGACCCACCTGAAATTCAAAGTCAAGAATGTAAAAATGAGACCAGGTAGTGTGGTTGTGTGTGTGTGTGTGTGTGTGTGTGTGTGTGTGTGTGTGTGTGTGTTTTCCCCAATCATAATCAGTCGCACAGGCACTAAAAGTAGGCAAAGGACTGGACTTAAACAGGTTAGTACAATAAAGTTAGCACAATAAATTATTTAGTACAGTATTAATAGTATCAAGTTAGTACAATAAAGCAAGAGCGAGCAAGACAGTGATTAGAATGATGGACCATAAATTTAAGGTACATAAGCAGGGATCCTGAGCATTGAAGGAGTAAGGGATAGTGAAAAAATGGTGAAATACTATTTAATAAAAAAGATGTAAACACGGGATTCTAGGCCCCGGTAGGCATAGACACATCATTGGAGTTAGTACACTAGGGGGAATCAGTTATACATTTAGGAAGTAGTGGTCAGGGAGTGGGATGGATGAAATTAAGATTTTGGAGGAGTAAGATGTATTGATAATGCCAATGTCTAAGGTATGTTCATGAGAGTGATCAGGTTGTCAAAGAATTTAAGACCTGCAAAATGGTGAAAATCCACATCTCTACATCTTTTTGGCATTAACTCTAGCTCTAAATAGTGCATGTTTTGAGATGAGGTCCTGGCTGTGCATCCAGCTGAGATACTCTTTACCTGTTGTTATCTCCATTTGGATGCAGAACAAATACCTCAAAATTAACTTGCTCGTGGGTTAACTCATTGTTTTACCCTTTGCCTACCCCCTCCACCAGCAGACCCAGAGAATGTGTCATACATCTATTCCGGCTAAGGCAAAATCAAGACTTACTAGACTTCCTTCCCTAACCGGCAACATTAAAAGAATTTACAATCTCTGTTGATTCCATCACCTAAATCTACATTTTAAACTGTCTTCTTTCTCCAGTCCCACTCTCACAGGCTGAAATTTATACCTCAAAATTTCAAAACTGGATTACTGAAGCAGCTTCCCAGCCTCTTTGCTAAGGTTTTGTCCATTTTCAAACCCATTATCCATATTCCTTCTGGAGTATAATTTCCTAAATGCAAACCTGCTTAAAGTGTCTCAGTGGAGGCTTTATATTGCCTTCAGGATGAAATCCATACTCCTTAGTAAAACCAGGCAGCTGCTTATCTCATGCCTGCCTGCCTCCAACCTCACATTTCACTGCTTCTCAGCACACCACGTCACCTTGAGCTCCAGCCACGTAAAATTACAGCCAACTTCTCAACTCTTTACCTTTGCAAATGTGTTTCTGCTTCCAGGAATGCTCTTTCCCATTCCACCACCTTTTTCAACTAGCTAATTATTGCTCATTCTTTACAGTTAACTCAATCTTGTCCCCTTCTGAAAAGCTTTCTCAGGGGTTCTTAGTGGGTTTAGGATTTCTACCTATGTGTTCCCAAAGCATCCTGGTCCTATCTACATCAAGACATTTTCTATATTGTAAATTAGTCATTTTTAATTTGTCTGTTTCTCTTCTGAATCTGAGCTCACTGAGGGCAGAACATTGGGGTTTTTTTAAAATTAAACTTTCTGTAGTTCATAACACAATGTCTGGGTATAAAATAAGTAAACAGTATGGGCTTTCTGAATGAAAGATTGGCTCTTAATTGAATCCAGCCATTACGGTGGTTTAAATATCTGTTCAAATCCTGAGATCCCCATTGCATGAAACTTCTTCAGGACAGTAATTCTCTTGTAGCTCCCAAAGTATATAGAAAAATGTTGGCAACACAGAACAAGCACTTGGTAAACACTGAACTACATGAGTCTGGCAGTTTTTCCCTTAGTGACAGAGCAGGGTCAGGACTTGCAAAGCCCCCCCTCAGGCCAGCTGACCTCACTTGTATTAAAACAGAACACAAGTGAGTGAAGTGGGCTAATATAGTGCAGTCAAAGTACAGTACATCGATTTCATTCAGTTACAGCAAATATTTGCCTCTAGACTCAGCAGCTACCATTCTGGCAACTGGACAAAATTGTTTCACTATATCAAATTTAGGTGAAACTAATCAATGAGTATATTTGATGGCTATGATCAATACCAAAGATCCCCCCCAAAAAAACTTCTATCTTTTTTGCAAGTAAATTGCATGAGGTTATTATCATAATGTGACAAATTTAGCACAATTTCCTAAGAAGGAAAACTGCCAAACAAAAGGAAATAATCATTTTAATCTTAAACAAAGAATTACATTCTGACTTTGTATAGTTGCCACATTGCAGGAAACCATGTTCACTTACTAGCCAAAGGTTCTCCTCTTTCCACTTCTCCTTATTCCTAGCCAGTTCTCAAGTGGAGCTTCCTCAGCTGCCAAATCAGCTCAACCAACCTCCAGCACCAGCTCCCCTGTTTGTGTCTTTCTCCTGATCAAGAAGTACAGCAGGATTCCAGTGGAAGGACCAGTGTAGGTTTGAAAACTCTGGGATGTTCCCCTTAGATCAACAAATGGAATATATCATCAGAAACAAGAGAATGAGAGAGCAATCGAATTGCAAGTTTTTAAGCCTTATTACTGTAGCTAAGCAGGCACCAAGATACATAGCAGAACACACTGAAAAAGAAGTGTGGCAACTGCATGGTTGAGAGGCAGGCAGGTCTGCTCTGGAATCTCAGTTCTGCTTCCAACACAAAATATTGTGTGTCAGTTACTCAGTCTCCTTGAGCCTGAATTTTTTATCTGCAGACTAGAGAAGATTATGTCTTCCGTAAAGGGCTATAGTGAAGAGTAACTAAGATCACACACATCATATGCCTAATAAAGGCTTGACATAGTTGACCATTAATAAATGATACCTGTTCTCCCAAAGAGTTTACTATCCACCTGAGAGACAGAAATTTACATAACTTACCATAATAAAATGTTATTAAATACTATTGAGCAAACCCTATGAGAGTAGTAACAAGGGAATAATTAATCCTGCCGGCTGAGGTAGTAGGGAAGACTTTACAACCAGACCTCTAGATTTTACTGTTTGACACTAACATTGACCAATTCACCTCCATAACCATCAAACATGCTCTGGCAGCCTGCTGTAAAAGGAAATAAATCAATCTTCTCTTGACCTCACACCACTCCCTCCAGCTTCTTGCTCATTTCTCTTAGATGATCTCATCTAGTCCCTTGACTTTAAATACAATTTGTTCCCTGACGGCTCCCAAATCTATATCTTCAGCCCCATTCTCCCTCTTGAGCATCAAACTTGGACATTCAACTGCTGATTCGACATGAACACGTCAGTAGGCTTCCCAAACTTGACGGGTCTAACACAACTACTAATTCTGCCTAGCCTCTCCACAAAACAAAACAAACAAAAATACTTGCTCCTTACTTATTCTTCCCTGTCTTGTAAATGTCGATACCATAGTCATCTTTGCTTGCCCTTGGTCCTTCACCCTGTTTCTAATCCACCAAGTCCCTGGACTCTACCTCCTTGTTCTCTTCCCTCCATCTTTACTGCAACCACCATCATCCAAGGCCCCACCATCTCTCACCTAGACCTTGCATAACCTCCTTACCCACCTTACCACCCCAGCTGCCAATTCAGCTTCACTGCTCTGTCCACAACATTCCACTAGTCTCCACAAAGTAATTACAGTGATTCTCATAAAATCAGCACACCCGTTTTTAATGCTACAGTGTCTCCCCATTTCACTTGGAAAAAATCCTCAGTGCCTTGCCATGATCTAGGAAGCCTTGTGCTGTCCAGCCCCACCTACCTCTCTGCCTCCTGACCCTCTCCACTTCTCTTCCTATGCCCCAAGCACAAAGAGCTTCTTTCCATTTCTCAGATGTAGCAACTTATTCCTGTTTGGGGAAAAAAACGAATTTGTTCTTTGCTCTATGCAACACTTCCCCCAACCTCTGCATGGCCCAGCCTTTCCCATATTTCAGATGTCGGTTCAAATGCCCCTATCTCAGAAAGATGATTCTCCAACCATCCACTATAGAGGCGCCCTGCACTCCCTCCCACGCCAATCGCTACTATGTCACTCATTTGTCTTCTTCACAACGCTAATTCTTTTCTGAGTTTGTGCTTGTTTGTTGTTTATTCCTCTCCCTCTAAAATGTAAGACTCAGGTGAGACCAGCTCTTGAGCTGCTTGTTTACTGCTCTATCTCCAGTACCTAGACCAGTGTGTGGCACTTCATAAGCATTCACACAATATTTGCTGAATAAATGAATATAGTTCTGGAAGTGTTCGGTAAGAGGAATTGTCAGATTTAGTAATTAAAATTAAACTTTAAGGGGAGGGGAAGGATGAATAGGCAGAGCGCAGAGGACTTAGTGCATGAAATGACTCTGTATGACACTATAAGGGTGGACAGGCGTCATTATAAATTTCTCCAAACCCATAAAATGTACAACACCAAGAGTAAACCCTAATACAAACTACGGACTTGGGGTGATAATCATGTTTCAAGTATGTATATCAATTGCAATTAATGTTCTACCCTGGTAGGGGATCCTGATCGTGGGGAGCTAGGCATGTGGGGAGGTGGGGGGCAGGAGGTAAGGGGAAATCTTTGTACGTTCACTCAATTTTTCTTTGAACCTAAAACTGCTCTTAAAAAAAAGTCTATTAAAAATTTTTAAAATCAAAAAAATTTTAACTATAATATTCTTTATGGCTTCACTTGTCTCCTGCTCCACTAACAAATGTCATTGAGAATTTGCTACATGGTGAAAGCAGGGGCAGTGTTGATGTGATTTTACTCACAGAAGAACTTTGTGATCTTGGAAGAGTAGTCATCAGAAGATCAGCAATAAAGGCACAACTCAGCCTTCCAGGGCCCCTCTCCCAGCTCTGAAAGGGATCATGCACAAAATGGTACCTTTAAGGCACATATTGAACTTGAGTGAGCATGCATATTATTTTGAACCTCTTTTCTCCTAGCTCAATGGGAAGTTCAAAAACAATGAGAATATTTCTATCTCTAACAGTTAAGAGGGGTAGGAGAAATTAAGAAACAATCCAAAGCAGTCATTTCTACAAAAACATGTTCAAAGTAAATCAGGAATGCAGAGCCCTAAGTCATGCACCTGTCAGGAGGCCCCAAAGGCTGCCCCTAGACGTAACTGTTCAAGAAAAGTTCCAGTCAGCAGAAGCTGGGAGGCCAGACCCTCCATGAGCACAGGAGCAGACTGGTAATGGGGCCGACACTCCTGCTTTCCTCCTCTAATTGCCCAGGTACTGAGCGTTTTTAAGTCTAGTACCTCATTCGTGGTCTCATGAATTCCAGAAAACAAAATCCCTCATATGGAGTCACCCGGTGTTATTTCTGCACTGAAATCCGAGACTGGAATGCACAGATTCCGTGCCTCCAAATCTGTGTTTCAAGGTTCTCCCTAATCATTAGTGCAAAGGAGCCACCACACCTGCAGGCCCTGTGCCCTCTGGGTGGTCACCATCTCTGGTGAAAGAACGCCGCCCTTCCTGATAGAACCAGCACGTGACCCTGTGTCATTACTGACGATTCATACAACCAACCTGACATATGTTCGCACTTCATCTCTTTGCCTCCTGCACCAGCTAGCTGATCATTTCATACTGAAAACTGAAGCAACGGAGAAGAAATAGATGAATCTGCCTTCTGTTGTCCCACTCCCCCAAGTCTGATGAGAACCACCCCCCACCCAACCACCACCACCACCTTGGATCCTGGGACAGCAGAAGAAAACAAGTCAGGCAAGACTCCAGTTAATAATATCGGTGTTACCACCACTTTAAATTAGACAAGGTAAAAGTTGCTTTATTAAATTTTGACAACCTTCAAACAAAGCAAATACAACTCAAGGTGACCCTGTCAAGGAAATCTTGCCTCTTCTAGGAGTGTTTTTTTCAGCACTCTGTGCATGTTTGACTCACCTGGGGAGCTATTTTTATAAATGCACTGAGAGGTTATGATTTAATTGGTCTGAAGTAGGATGGTTCTAATGAGCTGCTGCGGTAAAGAACCACCACCTTAAGTAGGTAAGTAGAAACCTCCAGATTCTTAAAGACCCAGGCAGGGCTCCAGGCATTGCAGTGCTGACCTTTGTGACCGGGAGTACACAAATAACAAATAACAAGAAAGTAAATGAAGAAACACATCTTAATTAGCACTGGAAACCAGTGAGGTGAGGAAGATTTATTCTACAGCTAAAAGGTATTAATCACAATTGTGTGACGTGTACAGTTATTTCTGGTAAGTGAAATGGAGTAAAGATGCTCTGTTGGTAATAGCCTCAATTGGGCTTTGTTTCTTCTGATGATACTTTGGGTAACTTCACTTTGACTTTGTGATTTTACCTTTTCCAAATTGACTTTCATAGGAGTTAAACTCCCTGAGTTATTTCTTTGCCTGAAGCCCTGCTTTGATGTGTTTAAGGTAGGGGGAAAATCCTTTTAAAAGAATTTCAAGGCTATGTCAAAAGCAGTTTAAAAGTTAGAAAAATATTGTCATAAAATTGCTAAAGTCAATAATTTTTTGAAATTTAACAGCAGCACATTGGACAGTTAAAAGTACAGCTCAGTCTATATTTTGTGGATTTTTCCAAGCTATTGGCTTTCTCCCTAATCCTCTCAGACTCCTGGAAGGGCTGTGCTGTTTTGTTTTTGCCATGTCGGTACCCAATCCCTCAGGTTCATTGCTGAGATGTGAAATCTGGTTGCCCACACACTCTCAGGGTCTTTATCATCACCCACTCACACACAGACCCACTGGGCTGTCCACTTAGAGACAGATGCCACTGCCCACCCGTGGCAATCACTGAGTTCTCCCACAGTGGGAGGATTTGTACAGAGCCACCCACACTCAGCCATCTTGTCCTTCTCGGAACTGTAGAAATAAATGAGCACTAACCAATGAGGAAAGCAAAGACTATTTATTCTGAATTTGCTATATAGCAAGGGAGTCAGCCATTATGACTTGTGTTTGGGTATAGACTCAAAGACAGGCAGAGGAGTTGTAAATTTTAGGGTGACAAAGGTAAGGCTTCAAATGTGCCCTCATTGGAGGCTGTTGGCTCAAGGAAGCTGCAGGTGGGCTAACTAGAAGTGCTCTGTGACTGGTTAAGAATATGTATTTGGCACCTGGGTGACTCAGTCTGTTAAGCATCTGCCCTCAGCTCAGGTCATGATCCCAGCATCCTGGGATTGAGCCCTGCATTGGGCTCCCTGCTCCACAGGGAGCCTACTTTTCCCTCCCTTGCTCCCCCTGCTTGTGCTCTCTCTGTCAAGTAAATAAATAAAAATCTCAAAAAAAAATATATATATATATATATATTTGGCTTTCTTTTGTTGGTCATAAACTGGACATGGGGGCAAAAAAATAGGGAAGGTGTGAGTTATTTTTTAATTTTTTTTAAAGATTTTATTTATTTATTTATTTGAGAAAGAATAAGAGAACACAAGCAGGGGAGGGGGCAGAGGTAGAAGGAGACTCCCCACTGAACAGAGAGCCCAATGGGGCTCCATCCCAGGGTCCTGGGACCATGACGGGAGCCGAAGGCAGACGCTTAACCGACTGAGTTACCCAGGTGCCCCAAGAAGGTATTAGTTATTAATCAGGTTCTGGCTGTTTGGGGCCAACTATTGCAGAACTTATTATTGAGCTTCTTGAATTGTCACTAGAGATAGAAATCGGGCTTCCTTCGAGTCTGAGTTATAGCAGGCTGTCTTCCTGGATTGTTTACTGTAGATAAGGGGTTGGTTTCCCAGGCAGGTTGCTGCAGGTTGTGGGTCAAAGTTCTATCTTTATATATGGTCTAGCCATTGTTCCCTCATATATTCAGTCTCTCTGAACCAAGAGAATACGGTTTATGGTGGCTATTCAATCCTCTGCTTTCCAATCTGTCCCACCTCCTGAATGCAGTGATTAGCCACAAATACACTGGTACTTTTACTCACTAAATACAATATATTTATAAAGCAGAACAACTAGGGGATGGTCCAGAAGGATACTATTAGCTATTTCTTTTGTTATGATCCCATATTTCTGGATAATCTTAAGCTGTGGAGTAAAAGACAGAAAAAGGCTTAAAAGTAGAAGCTGTCTTACAGCAGGCCTTTGTTTATTTGGTTTGTGCCGGGCACTGTGAGAGCTGAATACATGTTTAATCATTACTTGGAAATAAGAAGGAAGTAGCTATGGTAGAATCAAGGTGCCTGAGCAGTATATTCCTGATTTCTCTGGATGCAAATCAGAGAGTAGTCCTCTGGCCGCCCTTCTTCAAGAGCTCTTCATGGTCCCACTCTGCATTCTCTCTCTTTCTGGTTCCTGGAAGTGCCACTTAACTGTTGATGGTGAGGCCCGAGCAACAGTCAGCAGCCCAGACCCCATCAAGAGGATCATCTCACACCCTATGCCTTGATTGTCCATCCAGTTCAGCTCAAGAACTCTGTAGCTGGTCAGAACACAAAGGCCAATGTATACTTAAAAAGTAAATTTCTGTCCAATTTCTTTTTTCTTTTTTTCTTTCTTTTTTTTTTTTTTAAGAATATATGAACGTGGTAACAAATATCATGCCAATTAGTTTCGGGCAAATAAGAGTGTTTGTTATGCTGAGATTTAGGTTCTCATTGCACTTGAAGTCAATTTAACCAGAGAATGGTAACCACCAACAGTACAAAATTCAAGGATGAACAGTTAAATACATTCTTTAGAGGAATGAGCACAATTATGTGATATAGACATTATTCCCATTTTTTAGATGAGAAGATTGCAAGCCCCAGAAAGACCCAAGGGAACACAGCAAACAAATTGCACAGCTTTTATTTCATGTACCAGGAATCTTGCTCCCAGTTAACTCATACTATTAGTTTTCCAGAGAAATGTGATTAGTAGGGAATCAGGAAAGCCGAGTGTGTAATTCAGTCTAAATCTAAAGGCCCAAGATCCAGGAGCATCAGTGTCCAAGACAGGAGAAGATGGGTGAAGAATATCCCAGCTCAGACAGAGAACGAATTTGCCCTTCCTCTGCCTTTTGGTTTCCATCAGGCCCTCAGTGGAGTGCATGATGGTACTGACAAAGTGAGAGTGATCTTTACCCAGTTCATTAACTCAAATACTATCTGTTCTAGAAACACCCTCGCAGACACACCCAGAAATGTTTTACCAGCTCTCTGGATATCCCACAGCCCATTCATGTTAACACGTAAAATTAACCATCACACATGTCCTGTACAATCAGATGTTTAAAGATGCTCCTAGGTCATTCTCACGGAATAACCAGGGGCACGTGCCCTAGAGATAGCTTCACCCCTCAAAGGCCAGGGTTTGGGGCACCCAGGAGCCCTTTCTCATGCTACGTAGCAAACCATCCTTGGTTCCTCCCAAATGTTAACACAAATTTCCTTGTAATAATGCCAGCGTATACGATATAAATTCCTTTCACACAAGCTCACAGATCACATCCTGCCTCAGGGAGCAAAGTCTTGGTACATTTATCAAACCTGCTGCCAAAACTGTCACTTAGGATTCAATGGTGCCACATTCTCCATGTTCATTTCAACTTTATAGTTAATAAAATCACTTCTTGCTTTTGTTATTTTCGGTTCTCCTCCAGCCATCTTATCAGTTTGATGTTCATATATGTTTATGATGTTATCAGTATGAGATAGGGCATTTTTATTTTCTTAGCAGTTGACAGAAGCATTTATCACCAGAAGAAGAGATCCACCAATGCTCAGAAAATTATTTGAAGCTCCTAGTTGAGTAGAAGCTAAGACCTTGGAGGGACTAAATGTACGAATTTGCCTGCCAGAGGCAAGGAGAGGAAATTGTTTTCACTGGAGAGGGAAGGAGCTAGACAAAGACAGGAAGAGAGATAATGCCCACAGTTGTTTATAACTCCTTGTAACTTCCCTCTAACACTTCAAACCTACACTAATAAAGTTTTGATTGTGATTAGAACTTTCGTGGACACTGATGAAGGGTATTCTCGGTCCTGGCCTATAGGAGGAAGAAACAAGAAAGTGAGCTAGACCTAGTTGTATGAACCTTGTCTTTTTAACCATGTATTCTGAGGCTTTGATATCTGGGGTCTTGCTGACCCTCCCAGAGTTGGCCAATTCCTAGAGATAGGCAACCACTCTTAGGAGCAAGCTCTTCAAATGAAAAGCAAGTAATGTAGAATGCACACCTCCAACCACCTCCTTTCTTGGCCTCACACTCTGGCCACTATCCACCTGCTCTCATCACCTCAGACAATGAGGGACAGCTCCTATGCCCTAGAACCTAGAGATGAAATTGTTTGATGTGCCAACCCCAAGCCTGCTTACCCTGCCTTGCCTGTTCCTTCCTGCAGAAACCACAGTAAAGTCCCTTGCTCCCGTTCCCTGGCTTTCTCTGCTTCAGGCTGACTCTCGTGCTTTCCCATGCAGCCCCACAAGGCTTGGTATGATTCCTCCTCCAGGGCACTGTGAGTAACTAGTTTTTCAAAGGCAATCATCTCCCGATCTGTTGAGCTTACTGTACCTCAACTTTTCTATTAATATGCTATGCTTTAAAACACAAGTGGAAAAAGTCCAGAGGAAACCACAAAGGAGAAATATGTCAGAAGTTTCTATGTGGTGAGAAGAGCTTGGAGTTCTCAGACACGGAGCTAGGGCTGAGCCAAAATTACTTTAGTCTCTGAGGGGCAGGAAGGTGTCCCTCCTGGATATATCTCTGCCTCACCCCCACCATTACACACCTCCTTTCTCCTTTTACCTGGTATGAATCAGCAATCCAATTAACCAACCCCTAACAGTTCCTTTCATAACACCAGGGATTCTCAGCTATATGTGAGAATCACATGGTAGGAAGAGATCTGAAAGTACATATTTTCAGCTCTGAACAAAAACAAGAATCTCCAAACCGATGTCCCTGGTCAAGTTTGAGCTGAACTGGGTGGTAGATAAAGAATAAAACATTTTCTCTTGAGGGAAATTTCTCTTTTCAGTAATAAGGACACACCTAACAGAATAAACATTATACATGACAGGAAGGGAAGAAACATGAAAAAACAGTGTGAAAAAAATTCATCCTTTCAGAAGATCTCTTGACATCTAACTAACCTACATGTTTAGGTTGTTAGAAATTCCCGTTAAGCACATCCTAAAGCTTTAAAAAAATGTAAACACTAATATTTAAAATTACATATATGGTAAATCCAGAGCCCTAAAGTCACTTAGAAATACTGATAACTCAAAAGACAGGTGTGTAGGATAGAAATTATTTTTAATTTCTATTTAAAATAATGTATTAAAATTTAGAAAAACTATAATTATGCAAAATCTTTTCTTATTTTTATTACATTACAAAATAAGAATTAAGCAATTCAAAGTCAGATATAAATTTGGCCTATAAAAGAGAACTGGCAGCCACTTTGGACTGTATATGGGAATATAACACTCAACACACACACACACACACACACACACACTTTTTTTTTTATTTTAAAGGTGTGAGCAGATTCTTTGGGACCAATAAATTAAGCATGCATGAAAACAGTTTTGTGAAGAACTAAAAATAATTGTTAACTGTGTTTAAGAAAATATATATATTTGGTGTTGTTCTTTATTAGAATAATCTTTAATGGAAAGCCATTCTAGTAAATTAAAATACTTTGAGTTATTTTTACTCAGTAAGCCAAAATTTTCTGGGACCATTCTGCATACAAATAATCCATGTAAGTTAAGTAGTAAAAATTAAAGATTTCATAAGTACTTGGCCTAATTTTCAACAGATGCCTCCATGTCTGCCAACTGAAGGAGTCCGAGTGAGTCGGGCATCTAGGATTTTCATCTTTGTGCCCTCAGCACTGGCACAGTATCTGTCATCTTGCAGGTTCCAAACAGGTGTTTTTAATAAATGAATGAAGGAGAATTGAGAATACAACTGTAATGCTATAGCCATGAAATGCCAAAGATCTTCCAGAGGTATGTGCTAGACAAATTAACATCAATTTCTCTAAGCGTGATGTATTAGAGAAGATTACTATGCACAAAAATCCACCCAAGCCACATAGAATTCTGGTTGGTTTCTGTCTCTTGGAAGTCATAGGACATTATATGACAAAAATATTGAACATTTCCAAGTAACATGCACCATGTTTTAGACTTTCTGTCTTTAAACACATTTATTTTTCTTTAAAAACTCAGCTTTCTATATGAGAAGCTGGCACTAAATAAGGCTAAGTCTTCTTAGATAAAACAGAGTCATTTCAAAGGAATCTAGAACAAATGTACAATTCATGGAAAACATTATCAGACTATTAAACTATAAAACACTTGACTGGAAGGAAAACAATCAGAAAGTCAAACCTACATCTTAATAAGGATGTGGTTCCAAAGGTTCTGACCACTTTCCAACCATGAAGAGCCGTGAAGGATTCTCTGCTAGCCAAATCCCACCTTCCTGATCCCCTCTGCCATTACAAGTGTACAAATTCACTCCTCTTCCTTTATCAAAGGCCACAGCTAGGGTTTGCTGGCAGAGTGACTCCTGGCCTTCTCCTAGCAGATAAGAGGAATTCAGGTATATGGGAGGGAAAAAAAACTTCTACCTCTTCCCTCAAGTTCAGTGACTGGGGCCTGTGAGTTAAACTCACAAAAGACAGACTAACAGTCTGACAGAAAAGGCAAACAAATTTTATCAATATGAGAATTCTGTGTGCATGGGGACATCACAGAGAAGTGAAAACCCGAAGGAGCAGCTGGACTCAGGGGTTTACATACCATCTTAACAAATGGCAATGAACTGCGGAGACATGACTAGAAAAGAAAGGGGTCTGGGCTGCCGAGACTCATAAACTGAAGTGAGTAGGAAATACAGGGCAGAGCTAATCACGGAAGGTAAGAGTTACCTTAGTAAGGTTTGTCACACCGACCCGTCTCAGTGCCAGCTCTCTATCTCCAGTGATAAGTGTCTCTCTCTTCATCCTGGTGTGGGGATTTACTCCCTCTTTTCAGACAGATCTGGGAAGGGCAGGAAGCTCTTTTTTGTGTCTGCTATTTCACGACTGCCTTTAGCTCAAAATAATCAAATATGCCAAAGCGGCAAAATTTGGGGTGGCATATTCTGGACCCCTTCACAGGAATGGGTGAATAGTCACTTATTTCAGGGGGTGACTTCTCAAAGTCTCCTTCAGTTCTGTCTGAAATGTCCTTTGAGGTATCCATGGAAGGGCACCTTAAGAAACTTACACAGGGGCACCTGGGTGGCTCAGTCAGTAGAGCATTCAACTCTTGGTTTTGGCTCAGGTCATGATCTAAGGGTTCTGGGATGGAGCCTCACAGCAGACTCCATGCTTGGTGGGGATCCTGCTTGAGATTCTCTCTCTCTTCCTCACCCTCTGTCCCTCCCCCTACTCACGTGTGCTCTCTTTCTCTGAAATAAATAAATAAATCTTTTAAAAAAGAAAAGAAAGATACTTACACAAGTGAAAGCAGTATGTGGAGAAAGGGAAAAAATTATGAAGTCAACTGCTAAAGCAAAGAGATCTTACTGAAAGGCCAAACTAACCTGGAAATAAAATACTTTTTACAAAGCCGGTTAGATCCTCTTCACCTGATGTCATTTTGTAGGTAATTTAAGCCAGAGCTCCTAGCTAGATCCCTCTGGATAGTTTAAATCTTGCTTTGGATTTTTCAGCCTCTAATATTTTGCTTTTATTTTTTTGTTGGTTTAATTGTGTGCTTGATTTTGTCTTTGGATTTCATTTTGCTCATTGTGTTTGCACTTCTTAGCACTTTCCATTGCTAGATTTAGATTTATGCGATTAAAGAGATGAGAAATATAGCCTTGAAAAAATATAAACAGAATGGAGACAATGGATGCTCTTTTTTCTTAATCGTGAGAAATGAATGGCACTTAGGGTAATCAATATAGTCAAAATAAATTACTGTCTGGTCAAAGAATGATCCATGGATTCTGAAAGGTGTCTACACCAGCAAAAATATCATTATAAAATAATAGATCCAGGCTAGTGTCAACTGCCAATCCACAGAATGAAAAACATAGACTTTTGTCTGAAAAGGTCCTCATGGAGGTCATCCAAGAAAATCTCAGTTTCCACAGGAGAATTCTGCAGCTCAGAAGCATTAAATGACTAGCCCAAGGCCATACAATAAATTTTGGCAGCGTCAGAATTAGAAAAAACAAAGTTTACTGGTTCCAAATCTCCTGCCACTTCTATCGAAACAGTATCTTTGACAACTGAAGGCGGAAAAAGAAAAAAAAAGGAAAAAACTATTTGTTTTGTATTTGGTTTTACTTAAAAGGAGGAACATTTTTAAGGACATGGCCTGGAGATTTTCGAGACCACTTCCTACATTGATTTTTGTCATGTTCTTCCCCTTTATCGGGCCATATTTCCCCTAGACTTCAAGAACCATGAAATGAAAAAGATAGAAATACATATCAGTACATTTTAGTCCTTATCAGCTGCTCCAATGAAAATCTTAGAGGAATGTTGAATGTGGGGGACCAAATGGGATCTTATGCATCCCAGCTTCACCAACTTACTAAAACACTTATTTAAGAATTAACTGTAATTAATCTTCCTAATTCTGGTGTCAAACATATTTATTTATATATGTTATGTGTGTGTGTGTGTGTGTGTGTGTATTTTTTTTTAAGTAATTCCTGCAATGGCCGAACCCCATCGAAAGGAGAAGAGAGACCAACTACTAAGCTGGAGTTCAGTCTAACGGAGGCAAACACAGCAGGCAGAATGGAGAAGATGAGACTGAACAGGCTACACTGCCTGATGAATGACTCACAAATGGTTCTGATGCCCTAACCTCCGTCAGGAAGGCCACACAGCAAGCTTGCTGTCTGCATACCCCTGCGGACCCACCGTGAAACCCCGCCTGCTCAGTGACAGAATGAGTCACACTCCGCCTGGATTCTTGACTTGGTGCAGTTTGCAACCTCATTCTCCCAACAACTGAACTGCCAACATTTATTTTCTCACTATGTCAATGAAAACCATGCTGCTCGCAGCTCACTAACGGACAGAAAATAGTTCATTGCTTCTCTGGAAAAAACAACAACAAAATAACCAGCCGTTAGAATTACCCAGAACGAATCAGGAAATTGTGTGGGGAAAGGGCAGGCTAGAAAGCTGTGGATCAAGTTCAGGCATAAAGTGTGCCTCTGGCAGAAAGCCTGACAAGCATCCTGCACTAAAATATAATGAATTGGGGGGGGGGGTTGCTGCCTTGTAAAAGTGGTAAGTTTAGTGTTTCTTAAGAGCAAAAGTTGGCATGCCTCTGACAGCCTCAAAGCCTTAACAGGACATTAGATGATCAATCATGTCAAGAGTCAGGGCTTGTGCTCTGACTAGCCCATGGTCATGGTCACAGTCCTCTGAAGCCTGGGCTGGGATTACTTCCGTGAGAGGAACAGTGCATGACCAGCAGCCTACAGCCTCCCCGCTGGGCTCCTAGGAGAAGAGGTCTTGACGATTGAATTCTTTCACAAAATCATGATCTCTATAATCACAAATAAAGCGACCTAAAGCATTTGAAAGCTTTGAGCCTATTCAATTATCTTTAGGACCATAAGGCTAGACAATACTGCAAGAATTTTGGTTGAAATATCATCTTTGGCATTTTCTTTCCCATTACCTCTGCATTCAATCGGTCATCCACATTAGCAATCCAAAAGCCTAAATATCTCTGGAATCTATTCAGCTCTTTCCGTCATCTCTGCATGCTCATTATCCTAGTCCAATCCACCATTAACTCTCACCTAGACCATTAATTTGTCTCCTTGCTTTCATTCCGAGGCCCTCCTGTATGTGTTAGCAAAGCCTGCCGTGAAATCTCAGTAGCTTACAGCACCACTCATTCGTTTTCTCACTCGAGGCCTGGGGGCCGCCTTAGCTCAGGACTGTCTGTCTCATCCTGGGACCAGTGGTATGCGGGCATGCTGTCTGTCTCATGACTGACGCAGAAGCAAGAGGCCAAGACAAACCTTGGAAGCACATCGAGAGTCTCCACCAGCGTGGCGTTAGGCAATGCCTGTCACATTGCTAAGCCTAACATCCCACAGGCAGGTACATATGCTCCCCCAATCCAGTAGGAAGGGGTACGAAGTCACAAGGTAAAAAACAAGGATCTGTTATCATTCCAACTGTGCAGGGAATGCAGAAGTGGAAAAGATAATGCAGTAAACCACACTACTTACTGTCTGTTCTCCCATCAAGACAGAGAAGCCTTTCAAGTAAACAAATTCAAATAAACGTGTCACTCCCCTTTCTATACTCTTCATGACTGTATTACTAATTGCAAAAAAAGTGCCCTACAGGCTCCTGCAGAAATGCCCCTGCTGAGAGCTCCAACCTAAACCTCTTGCCATCTTCCTCCTCCATTCTAGGCTCTAGCTGTACTGAACCTCTGCCCTGCCAGCTTCCCTCCCACCTCGGAATTTGCTCCAGATAATTCCTCTCCCTGCCTGGAATACATTCTCTCCCTTTTCCTTCATTGAAACTTATATCTGAAGGATGTCACTCTTCTGAGAAATTTCCCCTGACCGACAAGACTGGATCAGGTCTCCTTATTAAACATTAATTTCTTCTAACTCTCCTTACGGCACTTATCCCAGTTGAAATTAATTGATACTTGATAGTCTAATGATCGTCTCCCTTGTAAAATGCAAGCTCCATGATTGTAGAAATAGTATTTACTGGGGAGGGGGGTGTTATTTTCTTAGGTTCAGGCGTTCTGCATTATGAACACTCAAAACACACACACACACACACACACACACACACACGCACACAGACATATATTCCCATACGAAAAGTTTTTCCCATATGAAAAGTTTTTCTTTAATGATCTCTCCCAAGAGCAAGAACCCTCAATTTCCACAAAGGCCCTCCAATTTCACTCCCTGTCCTCTGCCCTCTATAATATTTTAATAAGCTCCCAGTCAAGAGTTGAGTTTATTTGGACTTCAAACACTTGAGAGAAAATATACCCTCAAGCATCTTCTCTGTAACTTTGATTAAGAACCCAAAGAAAAAAAATTACCTTTCACTCTCATTACAATCCTACCCATTAGTTATCAGAGACTAGGTCTCTGGTAATAGCTCTGAAGTAGGATGTTGGTAGGTCTAATTCCAGAATACATTAAAATAAGTGGGTATTTTACCAAAGCTGTCATGGTAATATGGGAAAGAAGATTCACATTGTAGGGGCACCTGGGTGGCTCAGTCAGTTAAGCATCTGCCTTCAGCTCAGGTCATGAACCCAAGGTCCTGGGATTGAGCCCCACATCAGGCTCCCTGCTTGGCGGGGAGTCTGCTTCTCTCTCCCCCTCTGCCCCTCCCCATGTTCATGCTCTCTCTCACTTGCTCTCTCTCTTCCTCTCTCTCAAATAAAATCTTAAAAAAAAAAAAAAAGGATTCATAGGGTAGCAAAACCTACCCCAAACCCAATGTGATTCCCCATTGATCTCTCTTTTCTCCCCTAAAAGCCTCTTCTCTAAAGACACTTCATTTGTCTTCCATCTGTTGCAGTCTACTGTCTTTAAAAATCTTTTTTATTTTCCTAAGAGCTAAATTCAACTCACACTCATTTCACCTGTTCTACTCGGTAAATCAAAAGTCTGGTACATAGCCTGCACCTAAGCAGCCTTAGAACCCCATCTCAAATAGAATTGTCAGAGTATTGATCAAATAAAACAAGGCTCTTCCTAGGGGGAAATTCCACTGTTAAAAAAACATGGTTTCTCCACACTAGTATGCATCCTTTCAAGATCCATTTAAATGCCATGTCCTTCAGAAACCTCCTCTGATTCAACTAAATGGACAGACTCTTTCATGTCCAAACTTCCGTATAGTGGGTTGACTAATACACCCTGTAAACTTATATTAAGAATTTTTACTTTGGGGCTCCTGGGTGACTCAGCCAGTTAAGTGTCCAACTCTTGATTTCAGCTCAGGTCATGATCTCAAGGTCATGAGATCAAGCACCAAATCAGGCTCATGCTGGGTGTGGAGCCTGCTTAAGATTCTCTCTCTCCCTTTCCCTCTGTCCCTCCCCCACTCTCTCTCCAGAGAAAAACATTGTTTTATGGTGTAAACAACATTGAGGACTAGAGAAACCCTACTTGACAAGCACCTCCCTAAATATTACTTTTAGTTCTTTCTTGCCATTGTACATGAAAATTCTTTTAAAATATCAATGATATGGACAAAATTACACAGCAAGAAGTCATGGCCCCAAGAATGATGAAAACACATGTGTTGTGACTCGCCGACATTAAGATTCTTCCCCACCCTGCTCAATTCCTTAGATGTTATTATCTGTTACACTTAAAGAAGACAAAAGGCAATTTTATTTCAAATGCCATCCTTATTTTGGTTTAAAATTTACAAGCCTGCTTGTCATTGCAAAACAGTATAAAGCAATATGACACTGTTTTGAAGAATTAGAACCCTAACATTGTTTTTATGATTTAAACAAGGTATTTTATCTGCAGTGATGTAATTCCATGTCAGAATCTTACTTACATACGGTTGGCTCCAAACTCGAGTAATTGGAACAGGGTACTCATGAGACAAAACTGAGCAAAAGAGCTCAGCGCAAGGGAATATTTTACTTTTCATATCCACTGACAATAAACTGTCACACTCTTTAGTTCCTTGCCCGAAAAAAAAAAATTTAAACCTTAACACTGTAAACACTGATATTACAAAATATTCCCAAGGAACAGATGACAGAACTCTATCCATTATGGTAATGGAGCTGAGCATAGGAAAATTGCTAAGGGAAATTGCATCTGGATAAGCTGTCCCAGATGGTGCCTTATCATGAGCAGCCTGCCCTTCCTAGCACAAACTTATGGTCACAGGGTCCTCCATCCCAGAGGGAGAGTATGTGCAGCATAGTATCATTAGGAAATTTTGCAAAGCCATATGGCCCTGTTTCTCAAGTACTACCTCATGTACTTCAGTATTCTCCATCACCTGACTGGACATGATCTATAATATGCAGGTATAAGCTGATGGGAGTTAAAATTACTCCAGGAGCTTTCTAACCAGAGTTAATGTGAATTTCCCTTTATTCATACATTGTAGAGTCCAGTACAACAAAAAGTACATAAATTGGTAAATGCATTTATAGTTTTCAAACCCCAAGTCAGAGAAACCCCTAAATACCTTCAATGATCGTGGTTCTGTGTGCATGAAGAGATTTCATGCCTTCTAGTCAAATGTCCCTGGCAGAAGTCTGAGTAAAACACAGTGTGATAAAATTTGATTTTGACTTTTTAGTAGTATAACAGGTTATACAACTCAAATGACTTTTCTGAATAAGACAACTATTTTCTTAGGAATCGTTTTAAATGCACTGCTGAACTAGCACACATAAAAAATAAGGAATTAAAACATCCTAAAAATCAGGGATAATAGTAAACTAGGGAGTTAAGAAAATACCAAGACTGGCTTTTGTCCCAAGTATTTTTGCTGAATAATGGAAAGCTAAGCTTCTGATTTGTTAGCTTCTTTGTACATGAAGGGAGGTAGAAAAAGTCTAATGTCCACTGATGATGAGGAAGCCAAAAGGAGACCATGTATAAAGCAGAGACCCTAATGACACAATAGGAGAAAGTAAGAAAATTTGTCTGTCTGGATTATGACCCTCGATGAAAAACACTTACCCTGAGAACTTGAGAGCTCAACCTGGGCTTCAAATGGGTTTGGGCCCAAATTCACACTTTGTAGTCCAAAAATTAAGAAATAAATGTGAAATGGCTTTGAGTCCAATGTGTCACACCAAAGAGAAAGGCGTAAATAAACATAAGCCAACTTCTACAGTGTCAATTTCAACCCTGACTAAAGCTTTGACACAGATACAGACCAAGACAACAAACAGTTCACACTACAAAAGCCAAGGATTCACAAGAACAAGTTACCATAAGGAATAAACCACAGAAAGAGACTAAAAATAATTTCAGACATTAGAATTATTAAATAAAGAAAGCAAAATCATTGTGTTTAATCTGTTTAAATAATTTTTAAATATTAAATAAACTTGAAAGCATGAGCAAAGAACAAGACATGGTAGAGAATGACCAGATTTGATGAAGAACCCAAAAAAAGTGCATTTAAATAATATACCCAAAATAAGCCAAAGAATTATATTTATTTAAAAAACAAATAAATAAAGCTTTAATGATCAAATTAGAAATTTAAAAGCGATTAAACAGCAGATGAGATGCATGTTCACTGAGAATCAGAGAACTGAAACACAGCTATGAAGAAGTTAGATGTAAAGTATGAAAAACAGATTGAAAGACATGGAGGATAGCATGACAAGGGCTATAATAATGCCTCATTAGAAATCCATAAAAAGATGAAGAATTGGGAATAGATAATATTTGAAGATAGAAAGGCTGAGAATTTTTAAGAAATATAGAAAGACCTCCAGATGTAGAACTCCAATACACCTCAAATAGAATAATTAAAAATGAATTCAATTTTAGACACATAATAGTGACACTGCAAAGTGACAAAAGCAAAATATATTTAAAACACTCTAAGGAGTAAGAGCAGATTACATGCAAGCGAAAGATAGAATGCTTGCTGACTTCATATAATAAAGGATGGAAACCAGAAGAATGCAGAAAAACCGACAGAAAACCACTGCCAACCTAAATTTCCATACCAAGCAAAAGTATCTTTCAAGATCAAAGAGAAAACAGACACATTTTCAGACAGAAGAAAAAGTTAAGTGAGTTTACCACCAGGAGATCCCTACTACCATGGATTCTAAACAATGTATACATTTCAAACAGAAGTAAAGTGATCCCAGATGGAAGATCTGACATGCACAAAGGAATAGTGTGCAAAGACATTGACCAACCAGTGACTATATAAATCTATGAAATTAACATCTAGTTTATGGTGAAATGTAGGTGAAAACTAAAATACCCCATAACAATAGTATATTCTTCTTCCCCCCACCCCAGGAAGAAAGAGAGGAGGGGCAAAGGGAGAGGGAGAGAGAGAATCTTAAGCAGGCTCCAGAGGCAGGCCAATGAGGGGCTCAATCTCATAACCCTCAGATCATTACCTGAGCTGAAATCAACAGTTGGATGCTTAACTAACTGAGCCACCCAGGTGCTCCGATAGTACATATTTCTATCCTGTTAGCCTACCTTTGGACAGACAGGACTTTGACAACTTATTCTTCTAGTCCAGCAAATATGTCCCCCAAAGTGTTGGTTAATTTGATTTTATATGATTTTGATGATTAGAAGGGGGGAAAAATGTGGAATATACTCTATGTTAAAGACAGCACCAAGGAGATTAATCTTCACCTAGGAACTCAGAATGCTTTACCTGATTGAAGAAATTCATTCTGGCTCCCTTTCAAATTGAACCTTTCTTCTTGTCCTCCTTCCCAACAGTGATCCTCGCCAATTCACAAAAACACTAAAGGGACTAGTCTTGTATTGCTTAAATCAGGGCAGGAGACAAAATAAAACCTGTGTTGCCCACCCCCAATCCCCTGTCCAGGGTGGCTCTTGCTAGTTAATCATGGCACTCCTTGCTGAGGGGCCAACTGCCATCACAATCTTCTCAAGGGCTATAGACAATCCCTCCAGTCATTCAGAGCTAGCATTTGACATTGAACCTACATGCCTTTTCTAGCTTAAATGCTGCTGGCTTTATTCTACATGGAAAACAGTCTGTGACTGCTATTTCTTTCCCTAGTTGTTACAGAGAGAAATACAATTTTATTTTCTATCCTGGAAATATTCCTTCACTTCTGGTTGCCAGCAAAGGGTAAAAATTATAACAAGTAATAATACCAGCTTAGATATTCACACTGGCTTAGGCATATACAGTCTTATTATTTAGGTACACACATTCTATATTTGCTTATAAATAACTGAACAAGAATTATGTGTTTGCCACATAACAATAAGGTCTCATATTTTGACAGTGCTTTACAGTTATCAAAGCACATTACCATAAATCTTCTGTCTCAAATTCTAAAACAAGTATACATTGTGCAACGCCATGTGACAGGCATTGTGCTGGATGTTGGGGATATAAAAGTTCTTTCCCTCTTGAGTTTATAGCTTAGTAGGGGTAACAGACATATAAACAAATAATGGGAACACAGAATGACACTTTCATAATGAAAAATAAGGGGGGCAGTGTGATGAAGTGATTAAAAGTATGGACTTTGGAACCAGAAAAACCTTGAGTTCCTATCCCTGCTTTATATTGTTCTAGCTCCCTGAATAAGGCTCTGTATTAGTTAGGGTTCTCCGGAGAAATAGAACCAATAGGATATGTATATGCACATCATATATATATATTTATTATATATGTTTATATATAATATATATCTGATATATACTTTAAATATATCTTATATGTAATATATATTTTTATATAATCATAGTATATATACATACAGACATAACTTAGGGATATTACAGGGTCAGTTCCAGACCTTTGCAATAAAGTAAATTCACAATAAAGCAAGTTGAATGACTTTTGTTTCCCAGTACATAAAAAGGTTAATTATGCTTACATTACCCTCTAGTCTATTAAGGGTGTGATAGTATTATTACTAAAAAAATTAATACACATAGCTTAATTTAAAAAATACCTTATTGCTAAAAAATGCTAACCATCACCTGAGCTTTCAGCAAGTTATAATCACGGATCATAGATGAGCATAACAAAATAATGAAAAATTTTGAAATATTAAGAGAATTACCAAAATGTGACAGAGAGACAAAGTGAACAAATGCTGTTGGAAAAATGGTGCTGATCGACTTGCTCAATGCAGGGCTGCTACAAGCCTTCGATTTGCAAAAAACAAGATCTGCAGAGTTCAATCAGTGAAGCACAGGAGAACAAGGTACGCCCGTGTGTATGTGTAGGGGATGGAGAATATATACACACACATATACACACGTGTGTGTATATATATATATGGTATATATGGTATATATGGAAAGGAAGAGAGAGGGAGAGACTGAGTCTAAGGAATTGGCTCACGTGATTGTGGGGGCTGACACGTCTAACCTGGAATTCTGGCAGGAGCCATCTGGAGCCAGAATCCTTCACAAGGGGGCTTCAGTCTTTTCTCTTAATGCCTTCAAATGAGGGGATGAGGACCACCCAAGCTATGGCGCATAATATGCTTCACCCAAAATCTAATAGTTTATATGTTCATCACATCAACTCGGCATGACAGCCTGGTCAAGTGGACACATAAAATGAACCATCTCAGGCTCATTTCTTCATTAGTCAAATAACAATGAGAATGACACAAACTCATAGCACCTGCTTCATAGGACCCTTGTGAGGGTGTACTGGACTCTGTACTATCAGCGCCTGGCACGGTGTCTGGGAAAAGTGCGTGATGGGGAGCACCAGGGCAGCCTCGGCGTCCGATCACCTGCGGCTCCTCTCCAGGGAGCGGCGAACCAGCCCCAGGCGCAGCCCTGCCTGTCCTCCCCCGCTGCCTTTGTGCCTGTGACCTCCTCTGGCTGGAACACTTCCACCGGTCCGTGCGTAGACACTAGTTCACTGCAAACGCAAAGTGGCCCAGGAAAAAGCAGCAATATTTGACTGTCGTTGACCCACAGAAATCAGCCACTTCACAGGTTCCACTTACGAAAACCATACTACTTTGTAACATTGTCAGTGTCGTTTAAAAAGAATCTCCAGAATACCATCCAAAAACTATCAAAAATCAGTGGGGGTGTTACATTTTTATTCCACAAATGTAATCTCGAAAGTTCCTTTTCTTTCTCAATCTCTCTCTCTCTCTCACACACACACACAGAGCTGTCTCCGTGGCCCAAATGTTCCCCTAACCTAGCCTTGCCTCACAAACTTAACTTCCTTTTTCTTCCCCTACCCCCTTCTAGATTTATTCTTTTGTGCTCTCATAAGTAGTTCCCTGACCTTTCTGATGTAAACAACTCAAGCTTGTGCTTCCTAAGGAAGGTGCAGTCTAGCAAAGACAAGACTCAGTAATGGAGAACATTAACTAAACTACACATTAACCTTTTTTTGCAGTCATAGCACTTTATGCATACATAATGTATTTCCAGATTCCATTACTTTCGTTTCTGTTTGTACTTTGCATTCTACAACTAAAGCCACTCAATTAAATGCGAAAAAAAACAAAACAAACAACAACAACAACAAAAAGAGACCTTTAGAGTTTTACATATTAAGTTTTTCTCCCAGGACTATATTTTTAACAAGCAATTCTTGTTGTGAATAGAATATATAAAAAACTTGCCAAGATCGCCCAGGCCTCAAACTGTGTTGTGGTGATACCTTCAACTAACGTCTGGGTGAACATGCTCTTCTATTCCTTTGGGTGACTACCACTGATGTATTTTTATTTTTTCCCCTCATCTCTTCATGCACAGCCTGAAGATCCAAATGTGTTTCTGAAGAGCAGAGATCTTGCAAGTTACTTGACCCCGATATGATAGAATTTTCTGAGCTCAGAAGATGAATAGTCCTTCCAAATTCCCCTGCTGGCCTCACCACAGCTTGGAGGTTAATAAGAGAGTATTTAGAAGACAGAAAGTATTTAGAGCTCGGGGAAATGAGGTAACAAGTGGAGGAGGAGAGGCACTTACAATTATAATGTAATATTGTGAATACAAGAAGTAAGCGTCAGCCCATTTTCTAGAGAGCGGCCTTTGGCATCAGACTCTCTGAAGGCTCTCTTAGAAACGCTGAGCAGCCAGGCAACTTGAAGAGCTCAGCTTATCCTCCAGCAGTATTCTCCTTGCAGTGACTGTCACCTGTCTGCTGAAGAAAGCTGGCTTTCCTCTCCTTAAGAATATATGCAACCATACCACAAAACTGATTACTTCTCTGATTCCCATTCTTTCTTTGAACACATCTGAAGTATTTATGATGATTTTCATTGAGACTTTCTGTGTTTGTAGTTACATTTGTTCATAGCAATCAAAGAAACTCTGGTGGTATTTATATGCAAATATTGTACAGAGTCATGTTAAAAAGCAAGAGAGAACTTTTGCTCATAACAAATCATGGTATGCCTGAGGTCTAGTCTATGCAGTGTTATGATACATCCATGTAAAAATAGAAAATAAAAGTATAGCAGTTTTAACAGATCATCTGTGTGTATTTCACTGTACACACAGAAAAAACTGTGTACACACTGTACACAGAAAAAAAGATGTCCCTAGGGGCACCTGGGTGGCTCAGGCAGTTGAGTGTCCAACTCTTGGTTTCAGCTCAGCTCACCATCTCAGGGTCATGTGATCGAGCCCCACATGAGGCTCCATGTTCAGTGGGGAATTTGCTTCTCTTACTCTGCCCCCTCCCTGCACTCCCTCTCACTCTCTCTCTCTCTCCCCCCACCAAAATAAATAAGTAAAACTTTTAGAAAAAACTTTTTTTTAAATGCCTTTTTTTAAAATGGCATGGTATCATTACAGGAGTGTTTCATTACATCTTTAAATTCAGAAATGATGTATTTTGAGAGTAAACTTCCATCAGTCCATTTTCTGGCAGGAGTTCACAGAGCTGAAGGGGAGGGAAAAGTTTTCCTCAACCCTCTCAGGGTTCCTGCCTGGGTCTGAAAATTAAACTGACAAAGACAGGTTAACAAAAGAGAAGCATACAGGGAGCCTGGGTGGCTCAGTGGGTTAAGCCTCTGCCTTTGGCTCAGGTCATGATATCAGGGTCCTGGGATCGAGGCCCACATCAGGCTCTCTGCTCAGCGGGGAGCCTGCTTCCCCCCCTCTCTCTGTCTGCCTCTCTGTCAAATAAATAAATAAAATCTTTTTAAAAAAAAGAGAGAGAGAAGCATACAAATCGTATTGAATTTTTACATGTACATGGGAGCCTTCACAAGAGAAGGAAGACCTCAAAAAGTCACCAGAGCAGGGGGCTTATATACCTTTTAGACAAAGAGACAAGAAATTGGGGGCACCTGGGTGGCTCAGTCATTAAGCACCTGCCTTCAACTCAGGTCATGATCCCAGGGTCCCGGGATTGAGCCCCGCATTCAGCTCCCTATTTTGTGGGAAAGCCTGCTTTTCCCTCTCCCACTCCCCCTGCTTGTGTCCTCTCTCTCATTGTGTCTTTCTCTGTCAAATAAGTAAATAAAATCTTNGGTCCCGGGATTGAGCCCCGCATTCAGCTCCCTATTTTGTGGGAAAGCCTGCTTTTCCCTCTCCCACTCCCCCTGCTTGTGTCCTCTCTCTCATTGTGTCTTTCTCTGTCAAATAAGTAAATGAAATCTTAAAAAAAAAAAAAGAAATTGGTGAAGAATTAGGACAAAGGGGTTTGAACTAGGAGTAGTAAATGATAAGTAACTAGGAGACAAGGGTTAGTTTAATGAGGTTGGTTTGTTGGGATTTCTCGTTCCTAAATTCCCCATCCCTGATGATGAGAAAGTCCTCCCCCTCCTGATACAGGGAGGGCAACTTTCACATGGGAGACTCATCTCCTGCATTCAGGAAAGAAAGGTGAGGTGGTGGGGAGGTGTGACCATTCTGTTTCTACTATTTCTTCAAACTTCATTGGCTTGTGATATTTAACACACCAAACTGCCATATTTTGGGGGTCATATACCCTGAACCCCATCAGAGCCAGTGGCTGAACTATAAGCACCACTCTCTGGACTGGCTACAGGAAGGAGTAGAGAGAAGGCAACAAGAAACCTAAAACGTCAAGATTCAAGGGTCCCCTCACTTTCCTCTTCGCCAAAATTGTCATTGAGGAAAAATAACTTACAGGCTACATTTTAGAATTTAGATTTAAATAAGAGATAAATCTTCATAAACTTCCCAAGTACTAATATTATAGGCATGGTAACTGTCTAAACTGGACTATTTTCTAACAGGATCATCCTTATTGCAGAAGCTACCACAGGTCCTGGGGCTCCCTGGACCCCTCACCCTCACGCTCCATTACACTTGTATAAGGCTGGTGGGCCAGTGCCTAAAATTTCATCATTACAACACTTTCCTTCTCAAAATGGGAAAAAAAAAATATATATATATATATATATACATATCTCCATCCATCCCATGGAGGAAAGGTAATATGTGGTCATTATTTGTCCAGTATATACATCTGTGAGCCAGGAGCTCTGTGAGAGCAGGCATGTTGTCTACATTTTTAGAATCCAGAGTCAGGCAAAATATGTGATAAACAGAAGGCATCAACAATTCGTTGTAGAATATATAAATGAATCAATCCCAATTAGTTCTAGTGTGAATTATTTTTCCCATTTCTGACAATCCGCAATCTGTCTGGGAGCTGGCTGTGATGGGAAATAAGGAGGGAACATGAATAGGCAATGCCTAGAGCCTAGGGAATTATCCAAAAGGACCAGAAATGAGTGGATGGTCCTGGGAAGCCTACAGACAATAGAGGCAAAGGATTTGGAAAAATAAATAAAGCCAGGGCTCATCTCAACTTCCCACTTGTTGACTCTATGATTTGGGCCAAGTCCCTTTGCTTTCTTCGTCTCAGTTTCTATGATCAAAATAATAAGACCTGTGACAAATATAGCACAGGCTTATATGTGGGTAATAAATAATGGATAGAGACTAACTTGTAGCAGTTTTAAATGATTTATAATAACTACTACAGTTATCCAATACCATTAGTGTCAATTAAAAAACTAATCACCTCCAGGAAAGGGGAAGTTTTTTAAAAGGATAGTAAAAAGGAGACAGAGAAATTTACTCTTTCCTACTTTGTCTGTAGATGGCCCCTCTTTCCAACTACACTCTCTCCCTAAAAGGGATGGCCTTTTAACAGGTAAATACTAAATCAATACAGGAAATTAATTAATCTCGACTTCATAAGAAGCAAATCTCTTCACCACAGTTAATCTGAGACTGATTGACACAATAATTACATTAAGACGGCATTATCAACTCTGTTCTCTGTGGACATAACTCAAACTCTTTAGATGTACAATTCACAAAGCCAGGATTAGTTCTGCAATCCAAGTAGTTGTGTGAAAGGAAGACCAAGAAAAAGTAGCTTCATCCAATTGTCTCAATGAAATGATAAAAGGCCCCAGCCCTGAACAACACAAGACCCTGACACTGAACAGGTGATGGGAAGGCCACTTCTGAAGCACCACTGTCCATCCGGCAGGTTCTTATCCACATCAAATACTTGGACAACCTGGCGCAAAGTGCTATGGATAGACCCTGGCCTTGGACATCAGCCTAGGAGGCAACAGTGAGGTCAGCAGTGAAATTCATCTAGAAAGACCAATTTGCCTCCATTGTAACTTCCCTCTCAGTAAATCAGTTCTGTTCAGTATGTATTCCTCCAACTTAGAATTTCCTGATACAATCCACACTTTCCTCGAACTGAAATCATCGGAAATGTCTTACAGCATAAAAGTCATAGAGCACTCATCATATAGTAAATAACCTGTATCTTATTTTTCCAATTGTTCAGGAACATTCAGATCAGCCATCAGGATTGATGTGGGGTGGGCAAACTTTTTATGTGAAGAGCCAGATACCAAAGATTTCGGGCTTTGTGAGTCATACAGACTCAACTCTGACAAAAGCAGCCATGGACTATATGTAAATGAAAGGACATAGCTGTGTGCCTACAAAAACAGGCAGAGGGCAGGGTCTGGACCACAGGCTATAGTTTACCAACCCTTGCAAACTCCATAGCAACATCTAAATCATGCCATAAAATTAAATACCCACGTATCATTCTTGCTGGTTGGAAACTTCAACAAACGAATGTGATTTTTCATCAGCTTCAAGTAACTTCAGTAATTTAGAGATAACACTATCATAGGTATTCACAGTAGCTGGTCAAACACTATTTGTTGAATGAATAAAGAGACGTATCAAAATATGGGGATATAGTTCTTCAATCATGCTGTATCTCCAGATGTTGCAAATTTTTAAATTCTCAGAAGCACATCTGCCAAGGTGCTATGCTGACATTTTCTTTATTATTATTATTGTGTGTTAATGTGTGTTTTCAGTTTGGATTATTACCATGAAACAAGTTTGTTTGCAAAACTGTACAAGGTACATCATTGTTTATCCACCTTATGGACAGATTTTGGGGGAAATTCTGAATTTTTTGTATTTTACAAAATTCATACTGGGTATATTATATTATAAATATACTATATTATTTGTTCCCATTCCCCTCAAAGTCCGGGGGCACACCAGGTAATCAAACACCGTGTATTTCTCCAGTGAAACATATGAACACTCCTATCAAGTGGGATAAATAAAGATTATAGGAATCCAGCTGTTCTCAAAGTATGATTTAGGGACAGCTGGGAATATTCAAAACCTTCCAAAGAGTCTATGAAGCCAAAATTATTTTCATAAAAATACTAAGACATTTAACTTTCTCACTTTCCCTCTCTTCTGAATCTATAGTGAAGTTTTCAAGGGGTTCTGTGATGTGTGATATTAAGGGCAGATTAAATGTAGAAGCAGATAAAAGACTCTGGCTGTCTCCTGTTAAGTGAGCCTATAAAGAGGTTGGCAAGGATATAAAACAATCCCATTCTTCTTACTAAAATTTTGGTTTGGGAAAATGTAGTTATTTTCATTAAATATTATTCCTGTCCTGACTCCAGGAAACAAACTGAGGGTTGTGGAAAAGGAGGTGGGTAGGCGGATGGGGTAACTCAGTGATGGGCATTAAGGAGGGCATATGATGTGATGAGCACTGGGTATTATACGTTACTAAGGAATCATGGAACACTAACTGAAAACTAATGATGTACTACTATATGTTGGCTAATTGAATTTAAATAAAAACATACATATTATTTCTGTTAACATTTAATGGACTTGTTATTTGAAAACAAACATGAATACATATTTTTTTAACTTTCCATTTTCATTTCTAATATGGTATCCATGGATGAATACAACTCACATAAGCAAAAGACCGTTGGGGTCCACAATAATTTTCAAGAGTGAAAGGAGTCTGGAGACTAAAGCATTTGATGATTGCTATAGAAGGTTAACCTCACTTCAGGTCAAGGGTAGGTGCCAAATGAGTGCTGCCAAAACTTTTGCTGTTTTGGGCACTTGCACATCCCAGTTAATGGTGAGGGGCTATGGACTACTTAGGTGACTTGGGGTTAAGAGATCATCTAGCATTTATTCTAAAGCAAAGTCCCAAACCTTGGTGTCTTGGGTTTAGAGGGCTCTCATAGGTTGTAAATTGAAAAAGAGATGTATCAAATATATATATATACAAAGATATATATATGTATCTGTATATATATTTGATATATATCAATACACACACACACACACACACACACACACACACACACACACACACACACTACACACACAGATGTATCTGCGGGATCCAGGCAGATAAATAAATTGTGTGAAACAAGGCAGGTGGGGACCATGATATCTGGCCCATGTCATGCCATGCAGGCAAGTGAGCCTGGTTTTGCCAAACCTTTCGAATTTAGGAGAAACTGGAAATCTAGTTCTTTTACATAAAACTTCCTCAGCTTAAGCAATGTTAAAAAAACACCACTTGGCAAATTAAGTCAGATACATCTGCTCATTCTTGTTCACTTGATACTCAGGTACTTACATGGTCTTGGGTACACATAAGGCTACAGCCCACCCTTGAGAGGTGTTAGCTCTCTTTCCCTCAAGGGTATGGACAGATGGAAGTGTTGGTCAGATTTGAGGAACAAAAAGCATGGAGTAGCTCTAGACTGACTCTTCTATTAATGCTTCCTCCATTCTAAAACCATACATTTAATAAATAGCCAGCTTTGTCAAATATTTTTAGTTGACCTCCAGTTTCATTTTGAAATAATCACTTTGAATTTTGCCTTCATATATTAGTTACAGAGCTATAAGCAAATTGCTATAATCCTGAACATTAAGGTTATTGATTTCTAAAATTGATTTTAGTAATACAATTCAGAAAATGCTTCACTAAAAATATTCTGGAGAACACAGGCCATAGGATGATAATAATTGAACATGGAGAATCATGGTTCTTTCCCCAGATACATGTCAAGTCAATAAATAGTGTGTTAACTCTGGTATAAATAAAGAACAGGACAAAAATAATGCATCTTGCCTCTCTATCCACTTGCCTTTTTAAAACACTGAGCCATTTACAATTTTTTCTAAACATTAAAAAATGCATGTTAATTGTGGAAATTTTAGGAAATTATAAACAATAAATAAAAGTCATCAGGGATCTCATCATCTAAGACAGCAAGGACTAGAGGGTATAGATGTAGATAAAGGCATAGAGAGATATATTTACATGCATAGTCATAAAAATAGTTGTGGGTGTCTATTCTCCAAATATGTACACATGCAGATATGTAAACAACAAAATTAGAGTAATATTCTTTTTTTTTTAAGATTTTATTTATTTATTTGACAGAGAGATAGAGAAGCACCAGTAGGCAGAGCGGCAGGCAGAGGGAGAGGGCGAAGCAGGCTCTCTGCCGGGCAGGGAGCCCGACGCGGGGTTCAAACCCAGGACCCTGGGATCTCCACCTGGGCGGAAGGCAAACACTTAACAGACTGAGCCACTGAGATACCCCTAGAGTAATATTCTACATACAATTTTGTCCTGCCTTATTTTATTAATGAGCACCTTTTTAGTTTTGATTTGAAAGTGGCATTTCTCATTCTACTAACACAAGCACTGGAAGAAACCAAGTGGGGGCTGTGGAGGCACAGCCCTGCCCTAGTAAGGACATACAAATGGCAGTTATTATNGTCCTGCCTTATTTTATTAATGAGCACCTTTTTAGTTTTGATTTGAAAGTGGCATTTCTCATCCTACTAACACAAGCACTGGAAGAAACCAAGCGGGGGCTGTGGAGGCACAGCCCTGCCCTAGTAAGGACATACAAATGGCAGTTATTATTTATAAATGATAGCCCTGAGTCAGGCAAGCCCTAACAACTGACCTATCTGTTTTTTCTCCTACTCCCTAACTCACATATCTTCTCTTATTTCTATAATAACAGTTGGGTTACTGAATGCATGTGAACTACTTCCCAGCCCTTGGACCATTTATGAGGACACTGGTTACCAAGAGACTAATTAAAAGTCTCTATGCCAGACAGTGGCCCCAGTTTTTCTGTACACAAAAACTTGGTTGTTACTTATCTGCAGAAAATTCTACTAGAGTCTGAAATCACACAGTTCTCCGGGAACTTTTGATATAGCTGGAGAGATAGAACACAAACACAAAAGAAGGATGAATATCATGCTCATTTAATGAGTTAAATCACTAGAGTAGCAGGTGTAAAATAATAAGTTCACAAATTCAGGTGTGCAAAAAACAGCACATATCTTTCTTTTCCAGACCAACCTATTTCTGGCCCAGATTGAAAAGAAATTCAACCTGAGTCAATGCCAAGGGCTCATTTCCCTGAGCCGATAGAGCATCCAGGTCGGAGGAGGCCACCATTCACCTGTCCACATGAGTTATTTTGAGACAACACTCTGCATGATTTCTTCAGGACCAAAGACCCTGCCCTTTTGATGTCCACTCAGGGCTTGGTAGTTTGGGGGGAGGCTGAGTTCTGACACCTCAGGCGCTGCCTTCTTCGGCATACCCAGAGCTACTTGTCTGTTCGCCCCCGACCCCGGGATGTTGCCTGGGAACTGCTGCCCGGTCTGCACTCCCTTGTGAGCCTCATAGCTCTCTCTCCCTGTCCCACTGCAGAGGACACTCTTTGCTCTCCCCTTCTTCCTCTCAAAGACCTTCCCTTCTTTTTCCTGCTGCTCCAGCATACTAATATAATCAATTCAATGGATAAAGGTTTTACAAAACACAGGAAAAGCTGTTGTTTGAAGTTACTTAGCAGGGCTCATGGAAGAAATAGTCCCAAATATGAGACTCGAGGGATGTATCAGTCTTGAACAAGTAAAGAAGAGTCAGGGCTTTCAAAGCAAGTGGAATTGTGAGTAAAGAGGTAGAGAGAAAATACTCATATCCCAGTCAGGAAGGAACTATAAAGAGTTAGTTGGGAGCTCACAGAGTAGGGAGAGACATATTTGGAGATGTAGTGGTCACTTCGTAGAAGGCACTGAAAGACAGATTATTGTTATTTTACTTGTTTTGGAAACAACAGAAAGCATTAATGAATTTTTTGAGGACTGGGACATGGAAAAGACAATGAGATAGAGAATTATGGGCAAAGCGATCCTGGGATAATTGTTAGAGAAGACCTCTCTGAGGAACAGTGCCTTGGGGTTGCACCATAAAGGTTGAGTCAAACCCTCCACTCAAAATTGGTTTCAATATGGAGACTGATGAAGCCACTCAGGCACTAAGAGTATATGAAAAGATTTATTACTTACATAATGAGGGAGAACACCACAGATATCCAAGTCAGTTCAAATGACATGAGCAAAGAGAGGGGCATGTGGCTTGTTTTTTTGTTGTGGTTAGGGGTTGGGGTGAGGGTGAGGGTTCACAAGAATGGGTTGGGTCTTGCATAATTTAAATTCCCACAGGTACATGTACCAAGGGAGTGAGAGTATAGACTTCCTTATTGGCTTTCCCAGAGGAGCAGGGCTTGCGGCTATCTATCGTTAAGCATTAAACATGGAGACAGACTCTATTACAAGGCGATATTTCAGCTGGGACCTTAGCATGGAAGAGCGATGGGAAGAACTGGAGGAAGAAAATCCCAGAAAGAGGGGATGTATGCAAAAATCCAAAGTTGTCAATGTTTCAGGAACAGAAAGAAGCCAATGTGCTTGGAACACGATGAGTAGAGGAAGATGAGAGTAGATAGGCCAGAAGAGTTCCTGTCATGCAGAGCTTACTACTGGTTAAGTCTGGTTTTGATGGCTAGAGAAACAGGAAGTCACTACAAGATGGCAGCTTGGAGAAACGAAGTCAGAATTTTATTGCAAGCCTGAGAAAACCTGAGATATGGATATGGTGCAAGAGGAAAAATAGAAAAATCAATAAAACATCTCTAACTTTTTTCCCCACTTAGATACTGTATACCTACATAAACCTAACCCTCTTGCATCAAAAGGTTTAGCCTAAGGTTTAAAACAGGCTTTGAATCCCTGCAGAAATGTCTCCACCCACCCCTACCCTCACCATGGTGCTGAATAAATCATTAACCACAAATGTAGAAAATAAGAAAAGAGTAGGTGACATAGAAAAGTATTAACATGTAAGCATGCCTTCTTTAATGCTATTGAAAAGATGTACAGCAAGTTTCAGTCCAGTTCCATCAGTGTTTCTTTCCCCCTCCACGGCTACATGCCTTATCCCTTGGAGAAGAATCACTGGAAGTTAAAAGGAAGTTTCTGAAGCTCAAGATCATTAGCTTGCACCTGCTAGAGAAAATCATATACCATTGCTTCTTTAATAGGAATGCCTGCAACAAAACCCATATCACTTATTTTTAGCTAATATAGTTATCCCTTGATGATAGATTTGAAATAATCATCCATTTGTTTTCAAAAGCAATTGTTCAAAACCACTATTCCTTTAATAAGAATATAATGTAATATTTTCCTGCTCATTTAATTTCCCATTTCGAAAAAACATTTATGACTAGAATGATTTCTATAACCTTCAAAACGAAAGCACTACATATTCCTTATTATCACAATATTACCTTTGTACCTGTGACTTAAGCAAGGCGATAGGAAGTCACTGAACATCACCATTACATCCATCCATTTGTACCTGCAAATAGGGAGAAGCCTCCTCATTGTTGGGGTATGCCCATGCCAGAGCCCGTCCAATGGGCATCCTGTGAATTTTGCCTTTGAAGGCAATTCTTGCAAACTTTGTTTTACTGATTGTGTCTCATTCTAGGCCTTAAATTCATCCTTAATACCATGCAATTTCAGAATTCCTATTCTGCTAAAATAAAACTAGGTCAGTGCCAAATGAGTTATCATTTTATGCTCAACTTCCTCTGTTGTTATTACCCAGAATCCTTTTTTTTTTTTAGCTATGTTTCAAAATTGTCAATCATCAGGGAATATCCTGACAAGCTAACATGTCTTACGTGGTCTTTTATATGTTGACTTCGGCAAATGAATTTAAGACCTCAGTTGTCCCAGGGTTAATGCTTAGAGCAAGCAGACACTTACGGAATGTGATTTGGAGGTGACAAGAAGTACCTCTCTTCTTGCTGGCCACAGTGCTTTACACTTCCATCCAGCAGTTGGGCCTGACCAAGGGTGTGGTAACCCAAGCTCCTAAGGCACAAAACCTAAAGGGGCACTCACTCTATGAGTACTGCAGTCCCCTCCCTCAATTTTGCCTTTTAGGCACCTGACCTACCTCACTGTCTTCTAGGCCCTGAAGGCAGCGCATTAGGGATAAAGCTCAGAAGGACTCAGTGAACATACAATTACATTCTCTGAATGGTATAACACCAGAAGCCATTAGCAACCAACATGGAGAACTAGTTTATTAGACTAGAATCAGCCTCAGCAAAAAGATTCTTAGGAAATGGGACACTGAACAGGTAAGTTTTGAGAAACAGAGGGCACTTGAGGTTTGGAAACTATAGCATTGCCCAAGGAATAGTAGCATGTGACAGAAGAATCATGATGAATATGGGGGGAGGGGTGTGGGTGGGCACAGAACGAGGAAGAGGAAAAATCATCCAATCTCTGAAGAGGACATAAGGTCTACAAAATTTACTTTTGTGTGGTGTGTGTGTGTGTGTGTGTGTGTGTGCGTGCGTGTGTGTTACTATGTTGTAACTCACGTGAGATATATATATATATATATATATAAACACTCATACATAAATACATAAAGTATAGTGTCATGTATGTAATTACTCCTAGATAGGAAGAATATAATAGATACACACAGGGTCTGTATGTGTATGTAGTTGAGTGTGTTGATGGGAAGTCTTACAGCGGACCCTGACAGGACCAACTAACATCAAAGCCGCTGTTACATCCACATGTAAGGTGGCCCAGCTAACCTGTAGCCCTTTAAATTTGCCTGGAGCTTATTTCTGTGTTTGTGCCAAAGGAAGGGCTTAAATCACCGCTGCTACGTATATAAGCCTCAGGCAGCTTTTAGCTTCATCCCATCAATGACCATCTCTGTTTTGTTTTGTTTTTTAAGATTTTATTTATTTATTTGAGAGAGGGAGAGAGCTGGAAGGGGCAGAGGGAGAGGGAAAGAGAATCCCAAGCAGACTCCCCGCTGAGCGCAGAGCCCTAGGCCAGGCTCGATCCCATGACCCTGAATTTATGACCTGAGCTGAAATCAAGAGTTGGACACTCAACCGACTGAGCCACCCAGGCACCTCCTGTTCACTCCCTTTCTTAACTGTTAACCAGTGAGTTATTGAAGGGGATCTGCTTTTATGTACCCTGAGAGAAAGATGGCAAAAAGCCATCACCAACACCCAAAACAGCATAGAACATTCAGAAGATACTGCAGGCCACCCTTCAAAATGCTACTCAACCTTTTGTTTTACGCTCGGGTCAAAAGAAACTGTTAAAGTTTCTTAAAAGAAGAGTTTCTCTAATGTGTTTTAGACCAGTGACTTTCAGCAGTTGCCTGGCAACAACCCTAAAGGCAAAAGTAGCCTAAGGCCTGAAGAGATCTGGTAAATTAGGAAGAAAAGTGCCTGGTGCCTATGTCAAAGTCATTCTGGTTTAGTAGTACAATAAAAGGACAGTGAAAATCCAATCAACAGAGTCTGGAGTCTTCCTTAGAAATCACAAAACAGTGAGTTGACTTTGGCAAAGGGGAAAAATGATCAGACACCCTCTGTAAGCCCATCATTTGTCAGTTAACGCTGTCTTAGGCTCATGCAACCCTTCACAGGCCCCCTCTTAGACAGTCTGCCCATGATCAGGGAAATGGGTGCAGCAAGAAAACCTCGGGAGCCACTTAACAGCATCCAGTGGATGCAAGCTCTTCTTAAACATGGTGGTGACCCAGACACAGTTAACTAGCTCATTGAAAGGTCAGTATTTTTTCTTGACCAATCTATTTTTGAAAAGTTTCCTTAGACTACTCTTCCTTGAGAACTGAAGTTGTTTCTAGATAACTTTCAAACAGTTGCCCTCCATTTCCTATATCTTTTACCCTCTCTTAAATGGGATGATTAACACAAGCTACTGCAACAGACAACCCCCCAACTTGGATGACTTAAAACAACAAAGGTTTATTTCTTGCTTTGGTAAAGTCCAATCCCAATTGACCAGTGAGCTCCATCATGGAGCTATACCATCTAGAACATGCGGCCAAGGCAGGATAAAAGAAATTGGTGGGAGAAGACTGGCTCTTATTGCTTGTGTCTGTAAGAGATGCCAAGACATCTGCTCCTAGCTCATTGGTCCGAACTAGCCACAGGGTCTCAACTCTCAGGCAGGGAAGCCTGAGAAATGTAAGAAAGTACATGAGACTTGGTGGATGCTGTGTCTGCCACACCCTGTTTCCGCAACCAAGCACCCTGACTAGAAGATGAGGCAGGTACCATGATTTGAACCATCATACGGATGTGGAATCCTAAAGCCATATCATGCTAAGGAATATGCTTGTACTTCTATGACCATATAGAGAGAGCCCAATGGTCATTCCCCCAGAGTCTGACATCTGGCCCCCCATTCTCTGTGCAGTGCCCAGAATAGGTGACTTTCCCTCAGTGTAGGCTGGGTGTTTAGAGAGCCTAGTGGTAAGCTGTTCAGTCGTTCACTCTTGTTGTCAACTAGAAGCATTTCCTATTTGTATCTCCAGACTTGGAGATCAAGAATTTGACAGCACGAAGGAAGGCTGCCACATAATTATTGTCATTTTATGTTCATTAAGAGTATATTAGTTGAACTTGTTATTATACTTCTATAATAAATATACCTGGTCTGTATTTCAGATTTTCCCAGGGGGCTAAGAATTAGATTAATACCCAGGAAATGGACTTCTCCAAAAGGCCAAAACTCTTGTTTTCTCATCTTACTCACAAACAGGAACCTGAAACTCAGAGACTGGGTGACTTATCTGTGTTTACATGACCTGTAAATGCAAAGCCAGAATAGGAGCCCAGATCTGTGACTTCCAATCCAGTGCAAGGTGCTTTGTTAAGGGCATGCCAAGAACTAGACTCCAATCTCCTCCATGCTTTCTTTCTCTTTTCAAATGTCAGAATACCAACCTGACACTGCAGGGAAGAAAAAGACAGCCAAGCCCTTGCTGATAATAGCACCTGTGGTGTCAGCACCAGGCAAATAATAGGCAGCGGCAAATGCACATTTAAATCATGCAGAAATTAGTGGCATGATGAGGACAATAAGAGTCCTCTGATGGAATAATTACGTCCCCCTGGGGTGTTCAAGCAGCTCCAGTGTGCTGGAGCCCAGACTATAAATGAGTTTGCACCAGAGGTGTCAACGTAGCCAATACAATGGAATGGAAGGGGGAGGAGGCAGCCACAGGCATGGAGTTTTCAAAACCAAGTGATGTATGAGTTGCTGAGATGTTGTTCAGGAAAATTTACACCTCTTTAAAGGCTTTACACTTTGAAAAGGAAAAGGCAAAATGGCACTTCAGCATTGACTCTATCCTGACTCCTGCAAGGTTGGTGTTGTCAACATCTACTTTTGTAATAATAGCCTAGACAGGTATTAAACACCACACACCTGGATGAGCAGCATGACCTTTACAAACATGTTTTGCTCTTTAGTGGTACTAGAATCATTCCAGTATACTATCTGGGCAACCCATGGTGATGTGAAGGAACAGAACCATTCGTTCAAGAACATTCAAGGGACCTCATAACCCACCCCCTCTCCACCCTGGCATGCTACCCTGTGGCAGAATCAAGCATCAGATTATGGAAAGTTCCTGATGAAACCAGAAAACTCACACACCCTAGTGGCAATGGCAAATGCATTATAGGAAACAAATGGATTGATTTTGCCTTCTAGAATGATCAAGAAGCTATGTGAGATTTGCATAATATGCAAATACCATAGATGAAAATCTATGTCCCATCTCAAAGCATATATTCAAATACATTGTCTAAAAGCCCCCTTTGACTTAGGTAGTTTCTGACTTTTTTATGCAGAGTAATAATTATTTACATTTGATAGTTTTTACACTTACACAGATTTTAAACATGTCTTGCTTGAGCCTCATACAGTGCTTGTAAAGTAAATTGGACAGATATTATTATCCCCACATTTTAAAATGAAGAAATGTGAGATTCAGAGAAGTTAAGTGCTTTCCCCAAAATCACACAGCTAGCAGGAAATACAGCTAATATTCTTAGCCAAGGCTTACCTCCTGCTTCTTCTCCAAAGGCTGCAGGCCAGTTAATCTCAGTTAATCCAATTTTTACCAGACTCATTTTTTTTTAAGATTTTATTTATTTATTTGAGCGAGAGAGAGCACAAGCAGAGGGAAGAGGCAGAGGGAGAGGGAGAAACAGGCTCCCTGCTAAGCACAGAGCCTGACACAGGGCTCCAGCCCAGGGTCCCAGGAGCAGGCCCTGAGCCAAAGGCAGATGCTTAACCAACTGAGCCACCCAGGTGCCCGGAATTTTTCTAAAATACTCCTAGAAGAACATATTGTGTCTACAGTTCCTGGTACATCACTGAGGACATCTGAAACAGGATGATTGAAGATACAGGCTATGAGCCTGGAATCTGTGGGCATTTGGGGGCTGCTTCTGTGGATCCCTGCACACTTCTATAAAATATTACGTGTGGATTCATTTTTTCCAGGGAAAGGGCCTATAGCTCTCAAAACTCCTCAAAAAGTTAAGAGTCACTAAATAAAAAGTAGTAAGAATATCCTAAAATAGTTAATCTTTATAAACTTTCTTCTCTTTCATTTACATAAAAGTCCAACGCCCTTCTTTAAAACTATTTAAAAATCAAAATAAGTTAAAAATCACCAAAAAAGAAACCACAAATAGGACATAGATCTGCTTTGTTTTTAAACTATACATCATCTCGTCCTCCAAAGATTTTAATATACTCCGGCTTTCCATTCCCTCCCACCTCACAGTCCCCACCCAGGAAGACTGTCTCCCCAGGCTGATTAAAAACACTTCTCCAGGGACACCTGCGTGGCTCAGTCAGTGAAGTGTCTGACTCTTGATTTTGGCTCACGTCATGATCTCAGGATCATGAGCTAGAACTCTTAAGGTTCTCTCTCTCCCTCGACCCCTCCTCTTATCCCACACCCCTATTTCTCCTACACCCCCACCCCACTCACACGCTTTCTCTCTCTCTCAAAAAACAAAAACAAAAACAAAAAAAACCCACGAAAAACAAACAAAAAACTATTCCTCAGAAGCAATGCTACAAGGGGAATGAAAAGAATTAGTCCCTGGTGTTATGGATTTCTGGGGAAGGCTCCCCTCTTCCGCACTTCTTTCACCTTTTATTGTCCAATTAATGAGAGATTTATAGGAGAGTCTAGGGGTCAGATTTCAGGGGCAAGAATACTTGTCATTAAGACAGCACAGGAGCAGTTTTTTCCTAATTTATATAAAATCCCAAAGTATAAATTTGGCAGTTGAAAAGCCAATGAACAGGAATAAATAGCAACTCTTCCTTAAAAACAACTTTATTGAGTTATAATTGATATACACTGCACATATTGAAAGTGTACAGTATGATTAAGTTTTGATGCATGCAAACTCTGTGAAACTATCACCACAATCAAGATAGTGAACATATCCATTATCCTCCCCAATTTCCTCATTCCCCTTCATAATCTATTTCTCTTATTCCGATCCCCATTCTCAGGCAATCGCTCATTCATTTTTTAATTTGTATTTCCTAGAGTTTTATATAAATGGAATCAATCACATATNAACTCTTAAGGTTCTCTCTCTCCCTCGACCCCTCCTCTTATCCCACACCCCTATTTCTCCTATACCCCCACCCCACTCACGCTTTCTCTCTCTCTCAAAAAACAAAAACAAAAAAACCCCATGAAAAACAAACAAAAAACTATTCCTCAGAAGCAATACTACAAGGGGAATGAAAAGAATTAGTCCCTGGTGTTATGGATTTCTGGGGAAGGCTCCCCTCTTCCGCACTTCTTTCACCTTTTATTGTCCAATTAATGAGAGATTTATAGGAGAGTCTAGGGGTCAGATTTCAGGGGCAAGAATACTTGTCATTAAGACAGCACAGGAGCAGTTTTTTCCTAATTTATATAAAATCCCAAAGTATAAATTTGGCAGTTGAAAAGCCAATGAACAGGAAAAAATAGCAACTCTTTCTTAAAAACAACTTTATTGAAGTATGATTGATATACACTGCACATATTGAAAGTGTACAGTATGATTAAGTTTTGATCCATGAAAACTCTGTGAAACTATCACCACAATCAAGATAGTGAACATATCCATTATCCTCCCCAATTTCCTCATTCCCCTTCATAATCTATTTCTCTTATTCCGATCCCCATTCTCAGGCAATCGCTCATTCATTTTTTAATTTGTATTTCCTAGAGTTTTATATAAATGGAATCAATCACATATTATGTACTTTTATTGTCTGGCTTCATGTGCTGAGCGTGATGATTATTTTGAGTCATTGCCTATATCAGTAGTTCATTCTTTCATTTACCTGTTGGTGGATAGGGTTGTTTGGGTAATTTCCATTGGAAATATGTTATTATATTGGGTTATTTCCAGTTTGGAGCTATTATAAATAAAACTGTATGAATGTCTTTGTATAGCTGTATGCTTTCATTTCTCCTGGGCAAATATGTGGGAGCGGAAAGGCTGCATCACAGGGTGGGTGTTAGGTTTCAAATTTTAAGGCAGCACCAAATTGTTTCCTAAAGTGCATGCACCATTTATATTCCCGGCACCATTCTATGAAAGTTCCATTTCTTGCACATCTTCTCCAATATTTGGCATGGTCAATCTTTTTAAGTTTAGCCATTCTAATAGGTGTATAGTAGTATTTTATTATAGTTTTAATTTGCATTTCCTTAATGGCAAATGATGCTCAGCATCTTTTCCTGTGTTGATGTGCCCTCGTCTTTGGAAGATCTTCTCTGGTGAAATGTCTGTTCAAAACTTGCACATTTTTTGATTCATTTCCTTATTTTTTTATTGTGTTGAGTTCTTTATATATCCTAGATGGAAGTCCTGTATCATATATATATCATTTGAAAATATTTTCTTCCACTCTATGACTTATGCCTTCATACTCTTAGAATTGTCTTTCAAATGCAGAAGTTTAAAATTTTGATTAAATCCAATTTCTCTTTTTTTATGGATCATGCACTTGGCGTCATGTCTAAGGAATCTTTGTCTAGCTCAACATCACAATAATTTTTTCCCAATGTTTTCTTCTAGAGAATTTTACATGTTTAGGATTTCTTTGGTATACTATCTAATTTTTAGTTAATTTCTTACATGGTGTTAGCTATAAATCAAAGACTTTTTGTTGTTGTTATTTTGGGGCTTTTTTGCCCCTAGACACCCAACTGTTCCAGCACTATTTGTGGCAAAGACCATACTCTCTCTCCCGAATCACCTGTGTACATTGTTGAAGATCTGTTGTCATAGATATGTTAGTCTAATTCTGGACTCCTATTCTGGTCCATTGATTTATCTGTCCTTCCCTATGCCAGTAATACACTGTCTTGATAACTGTGGCTTTGTAGTAAGCATTTTTTGTAGAAAACGACTGTGAAGCCATCTGGCCCTGGAGTTGCTTTGTGGGAAAATTTCTATCTACAAAATTTTGTTAATTGATAAAGGACTATTCAGATTACCGATTTCTTGCATGACCTTTGGTATTCTTGCATGAATTTTTGGTAGTCTGTATCTTTTAAGAAACCCATCCTTATTTGTCAGCTTATGTTGTTTCCTTATTATCCTTTTCATATCCGTAGAATTTATAATCATGTCACCATTCTCATTCCTGATCTGACTCATTGGTTCCTTCTTTCCCTGCCTCACCCCCATCACTGGCTAGAGATTTATCAATTTCATTGACCTTCTCAAAGAAACGATTGTGGTTTAATTGATTTTTCTGTATGATATTTCTGTTTTCTATTTCATTGATTTCCACTATAATACTATTATTTCCTTTCTTCTACGTATTTAGACCTAATTTTCTCTCTCTCTTTTTTTTTTTTTTTAGTTTCTTAGAGTGGAAGCTGACATCATTGATTTGAGATCCTCTTTTCTAATACTGGCATTTAGTATTATTTATTTCCTGTGAACTATGACTTCAGAGGCATTCCACAAATTGTGGTATGCTGAATTTGATTTTCACTGAGTTCAAGTTGTTTATTGAGACTCTTTTGATGGCCCAGAATGTGGTCTGCCTTGGCAAATGATTCATGTGCACCTGAAAAGAATATGAATTCTTTACATAAATGTCTATAAATGTCAATTAGCTCAAGTTGGTGGCATTGTTTATGTTTTCTACATTCTTGTTGATTTTCTGACTACTGGATCAATTATCAAGAGAGAGACAAATCTCCAACTATAATTATGGATTTGTTTATTTCTTCTTGGAGTCCTATTAGCTTTCTCCTAGTGTATTTTGAACCTCTATTTTTAGATCCATTAAACATTAAGGATTGTAATGTCTTCTTGACCCATCTACCTACCCTTTTATAATTATGAAATGACCTTATTTATTCCTCATAATATTCCTGGCTCTGGTATCTACTTTGATAAAATACAGCCATTACAGTTTTCTTTCAGCTTTCTTTGGTAGTGTTAGGATGGTATGTATTCATTTTTTTAACTTTTTACGTAGGAGTGTCTTTACATTTAAAGTACCTTTCTTCTAGACAGCTTACAATTGGGTCTGACAACGTGTGCCTTTTAATGGAATATTTAGACCCTTTACATTTCTTGCGCTTATTGATACGGCTATGATTACTATTGCTATTTGTGTTTTTATTTGCTACCTGTGTTTCCCTTGTCTTTCTCTTCAAACTTTTGGATTAATTGATTTTTATTTTCAATTTATTTCATCTTATGGCTTTTTAGCAGTAACTCTCTATACTGCTACTTTAGTGATAGCTTTAGGTTTATAGTAGAAATCTCTAACTTACAACAGTCCGTATATGGGTGATATTATACCACTTCACATGTAATATAATAACCTTATAGTAGTATACATCCACTTTTCTTCTCTTGGTCTTTGAGATTTGTACTTTTATGTAGATTATAAACCCTAGACCACATTGTTATTATTTTTGTTAAAAGTCAGTTTTTCAAAAATATTTTTATAATACAAGTGTCATAAATTTTCCCATGTAGCGAAAAATTTCATCTCTTTATTCCTGGTTAGATCCATATTTCCATTTGGTATCATTGTCTGTCTAAAGGATGTTCTTCAACATTTCACATAGTGTAAGTCTGCTATATGACTATAATGTATATCATCATTTTTTAGCTTTGTCTTGGCATACAATTAAGTTACTTGGAAAGAGTTCGATCTTTTTTGAGTCTTGCATTTAAAATATATTTATATATTTTAATAATATATAAAATAAGCAGGACCAGCGTACACTTTAGCCTAAAGCTAATTTTGCCTCAATACTGATGCAAAGTCCTTTTATGTACTTACAAAATTTTCTGTAAATTAGGTTTTCCAGACTGGTTGGTAGGAACAAACACAATTCCCGGGCCTGTGTGAATGCTGGGAACTTTCAAATCTCTTCCTTTTTTTTTTTTTTCTCTCAGTCTAGTTCTCACCTCTCAAGGATTCTGTCCTGCAAACTCTAGCTGCTTTCCTCAACCCAAACCCTCAGGGAGTTTGCTCAGGGGATCATCTAGATTCCCCTCCCTGCGAACAGCCTGGGATTTCTCGTTAGAGGGTAAGCTGGGGCAGTCACAGGGCTCAAGTCACTTGTCTCTCTTCACCCAAGATCTTTTATTGCTTGATGCATAGTGTCTTAAAAATCATTGTCTTACATATTTTGTCTAGTGTTTTGCTTGTTGAGTGTGGGATACTAAATCTTTTTCCTGTTACGTCATCTTCACAGTCCTTTTTTTTAAATTTAAGTCTTTTAAAAATTAATATGGAGATCTTATGCTTTCTACTATTTTTCTGAGCTCAACTTTGGGACTCAGGGAGGAAGTAAGCAGACACAGGTGTAATGGCAGGGTGCTGTCAAATACCAAAATACACCTTCAGAATTGTTTATGTCTTGAAATTACACGACTGCTCTTTGTCATTGAGTCTATAGCCCAGGCATCTATTTTTTGAGCAGCGTTAATATGAACGAAAAGAAGAGTGAATATCATATATTTGGAAATAAAGAGATATGATAAGTCATACACAAGATATACACTCAAAGATGCATTCCTTTATTTTGATCTTTGTATAATGTGGAGACAATCATGTGGCCCCCCCAAATGATCTGTACTATTCATAGTTTAGTTAAATATAAAAGGTTAAATTTTAGTTAAATATAAATTTAACTAAATTTTAATAATAAATTTTAGTTAAATATAAATTTAAATATTCAAAGATCCATGAATTGGGCAGCACCCTATCCAGCATGTAGAAAGAGCTCCCATTCCCATTTACTTATTAGAAATTTCTAAGCATCCTCCACAACCCAAACCCAACCTTTGAAGAAAAAAATTTTAGAACCTAACATAATAGAAGTAATTCTAGATATATCCCCAACCCAAAGAAATGCATACCTCCCACCTTATCTAAAACAAAAATCCAAATGAATTTTGATGGTCCTTAATACTAACCTACTTGAAAGAGTAATCAATAATTAATGTAATTTTATCCTTTGTAGTATGGCTTCCAAGCTGACTACCACATTACCAAAAGCCTCCTAACTGCCAAATCCAGTGAATGTTACTGGGTTGGATTTTTTTTTTTTTTTTTTTTTGCATTTCCTTTTATACATGACCTCTTTTGAGTATTTGAAAACTCTTAGCTTCTTGAAATGTTCTTATTCCAATCACTTCTCTAGTTCACCCTCATAACATCTCACCTAGATTCATGCAATAGCAGTGGAATTATGGAAAGCATGCAGTCATTGGTAGGAGCATAATATAACAGAATATAAAAACAGCCAATTCAGGGATGCCCCATTTGAAAGAAACATTCTCATCTTACTATGCTGTTCTTATGATTAATGAGAAAAGTAAACCCGATCCATGTTTCTATTTTGTACTCATTTTATTCAATAAAGAATGGCATTGCACATGGCTCAGAATATATGAATTACTAATATGCCTCAAAGTGTTATTCCTCATGCAGAGAGAGGAAGAGTGATTGCCTGATGTTTACTCTCACATACACACTTTATAATCCACAACAGAGGACAAAATATTGAGAAACAAGTTGCACAAGAGTGAAAAATATCCTCGGCCCAGACTGCTGTGTTTATTCTCCTGCTGTGATCCATTAGTAAACAGCTGTTCCTTGACTTCTGTAGATAAGAATTCTCTCGGTACAGCAAGTTGGGGAAAGACGGGACTCATTTTTTTTTCAAACAGGTGAAGCCAGGGACAAAACATGATTTGCAATTCCTTGCAATGTATCACACAAATTGAGTACCTAATTCATATATTCTAATTGTCATTACTGAGCATAATTCTCACTTTACTCAAATCTTACATCGTTCCCAAGAGGAGAAAAAAATAAAAAACAAAGTAATTTGGGTTAAAGGAATATTTGATGAGATATAAAACATAACAAAATATCTAAAACTTTGAAGGGTATGCCATTTTCTTTTTTCTTTTTTCTTTTTTTTTTAAAGATTTTATTTATTTATTTGACACAGAGAGAGGGATTACAAGTAGGCAGAGAGGCAGGCAGAGAGAGAAGAGAGAGGAGGAAGCAGGCTCCCTGCCGAGCAGAGAGCCCAATGTGGGCCTCAATCCCAGGACCCTGGGATCATGACCTGAGGCAAAGGTAGAGGCTTTAACCCACTGAGCCACCCAGGCGCCCGGGTATGCCATTTTCTTAAACAAATCCATCCTATTCTCTATAAGTCAATTTATCAAAAGATTTGGAAATGAAAACTCAATGTTGGTGAAATCTCATTAACAAAACCTCTGAATTAAATGTAAGTTATGTATGCACAAATCGGAGAGTAGTTTGCTTAGAAAACCACTTACATATTTAGCTGCTATTCACTCGACTGCAAAATATATTAAGGGCATGCTTCTCAATTGCTAACAATGAACACCAAAGACCTCAGGATAAGTTTCTCTGATCAACCATAATGAATTACATAGACAACTGCAACGCTTTAATAATGTATCTTCATCAACAAATACAAACTTTGTACACCTCACAGAGTATATAGTATTGACATGTTTATCTTCTGGGAAAAATATATAATCTCAGTTTTATCATTCTTTAATATCGGAAAGAACCTAATAAAAACTATGAGTACTATAGGGAAATAAATTAATTTTACATTAGAGACCTATTGATTCTTCTTTTAATAAGAATGGACAAATCATACAATTCATGAATAATTCCTTAGAGAACAGAATTAAAATTCCTCATGTGGAACATACTTGACTTGGATAATTGAGTTATTTTTGAGAAATGCCCTTCAGGAAACTTTATTCTAGTTTCATTAGTAATCCCAAAGTTAATTCAAAAGTAATTCAAATTTGGGCAAATTATTAAGGAAAATTTTAATGTCTGAAGGTTTAGTGAAAATCATATTAATTAGCACTCATTGTTCTAAGTTGTTTTTCCTTTGGTATCATAAATGTATACAAACATTCCCACTTTGTTGATAAAAAAAAATCATCACCAATAAGTCATTCATTCACTCACCAAACTGTTTTTGAGCACTTAGCATATGCCAGGAGTAATGTAAGATGTTAAAATTAAAAGATGACTAAAATACAGTCTAGGACTTATGCTTTGTACTCTATAAACGTACACTTCTAGTATCAGAAGGAAGCAAAGATAAAGACTCAAGAACAATATATTGTGACAAATGGATGGAGCAGGTCCATCGGGATACAGGAAACATTGCTGTTCTGTAGAAATAACCCACGTTTCTGGAATGTGTGGAGTCTGGAGACGGTTTACAAAAGCAGCTACCACTGTGACAGTGGGGATGAATTAGAGGTACCTCAAAGTGGCTGTTGGTAAGGAAAGTATAATCTAAGGTGCTACTGGACAGAGCATTTCACTATCTTACTTCTCATTTACATATGTGCTTACCTCCTTAAAATAATAGGTACTTCATTTATGAAATCCAATAGAAGTTGAGTAACATAGCTGGGGATGATATGCAGGTGTCCAGAGGACAGCAAAACAAAATACATAAAGCAGCAACAGGACAGAGGACTTTGTAAGAGATGTGTTTAATGGAGCTTTGTCCGGGGCATGATGTGCAGTGTGTGACTGTCATCTTTTCCAGTGCCTCCATAAATCTTAAGTAGAGACTACAAAACTAAGAAAAAGAGGAGAATGATGATGAATGGTAAGTGGAATTGGATTTTATGTGAAAACCAGCAAAGGGTCTGAGTTTCATGTACTGATTGGTGTTAGGCCAAAAGAGGATTGGCTTGAATGGATGAGAAGATCACTAAGATCTGGGTTGCTCATGCAATGTATGCTCACAGTACCATTCAAATTTTAAAAAGAAACAAATGAGACAGAAGCAAAATAAAACTTAGGAAAAATAATCCCAACATCCAATTTCAGTTCTGACATGACATGCTTGGAAATTGTTACTGCCATTCTTAACTTAAGAAAAAACACTAAACAAACTGAAAATCAATGACCTCCATCAGAAAATTGAGGTCATAGGGCAAACTCAAATGCTGAAATCTGGAGAGACAGGAGACTACAGAAAACCACAGCCAACATCTATTTACCCAGCGCAGAAGTTGCTGGAGCCATGCACTGTAGGTACACAAAATTGGTGATTTTGACAAATTGTTGGGAGTCTGAGTGTGGATTTGAATGAGAATGAGAAACTCCTGGGGGCCACAGTCCTTGGAAAAGTAAAGACTTCTGTGGATTTTACTTCCAGGAACCTCTCAAGGTTGGTACTTTGAAGAGCCAAGAGAGATTCCCCACATGTCCCTGGTGGAAGGATGGGAGACTACTCATATTGAAATATGCTAGAATGTTCTCCATAACAAAGGAAAGGACTTAGTCACCTGGGGGGAAAACAAATATCTTTTCCAGCCTCCTCTAGCCCTTCTGTTTCACCTGGGTGGAGGGAAAGAACTCTGAACAAGAGTGAAGTTCACAGCCCAAGGACACATACCTGCTAAAAGACTGAGATTTAATCTTAAGATTATAAAATACTTCATCTTGCTCACACCAAAACACCGTGTCAAAACAGGGCTGCAATATAAGAATAGTGTATGACAGCCCAAAGCGCTATAAGGCACAGACTCTATTTTAGGAAGAGTTCTTAGAGAACCCTGAAGACAAAGAGGATACCAGAACAAGGATATCGGAGGAAGTTGAAGCCACTGGCACCTACAATAAACATTAAACACATCCTGTCTCCTAGCCAGATAAACAAAATGGATGCTCACACCAGTGGCCATTTATCAGAGTTTATATTACCCAATACATCATGTCAAGCTTAAAAAAATAAACATAAAAAAAAAAATAATAATAATAATACAAGGCATACTAAAAGTAAAAAACACAGTCTAAAACAGAGTCTAAAGATTCAAAACCAGCATCAAAACCAGACTCAGATAATATTAGAGTATTTAAAATAACTATGATTAATATGTTAAGGAATCTAACAGAAAACATGCAAAAACAAATAAGCAATGTAGCGCAGAGATGGAAACTCTAAAAATCAAAAAGAAATGCTGAAAATCAAAAGTATTGTAATAGAAATAAAGAATGTTTTGATGGGCTCATTAGTAGACTGGACACAGCCAAGGAAAGAATCAGTGAGCTAGAAGATATTCTGAAATGCAAAGAAGAAAAAAATGAAAAAAAAAAAAAGGATACCCAAAAACTATAGTAAAAATTTCAAAAGGCATAAATTGCACGTATTTGAAAACAACATTATGAAAAAAGCAGAATGAAAATATTCTGGAACAAATATTGGAAGTAATGATGTCTGAGAATTTTCCCAAATTAATGACAGATACCAGATCACAAACTAAAGAAAGTCAGAGACCTCTAACAGGATAAACATCAAAACACAGAGGCATACCACTTTCAAACTGCAGAAAATCAAAGACGAACTACTAAAAGAAGTTCGGGGAATGGGAATGCCTTGTCTATAGGGGAAGAAAAATAAGAATTACAGCAGACTTCTCATCACAAACCACACAAGTCAATAAAAAGAATAAAGTGAAATATTTAAGGTGCTGAAAGAAAAATATGCCATTCTAGAATTCTGCATGCAGCAAAATTATCCTTAAAAAGAGAAAAGAAAGTGAAAGAGAAACAATTTCTCAAACAGAAACAGAATTCAGCAGCAGCAGGCCTGTCCTACAAGAAATATATAAAAGAAGTTCTTCAGGGAGAAGGAAAATAATATAGGTCTGTCTAAAAAGGGAAAACAGGAATAAAGGTAAAATAAAATATTTTATTTTGAATTGATTGAAAAGATAGCTTATTTATTTTTTTAAGATTTTATTTACTTATTTGAGAGAGACAGAGGGAACACAAGCAGGAGGAGTGGCAGGCAGGGAAGCAGGCTCCCTACTGAGCAAGGAGCTGAATAACGACTGAGCCACCCAGGCATCCCTATTGTTTAAAGTAAGAGCAACAATGTATCCGATGACTATAGCACATGGAAAAGTGAAATGAACATAAGAGGCTGGAGGGAGGAACTGGGAATACTCTGTTAGGAGGTACTGCACTGCACCTAAACTGGTACAGTGTGATCAGTAGATGGATTTAGATTAGATAAAAATGCATAATTTGAACTCTATAGCAACCACGAAAAGTTTTTAAAAAGAAGCCTAAATGATATGCTAAGAGAGGAGATAAAATGGACCATGAAAAAAGACCCAATTAAAACGAAGAAAGCACAAAAAGATGGTGAAAGAAGAAACGATGAACGAGCACAACAAAGAGCAAGTAGAAACCAACACAGCAGACATTAATCCAGTCACATCGATAATCACCTTAAATGTGAATGGTCTGAATACACCAATTAAAAGAAAGGAATTCTCAAAGTTGATAAAAATAAGACTGAGCTATAGTTGACTACAAGTAACTCACTTTAAATATCAAAACTCAGACAGATTAAAGCAAGGGGCTAGAGAAATATATGCCATGTTAACAATAATTTTACCTAGAGTGGCTATATTAATTTAAGACACAGTGGACTTCAGAACAAGGAAAATTATCAGGAACGAAAAGGGACATGACATAGTGATAAAGGAGTCTCGTTCTCCAAGAAGGCAGAGCAATCATTAATTTGTATGTACCTAACAACAGAACATCAACATATATGAGCCTAAAACTGATGGGACTGCAAGGAGAAACAGACAAACCCACTTCAATGTACATTTTTCAGTAACTGATAAATCAAGCAGGCAGAAAATCAGTAAGGATTTTGTTGACCTGAAAAGCACTGTCAATCAACTTGTTCTACTTGATATTTATAAATTCCTCCAACCAATAACAGCAGAGTACACATTCTTCTCAAGATCCCATGGAACGTGCACCAAGATAGACCACATTTGGGGCCATAAAACACACATTATCAAATTTTCTTTTTTTCTTTCTTTTTTTTTTTAAAGATTTTATTTATTTATTTGACGGAGAGAGAGAGAGATCACAAGTAGGCAGAAAGGCAGGCAGAGAGAGAGGAGGAAGTAGGCTCCTCACTGAGCAGAGAGCCCGATGCAGGCCTCGATCCCAGGACCCTGAGATCATGACCTGAGCTGAAGCAGAGGCTTTAATCCACTGAGCCACCCAGGCGCCTTCAAATTTTCAAAAAATAGAAATTGTACAAAGTATGTTCTCAAACCACAATGGAATTAAGCTAGAAATGAGCAACAGAAGAAAATGGAAATCTCCAAACTCACTTCTATATAACACATGGGTCAAAGTGACAGTCTCAAGATAAGTTAATAACTATTTTAATCTAAAACATAACAAAATTTGTGAAGCAGCACAAGTAGTGCTTAAAGGGAAGTTTGCATCATTAAATGTTTTTGTTAAAAAGAAAAAATACCTAAAATCAATCATCTAAATTTCCTCCTTAGAAAAGTAGAGACAGAAGAACAATTTAAGACAGAAATCAGAAGAAAATAAAAGAAATTGGAGAGGGAATCAATGAAATGAAAATAGAAAAACAACAGTGATAATCAATAAAACCAAAACCTCCTTCTTTGAAAAGATCAAAAAAATTAAGGGGGAGGGGGAGAAGAAAGGAGGACACAAATTACCAATATAAGAAAGAAAAGGTGGATTCTTATTGTTGATCTTATGAATATTAAAAAGATAAGAAAGAAATCTTAAAAAACAATTCTATACCCACGAGTTCGATAACTTAGATGAAATGGACCAATTTCTTCTAAGATATAAGCTACCAAAGCTCACACAAGGAGAAACAGATATTCTGAATATATATATTAGTATGTGGCTATTAATATGTCTATTAAAGGAATTAAATCAATAATTAATAACCTTCAAAAAAGGAAAGCACAACATCCAGATAGTTTCACTGGTGGAGTCTATCAAATATTTAGGTAAGAACTAATACCAATTCTCCACAATTTCTTCCAGGAAATAGGAACAGAGGAAAGACTTGTTAACTCAATCTATGATGCCTGCATCACTGCAATACCAAAACCAGACGGATATCACAAGACAGGAAAACTATAGGCTACCACCGCACATAAACATATATGAAAAATCTTTAACAAAATATTAGCAAATTGAATCCTAAAATATATAAAAATTATACACCACAACCAACTTGGGTTAATATCTTTGTACACACATTTTTGTACACTTATTCATTTCCTTAGGATAAATTCCTAGAAATAGAATTGCTAAATTGCAGGGTGTGTATAACCTGAAGAATTTTAACAAACCTACCTGGAGTTGATCTAATACAAGAACCTAAGATAGCTATTTGAGCCATTAATATATCATCTCTGGTGATTTAGTTTTGTTTCCACTTGTTTTCTTCCCAACTTTTTTTCATAGTAATTAATATATTAAGGACTTATACAAGTTTTTCATATTTTATAACTGATTTTTCCTGGTTTATTATTGCCTTTTAGCTCCATTTTTGGTGTTTTTTTATACTTTTAATACAAATGCAATTAAATATCTAAATATTTAATTCATGGTATGTTCTGGAATAATAATCCCTTCCTCCACCGACTTTAGTTTTTAAATTTACTGTTATTCAATTATAAACTTGGGGCCTTTCTTATATTTTATTTTATCCTTCTGATATGCCTATCTTCTCTGACATCAGAACCATCTTGCTTTAGTTATGGAAACTGTGTATTACCTTATAACTTTAATATTTCTTCATTCTTTTAGATTAAATGTAAATTTATTTAATAAGTTCTCAGGAAAAAAGTTTCATATGGATTTCTTTTTTTAATATCATCAGAAATGAGCCAGTTTTCTTTTTTCACATTTGTTTTAGTAATTTGTACACCCAACATGGGGCTCAAACTCACTACCCCAAGATTGAGAGTCACATACCCTTTAAGTATATGCTCTTTCCAGAGATTACGTCTTTTCATTTGTTCAAATATACAAAGATGTAACATGTGTGTCATAGGTTTTTTACTTCACATTTTTGTTGCTTTTTAAAATAAACATCTAAACTTTTGGTTTTTAGCCACTTATTATTCTAGATAGAGGGCAAAACTATTGGGTTTTTTTTACATACGGATTTTGAAACTAGCCACATTTCAATTCATTCATTTCCAGATAATTTTTTTAGTTAGGCAGTTATAGTATTACAAATGACAATGATTTTTGGTTTTACTTATGAAAGTTTTGCACCTTCTTTTTGTTTATCTTTAGCTCCTTGAGTAGCATGTCCAGAACAGTGTGTAATAATAACAATCATCAGCACTCCCGTCTGCATCTCGATTTGATGATGCTGGTTAGTGGGATCTGGCCTCTCAGAACACAGTGCAATAAAACTGGGCATTATTTTTCAAAATTAGCCCAGGGCGCCTGGGTGGCTCAGTCGTTGGGCGTCTGCCTTTGGCTGGGGTCATGATCCCAGGGTCCTAGGATCAAGCCCCACATTGGGCTCCCTGCTCGGCGGGAAGCCTTCTTCTTCTTCTCCCACTCCCCCTGCTTGTGTTCCCTCTCTCGCTGTATCTATCTCTTTCAAATAAATAAATAAAATCTTTAAAAAAAAAAAATGTTAGCCCAAAAAATAAGACAGGTAGTTTAACTGTTTCAAACTTCTAATAATATTCCTTAAAAGTCAAGGAAGTGTCCCTGTACTGCTAGTGTTTTAAAACAACATACCAATAATGCATGTTGTGATTCATCAAATGCATTTACAACTGTAAATATTAACAAATAATTTTTATCCTTTGATAAAATCCACTAAGAGATTTCCTGATGAAACATTTCTACATGGTTGGTCATTACAAAATGTGTAATTTATTAGTGGTTTTTTATACTGCTCGATAAAAAAAATGCTGATATTCACAGACCTGTACCCCTGGGGCAAATAATAATAATAATAAAAATTGCTGATATTTTATTTAAAATTTGACTATTTGCAAATAAAATCAAATTGGTCTTCAGGATTTGCATGTGTATGCTCACACCTTCCGTTTTCATATTGTTGTTATATGGAAAACTTTCAATTCTTTTTATAAAATAGTTCCGGTGATGTAGGTATATTTATTCCTTGGAGGTTCCTATAACTTTTATGTAATATAAACTTTGAATGTATTTTTCTAAATGTGTGTGTTTGGTTTTTGAAGGTAAGTTTTGTTTTTGTTTTTGTTTTTTTAAGATTATTTATTTATTTATTTGACAGAGATTTAGAGAGAGCACAAGTAGGCAGAGCCGCAGGCAGATGGACAGGGAGAAACAGGGTCCCCACTGAGCAGCGAGCCCAATGTTGGGCTCGATCCCAGGACCCTGGGATCATGACCTGAGCTGAAGGCAGACACTCAACCCACTGTGCCACACAGGTGCCCCTGAAGGTAAGTTTTGAATATAACATATTTCTTCTTTTCATTTCAAGATTCCTTTTTTCTCATTATTTAATTTCAATTGTGCAGGAAAATCATGTTTCATTAAAATTTTCAAATATGTTTGTATATAGCATTATATCCCATTTTTTAAAAAATATCCTTTTAATCTGTAGTTTCACCACTTATTTTCCATATATTTGTACTTTCCTGATGTTTTTTCCTTGATTATCATTGCTAGAAGTTTCTTGTCTTTTGATCTTTTCAAAGGGCCAGGTCTTATATGTATCAAATCTACTTTTTTTTCTAATTCATTCATTTCTGGTTAACTCTTAACTATTCTTTATTTTCTTTCTTTTTTATTTTTTTCAAGTTTCTTGTAGTGAATGTTTATTTCCATTTATTATATATTTCTTATAATGAAATTATTTTAGCACTACGACTTTCTTCTGAGTATACCGTTCTCTACATCCCACAGGTTCTATTTCTTTCTATAATTAGTTTTTATCTTTATCGAAGGAAGGTAATAGCTCTCAGCTACAAGGAGTGCCATTTTCCTTCAGAGGGCTTTAGGAAAAATGTAGGAGGATTTACATTAGTCACAAGTCCCAGGAGGGGCACTAGCATCCTTTACCCAAAGAGCAGGTGAGCCAAATGTCCTACAATGAGTAGGATGCCCCCAGAAGAAAAGCATTGGTACCCAAAACACCAATAATGACCCTATTTGGAAACACTACAACATGTGCAGTATACAGCATAGACAAAAATATTCTCCCACAACCCCATCCCCTCCCACTACCCAAAACAATCACTTTCTACTGCCTTTGCTGTTTATTTTGGGATTTGCTCCACATCTCTACATCTAATGCATATTTTCAACTATGTTAGACTTCCTACTAATTATTCTGTTAGATGGAAATCTCTTAGGTTTCCTCTTCTCCTCTTCCCATTTTCTCAAAATTGCTATATCACAAGTTTTATAGTATATATATTGAATATTTTTATTACAACTATGTAGATATTTTTTACTCTTTAGTATATTATGACTTAATTCCTCTTCTCATGCTTCTTCTGGTTCTTCCTGGAATTACAAAATACCTCTCTTTTATTTCATGTTTTCATTTCTTTAAAGCTATTTGATGGCTTCCTACACCCTCCACAATCATAAAAACACCACTCAATAAACTTTTCTACACTGTCATACTGAAAAGATAATAGTTCCATTTTTGAACTAGATATACCTCCACTCCTCCTGAAACTCTCTTACCTTCTGGCTATCACACGGACAGGATTCTCTCTAAGCCTTCAACAGACTTGTCTTTCTGGGATTCCTCTTTACTTTCTTCTGTGCCGTGTCCTGTTTCTTGGATCTTAGGCCTTCCTCATTCTTGGTTTATTTACTTATTTTGATAGGAACACATTCTTCATTAGGTTCTTAAGAAGTGCTGCACAAGAAATAAATTTTTAAAGACTTTATGTGTCTGAAGATATCTTATTCTGCACTTAAAGTGATTGATAGTTTGGTAGGGCATAGAACCGTTTTTTTTTTTTTTTAAGATTTTATTTATTCATTTGACACAGAGAGAGAGAGATTACAAGTAGGCAGAGAGGCAGGCAGAGAGAGAGGAGAGAGGAGGAAGCAGGCTCCCTGCTGAGCAGAGAGCCTGATGTGGGCCTCGATCCCAGGACCCTGGGATCATGACCTGAGCCGAAGGCAGCAGCTTTAACCCACTGAGCCACTCAGGCACCCTAGAACCGTTTTCCTAACAGAAGACTGCTTCTTTGTCTTCTAGCGTCCAGTATTTACTTTGAGCCACTCATATCCTTTGTATCTGACCTGTCTGGTTTTGGATAGCTTTTAGGGTCTTCTGGTATTCTAAAATATCATGATTAAAGGTCTTTATATGAATTTTTTAATCACTTTTAAATATACAGGAATAAAGTTTACTGAATATTATTATGCTGAATATTCAGTAAATTTTTTTAAAGATTTTATTTATTTATTTGAGAGAGAGAGAGAGAAAGTGAGAGAGAGCATGAGAGAGGAGGTTAAAAGGAGAAGCAGACTCCCCATGGAGCTGGGAGCCCGATGTGGGACTCCATCCCGGGATCCTGGGATCATGACCTGAGCCGAAGGCAGAGGCTTAACCAACTGAGCCACCCAGGTGCCCCGATTTAGTAAATTTTTCAACATGGAAGTTTATATTCCTCACTTTTGGATGATTTTCTTTTACGACATCTTTGATAATTTCCTGCCCAGTGTTTTATCTATGCTCCCTCTCTGAAATTTCTACTATTTAAATACCATACATCTGGAGTTAGTTCTCTAATATTCTTTTTTTTTTTAAGATTTTATTTATTTATGTATTTGGGATAGAGCAGGAGCCAGCAGGGTGGGGAGGGAACAAGGGAGAAGCGGGCTCCCACTGAGCAGGGGCGCTATAGAGGGCTCCATCTCAGGACCCTGAGATCATGACCTGAACCAAAGGCAGATGCTTAACCAACTGAGCCACCCAGGCGCCCCCTCCAATTTTCTTATCTTTCCTGTCTTATCGTCAATTTTTTATCATGCTCTACTTAGTGGAAAATTTCTTTAACTTTTATCTTTCAAAATGATTACTGAATTTTTAATTTCACTTATAATATCTTTAATGTCCAATAACTTTGTAATTTTCTGTAGCATCCTTTTCTTTTTTTTATGGGTGCCACAATTTCTCTTATTTTTTTAAAAACATAAGTTATAATTTCTTGGAAATTTCTTTTGTTTTCTATATTATCTGTACCCATTTCCGTATATTTTGATATCTTTCTTACATATGTTGGAAGATTTCCTATATATATGATAATTNAAACATAAGTTATAATTTCTTGGAAATTTCTTTTGTTTTCTATATTATCTGTACCCATTTCCATATATTTTGATATCTTTCTTACATATGTTGGAAGATTTCCTTATATATATGATAATTGTTACCTTTTTTTAACATACTTAAGAGTGAAACATTAAAAATCTCATTAGACTCTGCCTTATATGTATGATCATAGTTCTTTGTGGCTAAATTCCATGCTAGGCCATTCTACCCTTTCTTTTTAATGAACCACTTACATATTTACAACAGACTGTGTCATCTATAAGCATGGTATAGCCCTCTATGCATATAAATTTCCTTTTACTTTCTTCAACAAAGTATATTTTATTATATTTTATGATTTATTTCTGAAATATAGAAATGCTGTCGAATTTTATCTGTTGATTTTACAATTGGCAAACTTGCTGAATTCTTAATTGTTCTAAGTTTCCATATATTCTATTCTATTTTTAGCTATCACATCATCTGAGAAAACCAACATTATTTCCTTATTTTCTTTCATTTGTTATTTCCATTTTTATCTTATCATATTGGCTGTAATACCATTGTCTCTTTATATTTATTGTTTGAGGTCACCCTGATTTTTATCCTTTTACACACAATTTTCTCTTGTGTAGTAGATTTTATAAGATGCACATTGTTTTATTCTCTTTACTTATCCATGAACAAGGCAAGCTGTGTTCTTGGAGGTTTTCACCTAACAGTGAAGTCTGAATCTCAGTGTGGCAGGAGAGAGGAAGGTAGGATCGTCCCCATTTGTTTCTTCCTTGGATGCTCCACCTCAGCCCTAGAGGGGGAGCTATTTCACACGTCTGCTATTATTCTCCCATTCTTTATATTTTCTTTACTCCTTGGTGGATAATCCTGCCATAGTTAATACTTTTCATATTAAACTTCCCCTGTTTACATTACTGTGTGACATTTCTGTCTCCTGATTGGACTCTACTATAGGATACTACAGCCTTCTTGCTATCACTTTACCTATGCTGACTACAGCTCCTAGAATTCACTTTACCTGTTTTTGTTTAATTTAATGTAATTTAATTTAACTTAATTTAGTGCATTGGTAAGTATATTTGCAACATTATCAAGTTACACCTAGCAAGAGATGACTTTCCTTTTGGTTTGACATCAATGACAACCAGGTCATCTGCTAACAGTCTTACAGATCTGATCTTTGGAAGGATTTTCCACAGACTAGCTGCTGACTCTGTACCTTTCACATCTTGTGTTCCTCCATTTCTCACAAATGTGTGGTGTTGGCCCCTGGAAGCCACATTCATACTATGATATGACCTCTGACCCTGTACCTTCATGTTATAATGCCAGGTGGAGTCAGCCCACTGAGCAAGAGGAGTAAGTATTTCAGGAAGTCATTCTTATATCAGGATGGTTATTAACTTTGCCTTGAAGTGGCTGAAAACTGCACAAATATATCCCATTAGATGCAAGTTCAGTACCCCAATTCCATTTCCTCTTAGATGAGTCTCATAAATTCCTGGAGCCACTTCAAAATCATCCGACATAAGAGAAGGAGAAGTTGGAGTAGAAAAAAAGTCAACTTGAGATTGAAATTGCTTACTTTTCCAAATTTTATCACCAAAAAAAAAAACGTTAATGAAATGATTGAGACATCTTGGGTCCAGAGAGAGAGCAACAGAAGTGTTCATGCTGGCATCCACGGCCTGTAGATTGTCTGTGGTCTCTGTGGTTGGCCACGGAGAAAACGGCCACTGAAGTCATGCCCCCTGGTGCAACAGGGGGCGTTGTTTCTGGCTGTGATTCTCCCAAGCCTACGAAGCTGCGAATGCCCTTTAGTGTATGTATGCCTTTTCTGCACAAACTAAACTATCTAGAAAAGAAGCTGTTACTTCTAAATTTTTTTCAATTTTTTTTTTTTCTTTAAAACCAGACTGCTAAAGTTAGTGAGCCTGACTCCTTCAACTTGTGGTTGTCCCAGTGACTGGACTGGAGCGAAACCTTTCCCAAACCACCAGTCCAGCTGGGTTCTTTTGTAGTGTGCCCTCGGAGAACTGCAATCAAGGCACTATTTTAGTTTATTTTATAAATTTTTATGTGATTAGTTCATTGGCTTCTCACCCTCCCCCCCAAAGACTAAGAATACTGAGAGCAGGGATTATGTCCATTTTAGCTCATTAGTACTTACCACTTGACATTTAGTAAGTGCCCAATAAATGCTTGTTCAAGAAAAATTAAAGCACTTATCAAATGAATCAGTTCTTCCTGTTGTATGTTTATCCCGTATTTGCCATTATTACCACGTTTCACACATTCTTTTTTTTTTTTAAGATTTTATTTACTTATTTGACAGAGAGAGAGAGATCACAAGCAGGCAGAGAGGCGGGGGGGTGGAGGGGGAACCAGGCCCCCCGCTGAGTAGAGAGCCCAAAGCGGGACTCGAACCCAGGACACTGAAATCATGACCTGAGCCGAAGGCAGAGGCTTACCCCACTGAGCCACCCAGGCGCCCTGTTTCACACATTCTATTGATATTATCTATTAGCATGTCTGCACACCCTACTTGATTATAAGTTCCTAGAAGTTTGAGATTATTTCTTTATTATTTAGAAGTCTCCAGTAAGTAATAAATGTCTGCTGACCTGATCTGTGCCCTGAATGGGGAATTAGTATATCTGCCTGGTATTTCAGGTAGATTATGTAACCTCTTTGAGATTCAATTTTTTTTTTATCTGTAGACTGAAAAAGTTATTCTAGAAATGATCTCCTAGGATCCCTTCCAGTTAAAAAAGCTAAAAGTTATATGATTCTAAATACAAAATACATTTTCAAATCCCAAACCACTAACAGGATCTTAAGTAATTTAAATGGGGGGGAAAAAGCCTTCAGGGTAAATTTGAAGATGTGGGGAGAATTTTCACTGAAACATATAGGATGGAAATGTGCTGACTGATTTTTACCCAACAGAATTATAAACAATAAAATGTTTATTCACAAAAGCCAAATTGGATAACCATAAAGAGTTTATGTTCTTTGGGGGCCATGGAGAAAAATCTCTAAAATGTGTATACATTTTTTAAACTTATAATTTTAGGGAATAAACTAGTTTGTATTTCTTGGGAATTTGAGAAATGTTATTACACCTGCTAAGTAATATTACCGTATACAAAGATTTGAAAGTTTCCTTTAGGAATTTACTATCATATGAATAAAAATATATTAGACATTTGGGTACACTGGACCATTTAAGATAATTCTCTTTTAAACAAACTTGATTTCTAGCAAAGAATAAAACATATGTATATTTAAATAATTCAGTTTTAGCTTCACCCTGCTCTAACAAATGTAAATTTTATATTGACGCTACGAAAAGCTACTATTTTAGAAAATCTAACCCATACACAGAAATATCTGGAAATACTCTATTCAACATGAAATAATATTTTCCCCATGAAGAAAATTTTCCCCATTTAGTTTTATTACAATCTTCAAAATATATAATTAAAGAACACTAATTTGCTAAAAAGCACACAGTATTTAGTGTCATTTGCTCCAGAATAATTTTCATAAATCAAATAGTTCATTAAGATCTTTCAAAGAAACGGAAAAGAAGAGGAAGACAATTTGAGAAAAATAAGTAAGTCAGATGATGCTTTATTTCTCATATTCTCCTGCAAAATACATCCCTTCGTTAACATTACTTCCTTTTGGAAAAACAGAATAAAGCACATTACCTCCAACTCCTTCCAACTTCTCCTTTCAAATAATCATGAGAACCTTAAACATAGGTGTGCAGATGGTTTGCTAAAAGATCAAAGTTTGAAAAATACTAATGAGGACCACTGGGCTCTAAAGATCACCTAGACCATTTCAATGCCAGATATTTCACTACTTAGGGTTCCTTTTTCAGGGATTTATACAGTGCAAGCAGGTCTCTTTTTGGTGTCTGATTTTGGGGAGAGCATTAAATATATCCAGCTATTATTATTTAATCATGTTGCATCTAGAATTTAGAAGACAGTCATAGCCCAACCTTGAAAATAAGTCACAAGCAGGAGGGAACATCCGATAACTTGGGGAGAGAGGGGATCCGGCCTAGAGCTGAGGAGGGCAGGCCACGGAACCAGAGTGAGGCATTTCTAGCACTCACATGGTGGCCTCCTGTCACCGCGGGGGTTTGGGAGAGGGAGGGAAGGCATGGAGAAGAGTAACACACCTAAAGAGACAGGAAGATGACAGTAAAAGTTAAATATACAACTTTGCCAAGGCAGATTATACGTTTTATGGTTTACTTACCACAGAAGAATTGGTCCTAAAAATCAAAAAGTGGCTTTAACTGCCAATCTGTACTTTTTTTGAGAGAGAGAGCAAGAAAGACTGCTCAGAATTTCCAACGATAGTTATTCAACAATTAGGATTAAATCTATATGCTATACTTGATACGTAAAATACCCCCTTGGTTTAGCATGTTCTCATTGTGTAAAGGATTATTTTTTCTGTTCCTTATCCTTTATAGAAACATAAAAATCTACTCTGAACAGCTTGAACACTAGCCCTAACTCCGATATCACTAACGCCTGGTACCTGGTCCTATACCGTGATGTGTGTACCTCATAAATTTTTCCATTAGCTTTTCTCTTCTCTGAAGCAGGGTGGTATGCAGGAATTCTTCATTTCGAAGTTCAACCACAGAGAAAGGTGGGGCTATGCTGACTGGAAATCCCAAAAAGGAATATATGTGGCTCGGAGGCAGACCAACATCACTGTCATTCAAGAAAAACTTATATTCAGGGGCGCCTGGGTGGCTCGGTTGGTTAAGCATCCAATTCTTGATATTTCGGCTCAGGTCATGATCTCAGGATCATGAGATCGAGCTCCTCTGGTCTTAGGATTCTGTCTCTCTCTCACCCTCCCCACTTTGGATTTATTGATAAAGAAGCCGTATATAATTCTACCTGTTCATTTTACAGCTCTCTACCCTATTACAGGACACATCTCAAACCAGGTGACCAGCTATGGAAATTAACTTCTGCCAATTGATAATCCCTTTACCAACAGTCTAGATTCTTACTCAATTTCACTTCCAACAAAAAGAGAAAGGAAATGAAAAAAAATCCAGAAATAAATCCAGGAAATTTTGACTCCACATGAAAAGAAATCAATTGCTTATGGTTCATGTATCCCCTATTCAACTATTTCAGTGTACTGCATGAACTTCTATAGGCAGCACATATGTATAATTTAATCTGGCATATCTGCATAATTAATTTCTTAGCTATCATAATTCTTTTTCCCCATTTGTATTTTGTACATATAATAAAAATAACCTCAACACCCTGGCATAAAATAAAAAAATTATGTTTTTAAAAGCATGTGTTTACATTTTATATTAATTTTTCATATTTAAATATTTATATATTGTATTAAAATTTCATGTGGAAAACATTTCTAAATTACTAACCAGAATCTATCGGAGCTATGCCAAGACATAAATATTTGCTTCATAGTTTTTTATTAAATATTTTAAATGTTATTTTTCTATTTGAAAAGCCATGAATTCGGGTTGCCTTCCATTTAGATTTAAAAGTAAATCAACTATAAGACAGCACGGCAAACAGTGGAGAGTAGGGTTTATGGTATCAGACAGCCAGATGTTGATTGTGCATAGAACACGTGCAAGCTGTGTGACCTTCCAAAAGGTATTAACCTCTCTGTACCTCAGTCTCCACATCAGCAAATAAAAACAATCCTAGTAAGTCCATCAAAGAATTGTTATGAAACCCAATTCATCTTAACCTATTACTGCTACTACTGTGTCTAGTACCAGAGTGATATCTTGATATTGCTTTCATCATCAGCCCAAAGAATCAACTGTATACTCATAGCACATGTTTGGCTAGACACTACGTACATGAATCCATTGATTGAGCCCTCTCAAAATTTGCAAACACACACATACACACACAGCCTGCAACAGAGTAGCCTGTATATAACTCCGTGATAATCCAATTAAGAGTATCATCTCTGGATATGCTGTGCTGACATCAGAAACAAGACAAAAGGTAAAAAAAGGGGGAAAAAAGGTGATTGCTGAAATATGCATTGAAGTCGCTGGGAATCCTGCATTCCAGAAGACAAAGTGACGGTCCCCTCTGGTTAATCGAGAAAGGTTTCGTGGAAGAGCAATGATCTTGGCAGTTTAATGACAGGAGAGACAGAATTGGGGGGATTTAAAAGAAGAAGCTGCTCTAGGTTTATGGGGCTATTTTCTTAAAGGTTTGGCATTTGGACTGGAATGACAGTATCGTGGGCGTTTGGGACAGGTTTGTCTAACATGAGAAAAGACCCACAAACCAATGAATAGAAACTAAGGAAATGAAGTTCCAGGCTTGTCCCTGACAGGCTGTGATGTACGGTATGTACCTCTTAGACTTCTGGACAACATAACCAATGACAACGCACTACAAGGCTTTGAGGGAAGAGAGGAAAGGGTGTTTTAGGGAGAACGTTGAGAAGCGAAGAGATGGGAGGAGAAAACAACACGGACTGCAAGAAGGACAATGATTTGAGCGTAACAGGTGCAGGCAGGAGGTCCAGGAGGAGAGTGATGTTAATCAAGATACAAAATTAAAAAGTATCTGGGACAGGTTTGTTAGCCGACAGGCGTGAGAAAAAGGTGAGACAGACCTAAACGGCATGAGATGAAATGAAATTTGGTTTAGCAGTAAAGTGCATGAACGGAATGGAGATGACGGAGGAAGTGAAATGACGGGAGTTTGTGGCTTGAAAGGGGATGGCGCCACTGCTCTGATGCACAGGGCGGCCGGCAGAGGGTGGGTGGAGACGTGACCAGCTCTTCAATACTCAGCTGACGTGTCGTCTCCTTCCCAAGCTGTCCAGTGTTCGGGGTAACATAAACCAAGAGGAAGAGCAAGTAAAAGGAAAACCACAGGTGCACTTCAAAGCTCTTGCTTTCTTGTGAGGTCAGCACCAGTTTTCATAACTTTTTGTCGCTTCTCTCCTCTCCCGGACTGTGTCACGACCAGTCGCTGGACACTTGGCGTGTTGTTCCTGAGTGTGGGGGGCAGACAGTCCACAGGACTTAGAAATAGCTGTGTGTGCACACGGTGAGGTAAGCGTGCACACACGCACACACATTGCAAAGCCAGAAGAAGTATCAGAACGAAACCATTTCATTAATGCCCTTTTTGTGTTATTTTCTTTTGTAAAATGACTTTGCTTTCCACACTTACTCACAGGAAAAAATCTCTTTGTCAACCCCCTGCACTTGTTTCACATGTGTCCCCTCCTAAGCAATTCGAGATCTTGCTAAATGAGACGAAATGTTTGTTTTGCCTCCTCCGTTGGTCATCTCTCTTTGCCAGAGGTACACAAGAAGAAAAGAGCATAATCAACACTTTCTTAAACAGACGGCCCAGAAGAAATGCTTCTTTGCAGGCCCATTTAAGTTTAATGCATTTTGAGAGACCCATACACCACTGAAGAAATAGATAGGCATGTGCCAGAGAGAAAAGAGCAAAACAAAACGATTTACTCCCAGAACGAGCATCTAAGGGCCAGCTCCCCTTATGAGCTAAGTACCTCCACTTCGGGATAGACAACAAGTATCTAATTAACACAAATATCTAATTGCTTTAACTGAACAGGCAGCAAATTATGTCAAAGGGAAGAAATTAAACAGCAGGGGAAACAGGGAGAAAACAACTCAGGAGATTATTTATTTGAGAAATATGATCATATTCACAAGTATCCTTCTCTTTAATGTACTTGGCTGAGACATCATCACAGCAAACAGCTCTTGTTTTATGAAACAGCAAAAGCAATCAAGTTCTTCCAACCAGAGGGCAGTGCTGGTATTTAGCCAGAGGACTAAGTAACTAGTAAAATCCACGCGTGTCTAATACACTTGCCTCAACTAGTGCTCTGAGTCAATTTAATTTGATCTAACTCCATACTTGGCTCAGAGTTAAAATAATACATGGATAGGCAAGCAGGACTTGATCAGTGAACATACCTAATCTAACAACAATCCAAGAATTGTCGTCAGTAAACTAGAACTGGTTTCAAGAATGATCAAATTCAAATTAGTTTCATTGACACCAGATTGGGTTTTCATCAGGGATGTTTTAAAGTGGACAGGAAACAAGTGTTGGAGAGGATGTGGAGAAAGGGGAACCCTCTTACACTGTTGGTGGGAATGCAAGCTGGTGCAGCCACTTGGGAAAACAACGTGGAGGTTCCTCAAAAAATTAAAAATAGAGCTACCCTATGACCCTGCAATTGCACTACTGGGTATTTACCCTAAAGATACAGATATAGTGAAAAGAAGGGCCATATGTACCCTAATGTTCATAGCAGCAATGTCCACAATTGCCAAACTGTGGAAAGAGCCAAGATGCCCTTCAACAGATGAATGGATAAAGAAGATGTGGTCCACATATACAATGGAATATTATGCAGCCATCAGAAAGGATGAATACCCAACTTTTGTATCAGCGTGGATGGGTCTGGAGGAGATTATGCTCAGTGAAATAAGTCAAGCAGAGAAAGTCAATTATCATCTGGTTTCACTTACTTGTGGAACATAAGGAATAAAATGGAGGACTTTAGGAGAAGGAAAGGAAAAGTGCATTGGGGTAAATCGGAGGGGGAGATGAACCATGAGAGACTGTGGACTCTGAGAAACAAACTGAGGGTTATGGAGGGGAGGGGGGAGCCTGGTGGTGGCTATTAAGGAGGGCACGTATTGCATGGAGCACTGGGTGTGGTGCATAAACAATGAATCTTGGATCACTGAAAAAGTAAAAAAAATAAAAATACAGGACAAAAACATCTTAATAAATAAATTAATAAATAGTTTTAAAAGGTGAAATCTTCATAAAGAATTCTGAATAAAAATCTTTATGGAAAGTACATGGAGAAGATGACTCACACCCAATCAAGCCAATTATGTGAACTCTACCTAATTTCTGGGGCTGACTCCCGTGCCAAAGATGGCCATTTCTTCTCTCCTGCAGGCTATGACCCTCCTTGTCCTCTCTGGAGAAGCCACACTTGGCTCACTCCATTTGGCCCCAGACAAGTTAATAAAGTATTCCCCACACACATAATGTGAAACCCTCTGCCAAACTACAGAATGTTCACAATTATTTAGGCTGTTACATTTTCTTTACCCTGTCTTCTCCATCATCACTGAGAAGTGGCAGTAGCTGAGTGTGTATTCAGTTTTCTCTTTGAGCATGGTAGGACTTTAGTACCTTCCTCCCATGTCCTTTGGTTGCCTTGATAAATGTTAATCTGTAGCTTTTAATGTTTAAGGAAAAAGAGGAAATTGAAAGTTGACCTAAATCAATCATCTGAAGCATAGATTGTTACCTGTGAAAGGGATCTTAGAAGTCATATGATCATCTCTTATATGAGGAATCTGAGGGGCAGGGTGGGGAGTCGTTGGGGGGAAG
>LNAC01000841.1:366760-610899 GCA_002007465.1 Ailurus styani | reverse complement strand
TCCTGGGACCTGATGATAATCGGTCTCCTACTCCTCCGCCATCTTGCCGCTCCCCCAACAACATACTTTTAAATAATATATGGGTCAAAGAAGAAATCTCACGAGAAATTTAAAATATTTTGAAAATGTGAAAATGAACTACTACTTAGTAAAATGTGTGGAATCCAGGACAAGCAGTGCTTATTATGAAGCTGACAGCATTGATGCATACACCAGAAAAGAATGAACATCTAAAATGAGTAATCTAAGCTTCCATTTTAGAAAACCAGAAAACTGAGAAAAAATTAAATCCAAAGCAAACAGAAGAGATAATAAATACTAGAGCAGGAATCAAGAAACTGAAAACAGGAAATCAACAGAGAAAGTCAGGTTGGTTCTTTGAACAATCAATAAAATTGATAAACTTGCAGTCAAGTTAGCCAGGAAAAAAAAAAAAAAAAGACCAAAGCACAAATTACTAATATCGGAAACAAAAGGAAGGTCATCACTACTGATCCCGTTAATGTTAAAAAGAATAATTAAGGATTATGAAGAACTCTATATCCACAATCTACAGATGCAATGTAATCCAATTAAAATCACAGCAAGTTTATTCTGTAGATGTCAATAAAGTTTATATGGAAAGGCAAAAGACCCAGAACAGCCAATAAAATACTGAAGAAAAACAAACTAAGAAAATTGACACTCCCCAAGTTCAAAATGTACCATAAGGTCACTGTAATAAAGATAGTGTGGTGCTGGGCAAAGAAGATAGATCAATGGAGCAGAAGAGTGCCCAGAAACGGACCGCCCCGAATACAGTAAACTGATCTTTCACAAAGGAGCAAAGGTAGTTCAGTAGGAAAAAGGCATCTTTTCAACAAGTGGTGCTTGGAGAACCAGATGCCCACATGCAAAAAACAAACAAAAACAATCTAGACACAGAACTTAAAACTTCCACAAAAATTAACTCAAAATGTATCACAGACCTAAACGTAAAATGCAAAGCCCTAAGACTTCTGGAACACAACACAGGAGAAAATCAAGGTTGCCCCAGATTTGGAAATGACTTTTTAGATATAGCACTAAACATACTATCCAAAAACAAAAAGGTAATGAAACTTCACTAAAATTTAGAACTTCTCCTTTGTGAAAAATAATGGTAAGAAAATGAAAAACCACAAAATTTTTGCAAAACAAGTATCTGACACAGGACTCCTACCTAATATACACAAATAACTTCTAAAACTCAACAATAAGAAAACAACCCAACTTAAAAAAGGGCCAAAGAACTTAAGAGACACCTCACTGAAGAGGATATACAAATGGCAAATAAGCACATGAAAATACTGTCTACATCATATGCCATTAAGGAATCAGAAATTAAAACAATGAGCTACCACTACACACCTATTAGAATGGTTAAAACCCAGAACATTGATACCACCAAATTTTGGCGAGGAGGAACAGAAAGGACTCTCATACATCACTTGAGGGGAAACAAAATGGTAGAGCCACTTTGGGAGACATTGTGTCGATTTCTCATTGAACAAACTATACTCTTACCATGTGATCTAACAATTGTGTTCCTTGGTATTTCTCCAAACGAGTTAAAAGCTACAACCACACAAAAATCTTACAGCAGCTTTGTTCATAACTGCTCCAACTTGGAAGCCACTCCGAGGTGCCCTGCAGTGGGAGAATGGGTAAGTTAACTGTGGCACATAAAGACCATGGGGCATTATTCAATAATACAAAGATATGTGATAAACAAATGAATAAAAAAACAAAAAGCAGATCAGACCTGTAAATACAGAAAACAAACTGATGGTTTCCAGAGGGAAGGACAGTAGCAGATACAGGCTTTCGGGTATGGAAGAAGTCATGGGAGTAAAAGGTACAGCACAAGGGGGTCCCTGGGTGGCTCAGATGGTTAACCATCTGCCTTCAGCTCGGGTCATAATCTCCAGGTCCTGGGATGGAGCCCTGCAACAGGATCCCTGCTCAGCGGGGATCCTGCTTCTCCCTCTCCCTCTGCCTCTCCCCTCCACTCATGTGTGTGCGTGCTCTCTCTCAAATGAATACATAAAATCTTAAAAAAAAAAACAAAACGGTACAACACAAGGGTGTCCCTGGGGGGTTCGGTCAGTTAAGTGTCCGACTCTTGATTTTGGCTCAGGTCATGATCTCAGGGTTGTGAGAGTCTCACACTGAGGTCTGCGATGATTCTAGAACCTGCTTAAGATTCTCTCTCTCCCTCTGCCTCTCCCCCCATCCACTCCCTCTCTCTCAAAAAAGAGAAAGAAAGGAGGGGGGCGGAGGGGAAGGAAAAGCTACAGCTGAGGGACTATAGTAGGTGATACCGTGATAGTGTTGTTGTAGGGTGACAGATGGTAACTACATTTGTGGTGAGCCCAGCATAAGGAATACAGAAGTTGCATCACTATGTTGTACACCTGAAGCTAATATAACATTGTGTGTCAACTACAGTCAAAAAAAATTTTTTTCTAAAATAAAAAGATACGAGGTGTCAAGCCAAGAAAAGACACAGAAGAACCTTAAATGCACATCACTAAGTGAAAGAAGACTTTCTGTAAAGATTACACACTATAGGGTTTCAACTATATGACATCCTGGAAAAAACACAACTAGAGAGACATAAAATTTCAGTGGTTGCCTGGGGTTTGCAGGGAGGCAATGAGGGAGAGAGAAAAAAAGTAAGTGGAGGGCAGGGGATATTGAGGCCAGTGAAACCACGCTGTATGACATTATGCATTTCTTAAAAGCCCGGGAATGTTACAACACAGAGGAAACTATGGACTACAGTTAATAATAACTTCTGGACACTGGTCCGTCAATTTTAACAAATCATCACACTTCTGTCAGATGTTAATGACAGGAAAACTGCTTTAAAAAATAAAGTCCAATAAAAACAAAAATGGGAGGGGAGAGTATACACACAAAACAATGCTTTTCAGCAAGATCAGCGAGGATCTTATTAGTACTGACAATTGTGTGTAACGGACCAAATCAGAAACTCTGAGCCATTCTAGTTCTCTCAGGATTTGTATCCCTGAGAATCAGGATCCTCAGCACAGGAGACACGCAACATACGTGTAATATGGAAGAAGGAAAAGCCTTGCAGTCCTGTATTTGAATCAGAACTCTTCAGATATTTGATCTTTAAAGACATGGCTTTCTTAGCCCTATCCATTTAAAAAGTCCTAAAAAACACGAACGGCCCAGCAATGAGGAATACCCCTGGAGCCCAGACTGGGGCTAAGATACTTCCCACGAAGACACACAAACAAAAATAGGGCATTTTAGAGGACTGGCCGATTCTAGGTCTGCGGCTGGAATTTAGACCCATCGGGACAGCCTGGTACTGCAGACGGCAAGGAAGCTGTCAGAGATGGTCTTTCAAATGGAAAGACCACGTCAAGTGGACAGGAGAACCAACTAGAAGAGGCTCCCACAGGCCAATAATGAACGAGAGGAGTCTGAACAGTGACTCCACAGCTATGGTGTGCAAGGAGGCAAACTCAGCTGTTTAAGCAAAACTTGACACCTGTTTCCATTCTCAGAGCTTCTTTAACCAGTCTGGGGTGTGGCCCAAGTATTATGAAATTTAGAAGTTCCCTAAGGGGTCTACCTCGCTGCCAAGTTGGCAAGCTAGTCGTCCAGAAGGTACAGACCAATCACAAGGTACTTTTTTTTTTTTAAAGATTTTATTTATTTATTTGACAGAGAGAGATTACGAGTAGGCAGAGAGGCAGGCAGAGAGAGGAGGAAGCAGGCTCCCTGCCGAGCAGGGAGTCCGACGCGGGCCTCGATCACAGGACCCTGAGATCATGACCTGAGCTGAAGGCAGAGGCTTTAACCTACTGAGCCACCCAGGTGCCCCACAAGGTACTTCTTAGAGGCAGGCTTGAGGTACAAACAAGCCTTCTGGGAAGAGGCCAACATACACAACAAGCACCTGGCCTGGCCAGCATAGGTTGTGAGATCTCACTGTGCATTCACAACGTTCACCCTTTGCCTGTGGCAGAAGTTTCGAGAGTCTTGCCCATTTTGGTGATTCTTGCCTTCCATTTTCACAAGTACGTGAGAGCCCATTCCAAACCCAACAATTCCATTCCTGGGTCCGTACCCTACAGGAATGATTTTGTGTGTTCACCCAAAACCTGGGTTCGGAGGTTCAAAGCAGCACCGTCCACAACCGCCCTCATCTGGAAATGACCCACGTGTGTGGCAACAGCAGAGGGAAGGAAGGAACTGAGGCAGAACTCAGGCATGGGATCGAAAGCCAACTTTAAAGCACGAATGAACCTCACGGGATGCTAAGTGAGAGAATCAGACACTCTCGGGTGCACACATATAACCCTCTTTTATCTAATGATGTGCAAAAAGAGGCAAAACTATGCTTTCCAGAGTCAGGACAGTATTCATCTTTGAGGGGATAATGAAAGTGAGGGGCAAGGCTTCCCGGGCTGCTGATCGTGTTGTTTCTTGGTTTAAAAACGTGTCACGCTGTACCGTGACGTATGCACTAATCCATATGAATGCTTCCATAAAGTGTTTCTGAAGTGGATTTTTTTTTAAAGTATGTGTAAGTGTTTGAGGGAAAAGAAGATTCCTGTTTCCTTGGCCCAATCGACGTGAGCATGGCCAGGTCAGCACCCCAGAACGCATTCGTACATCAATACGGAACAATCAGCCCACAGACAGCAGGTACCACGGCTTCTAGAACAGGACGGCACTGTACGTAGTCACTGTGTGTACGCTTGCGAAATTAGCTGTTTCATCTTTGTATGTACACGTGCCTGTCAACAATGGTGGTGACATGAGGTCAGACAGCATAAGCTAAGAACGAAGTTTCTAAAGTCTGACTGCCTGGGTTCAAATCCTGGCTCCATTTCTTCTTAGTTGTGTGCCTGGAAGCAAGTTAACTTTAGTTCAGCTATAAACTGGACAATAAGGATGATGACAACAATCACAATGAAACTGCGGGTTTAAAAGAAAGAATCCATAAAAGGGGCACCTGCGTGGCTCAGTCAGTTAAGCATCTGACTTTGGCTCAGGTCATGATCCCGGGGTCCTGGGATCAAGCCTGGTGTTGGGACCCAGGCTCAGCAGGAAGTCTGCTTTAGATTCTCTCTCTCCCTCTCCTGCGGCCCTTTCCCAGCTTGCACATGCTCATTCCCTCTCTCTCTCAAAAATAAATAAATCTTAAAAATAATCCATAAAGAGAGCTTCGTACAATAACCTGGCACATGATACGCAATGTGTTTGTGTATCTGTGTGTGTTAACATACTATGTATATACAGCATATTTTAATTATCAATAATTTTTAAAGCTTCTAGGAAAGAATACACAATTGGAAGGATACAAATACATAATAGGTTAAATAGGTATCTTCCTCATAACCTGAGGGCTTACTTACAGCTCCAAAAAAAAAAAAAAAAAAAAACACTTTATGTATGAATATCTGCCAAACAATCATTTGTATACTGGGGTTGCAAAGCATGTTACCAGTCTCTGGTCTGAGAGGCCAAAACCCCTTCCCAGTCACCTGGTGTGATGTGTGATGCCTTGTGTGTGTGATGTGTGTGATGCCTTCCATCGGACTCAGTTTAGCTATAAAATTATAAACTATTCTCAGTCCAGAGAAATAATTAACAGATATGAAGAGAAATACGGTAAATGAAAAGGTTCTTTATGAAGTAGATTATAGGTAGATTATAACTAAAGTTAATACTTCATGAAATTTAGGTTTATTCTAAAAACCAATATTTCCCCAACAGAATCTCACCAGCAAGCACCATACTTCAGTGTTTCAAGCTAAAGTTCTGAGGACAGAACAAATGAATTCGTATACAGTATAAAAAGATCTCACATCTTATCATTAAATTCAGTTAAAATTAATGGTTTTTTCAGAAAACCGTAAGGAAAGGGGGAGGGTCACACTGTCCAGATAAAAGAGTAAGTTGCTTCTAGTGTTTTCTTCAACCATTAAAGTTCTGCAACGGCATGATAAACCTACGTTTCCAAGCTGGCAGGGCTTGCCGAATGATACATTTTATTTGCCTAGTGCAGTGTTTTTAAAGATTTCTGAAACTGAAGGCCTTGGGGTCAAGCCTGTGGCCCCAGTCAGCCCCGAAAATCACCACTCTTTCACATCTGAGCCAGCCCTTGCCGCACTTCAGGGGTGCAAACAACATGGCACAGTGTATGGAACAAAAGTGTCAGCCACACTTCAGTGTGAACTCCGACTCCGCCGCTACCCATGTGATGCTGGAGCTCTAGAGAACTTTCTGCCTCCCCACCCTGTAAAACAGGGACAACTACCATCTGCCCCCAAGGGTGACATTATAGAAGCATAAGCAGCACTCACCCCAACCTAAGCACTCGCGCAGATATCATTCAGAGCCTCTCGTGTAGATGCTATGAGCTGAACCATGGCCCCCTAAACTTTGCATGCTGAACCCCAACTCCCAGCATCTTGGAATGTGACCCGATGTGGAGACTAGACTCGTAATGAGGTGATGAAGTTAAAATGAGGCCATTAAAGTGGACTGTAATCCAAGTCCAAAACGAGGTTTCTTCGACTGTGAGCTTCATTCGGGAAGTACCATACAAGGGCTAGCTCCACCTCGAGGAGGAGGCATGAGGAAAAGGGATGCAACTGCCCAGGCAGCAGCAGATGACGGCGCAGGAGATGGCATGGAGGCTCCCGAGGAAGCGCAGAGCAAAACAGAGGCTCAACACTGACCCCTGCCGGCCAGGTACGGGATCTCCCCAGACTGCTCCTAGGGCCACATCTTTACGCTCTTTTGCTTTAAAAAATAAAAAATAAATCAACCTGCACAAACTTGCTATTCGAGGAAGCGAAGGTGATGCAAAGAAATCATCTCTAGTTTTTGCTTAGTAACAGTACATCTCATATATCAAGATCAAATTTCTTTGAAACAGGCTTATGTAAATTTATGGAAAGAGAAGGCAGGACGGGATTATCACCCATACCAATTCTAGCACTAGTTATCGCAATGAAGGGCTGGCGATAACCGCAAAGCAGTGGGTGTTATGGTTTCTGACGATAAAAATCTAACTACTTCAGATCATTAGACAGCTTACAGTTTTCTTAACGTAGCCAATATTAACTTATCAATGGACAATGTAAAGATTCAGTATGTAGAAAACTCCCTAAGAGACTTGGCTTGGATAGCACCCATCTTGGAAAAAAATGATAATAAATTCAATAAACGGCTACTGGAGAATATATGGTATTTTACTTATTAGTTGAAAAAAGGCTAACATTTTTTAATGCCAGTCATTCTCAAAAGCCACAAGGGCATCACAACGGAAATCCTGTGAAATGCTCTCTGCTGCTTCCCCACGTTGCCACCACCCACATTATCCAGGGCTCGGAATTTGCCATGTGAGGCCATGGTTTTCCTGCTGGCCCTGTCACACCAGACATGCCCATCTAAGTTCCTGGGAATTCTCAAGCAGGTGAGGAGTGAGGCACTGGAGCCCAGACGTAATCAAAGAGACAAGCCGGTGAAGGCCACTGGAAAAAGCACCATTACTGAGAATCCTAAAATCTAGAGAGACATGGTTTTCCACTTTTTACACAGAGATAAAACAGATTTTTAAAATACCAATAATAGTGCATATTAAGGCTAATATGTACCATGCTGCTGAGTGAAAGCCTGTGTCCCCCCAAAATTCATATACTGAAATCTAACACCCATCTGTGATGGGATGAGGAGGTGGGGCCTCTGGGAGGTAACTAGGTCATAAGGGTGTAGCCCTCAGGATTGGGATTAGTGTCCTTATAAAAGACACCTGAATAAGAGACTCCTAATCTCACAAAACAAACTGAGGGTTACTGGGGGGTGGGAGAGTAGGGATAGGGTGGATGGGTTATGGACATTGGGGAGGGTTCGTGCTTTGGTGAATGCTGTGAAAGATGTAAGCCTGATGATTCACAGACCTGTACCCCTTGGGCAAAGAATAAAAATAAAATTAAAAAAAAAAAAAAAAAAAGACACCTGAGAGACATCCCTTGCCCTTTTCACCCTGTGAGGACGCTGAGGACACAGCAGTCTATGAGCCAGGAAGTGATCCCGACTGAATACTGAACCTACCTGTGCCTTGACCTGGGACTTCTAGCCTCCAGAACCCTAAGAGATAAACTTCTGTTGCTTGGAAGCCACCAGTCTATGGTCCTGTTACAGCAGCCCTAGCAGACAGACACAGGCCAGATGCCATCCTCGCTAACTGATGGATGAGGACTCACAGCAATTCTGAGGGAGCTAATTTTATTATTCCCATTCTATAGATGAGAAACATGAGGCACTGAGCACCTAAGTGATTTGCCCAAGGTGACATGGCTAGAAACAAAAAGAGCTGCTTACCAAAAAAGAGGCCATGGCTGACATGTCCTATCATGGCTCAAATGTCAAGTGACTGAAAAACAGTGAAAGCTCGTTATTAGTTCAGCCACACCAAAGGGGTCACAATCATTCATAATTTATTTCCTCTCTGGGGGAGACCTTTTCAGTGTTTACACTGTCCTGAAATCAAAAACGAGAACTCGGAGCAGTTGGGATCATGTTCCTGCTGGTTGTAACGGGCCTTCCCTCTGGGGAGATGGGGAGAGGGGTCTGCAAAGGGGGGTCCGCGGCTACGTTCCCTCCCCGCTACGCCTTCGAGCCCAGCTCACCCCAGCTCTTAACTGACAGCAGTCCTTCTTCAGTGACCTTACTCCAAGCACTGGGATAAGCACAGAGGTAAACAGGTGTGTACGGCAGGCTCGGAAGAGCTACTTACACCAGGCTGACAGGACGTGGGTTAAAGTTAGCGCCGGGTGAGCTTCTCAGAGGTGACCCAAGACTGGAGCCATGTGGATGAACAGGTCATTCCTTCCCTCAACAAGCCTAACTGACAAGGGATGGAGGAGGCTGTCTGGGGAGAAAAGGGAAAAGGGCCTCCCAGGCCAAGATGCCACAGGTTCAAAACCACGCAGGTGGGCATCTCTGAGCAGCTTAGAAAAATAAAAAAGGAAACGTCTTGCTAAAGACCACAGCTAACATGACATGGTCTTTCCAGCTCCCTTACGTTTCCTCAGAGACAGCCTGCGTTGACAAAACTCGGAATAGGGTGACCACTTCCAGCTGTAACAGTGCTTTTGAAACAGCCCTTCCGGAACACCCATGATTATGTTTGTTATTTTCCATGGCCCTTTAGCAAGACCATGGCCTCGAAGGCAGGTTATTTTTCTTTTTTATACTTTATCTGGAAGGTATCTTAGTCTAACATGAAAAAAGAAGAAAAAAAACACAACCAAAACCTGATAAAGGTTTGACCATCCAGAGGGCAATAAACTTGAAGAGATTAAAAAAAAAGTCACAAAAGACTTAAATAAATGAAAAAAGTCTCGGTGACTCCTAATGGGATTCTGTGCTGCCAGGGAAGCAGATTAGAGGTGCCTTTGGAAGGCAGCTTTATCACACGGGTGTGGACGGCCACAGCAGGCATGGCACAGTTCCTCGTGAGATCTCGTCAATAAAGAGAACAAAATTGCTACCATTACTCTCGCAAGCGCTAAGGAGAATGGGTGTGCGGATTTCATGCACTGTGTTGGGTGGGGGGGGTAGGAAAGAAAACAAAACAAGGGTGTAATTTCAAAGAAACAGCGATCTAAATCTATAAGACTCCTAGGCAACAGTGTCAAACGCTCCCGGATCGATTAAGCCACCAGAGAAAACATCAACATAGGACACAAACCTAGTCACATTCGCCATGCCTCCTTGGTCCAGTCCACTGACTATGTCGGAACCGGTTCCATCCGAGGCTTCCTGGGGCTCTATCTGGATGTTCCTATCAGAGTTAACATTCAGTACGAGCTCACTCAGGACCAGTCTCCGTGCTAAGCACTTGACAGGCATCAGTTGCCCTTAGCGCTGATCCAATCCTAATGAGTGGGTACTTACATTTCCATTTGCTCCAGAGGACTCGAGGCTCAGAAAGGTTAAATGGCTTCTCTAAAGTTACAAAGCACTACGCAGAAGATGGAGAATCTGAGTCCAGCCCATGCAATTCCAAGGCCCCACTGGTAAGCACTGCCTCTTGGGCGGGAGGGATTTGAACGCATCCAGAATCTGACTCAACGGAAAACTCTAGAATCTATCTGATATCTGTCTCCAGCCTATGACGTTTTCCCCATCACAAAGCGTTTGGTACCTGAGCGCCTGAAAACATTTTTTCAAGGCCATTTACTGTCTCCGACGAAGTAAAGTGCTGCATTTATACGACACAATTCTCCCAAGCAGACAGTTTACATGCTTAGCATAAGAACAAAAAACTCCCAGTCTTATTTTCAAAACTTAATTCTCATATTTTGAGAAACTCAACAAAGTAAGGACAATAAAAGAAGGGCTTGAGACACAATAACCATTCTCTGTCCAGGTGACTGAATTGTTCCCTGTGTTTAATCTTCATGCTAAGACACAAAACCTCGTGATTACAGTTAAAACTTTACTAGTAAAGCAATAAGGGAAGTCTTATGCTAGTTTGTGCACCCGTGTCAAATACTTGAACATATAAGACATCAAAACAGATCCAGGAAGCATTAAATGCACTACCAATAAATGAGCCCCAGCTGAGAAATGGGCTTCTGAAGGCATCCTGGAAACTTCCAGGCTCCACTAGTCCAGAGGTCAGGGATTTGCCACAGAAATCAGCCACTCTTTGGGTCTACACACACCCCAGAGGCTGGAGAAGGTCAAATCCCCAAATTCACTTCCACCGAACCCCCCAAGAAGCAGCCTTGTTCTTCCTTAAGGTACTTCTCTGGGAGAACAGAAGAAAGATCTTGCTTCTCACCAGCTAATATTACACCGGAAACATCTTTTCCAGGAAGCAAGTGGCTATCTTTTCTTCTTCGGTACAAGGCAAGGCTTCAAAGAGATAATGCAAGTGAACCAAAATAGCTGTGCTGCTCTCCCTACTTACAAATATTACATAAAGAATATTCTTCACCGCCGAGGGCTATGAACTTCCTCTGCAGGGCTGAGGAGCAGAGAGCCATGTTGCCAAGGGTACAGCGGAGCTGGGCCTCCTGCTTGCGCTCCCCTGCCTTGATTATAGCAGGGCCCGCAAGGCTCACCATGACCTGGGCAGAGCTGGGAAAGGGCAACACAAGCACACATCCAGATCTGCAATGGCCGATTCAGTCCCAGACATGGTGGCTCTGCTGCCGCCCCCAAGAAGCCATCACCCTTTGAGAGAGGCCAACTCAGCTCAAGAGGCTGAGATGCTAATGGGTACAAAAGCTAAAGCTCAGTGGCAGGAATCTTCCTAAGGGTTACCAAATGCAGACTGCCTAGGACTTCTCGTCCCCTGTATTTTAGCAGAGATATGTCAAAAGCCCCAAACCCAATCTGTCCTGGGCACAAACCGTGGGTTCACAGTACATGTGACTCTACTCTCTCCAAGCCTAACAAGCGATGCATCATTTTTTAGCATCTCCTGGACATCTCTTCCCTCCTCCAATGTCCCAGTCTGGATCTCATCAAAGCGCAGGCCTAATCCATCAGGCGAGGCTTCCCTTCATCCAACATTTCGGAGTACTTACTGTGCTCCAGGCACTATAAAGAAGGCAAATACGAGGAGTGCACAGTAATAGCCCCCCCCCCCAATCTCCAGTGTGGACGAGAGCCATCTAGATTAAGAACACATCACAATCATCACAATCCTGTGTAAAAAGAGCCATGAAGCAAGACATATCCAACTTCACAGCGGAGGCAATGACTGTTAGCTTGACACCGACAGAGAAGGTTTCACACAGGCTATGGAGTCTGGGCTGACTCCTGACAGGTAAGTGAGAGGATCTGGGGGGAAGAGGAGAGGAAGGATACAATACTTCTAAGGCCCAAGGACCTGAAAGAGTGTGTCCTGGTCCAAGGGGGCAATTCGTTCAGAATGGCCGGAACAACGAAGGCATGGAAGGGATAGGAACTAAGGTAGGTTTTGGTCAGATTCAGAAAGGCTTTGCATGTCACACCAAAGAACTTGGGGCTTTACTGCTGATAACGAACAACCAGAAGTGTTTAAGGGAGGTCCAAAGTGAAGCCACATTTGGCCTGAAGAAGTGTTTTATTTCACCTATAAAGTATGTTTCAAATATTGGAATTAGTTACCAACGTCTAAAAATTAGGAAATTTCACATCAAAATCTGGATTCTTGGCTTTTTAACAACAATAACTATGACAACACAAAGCCAACATCCCCAGGTGGTAGCAACTGTTTGGATGGTAAGCAACAGGTGTAGCAACTGTCCCTCTTCTGACAGGATACCTACTATGAAGTTCATGACCATCCTCACCTGGCCCCCAAAGACATCTGAGCTGCAATCTCTGGTTTAAAGAGTTACAGGGGCGCCTGGGTGGCTCAATGGGTTAAAGCTGCTGCGTTCCGCTCAGGTCATGATCTCAGGGTCCTGTGATGGAGCCTCACGTCCTGCTGCCTGCTCAGCAGGGAGCCTGCTTCCTCCTCTCTCTGCCTGCCTCTCTGCCTACTTGTAATCTCTCTGTCAAATAAATAAATAACATCTTAAAAAAATAAAATTTAAAGGAGAGAGGTACACGGTAAGACATGTTACAGAAAAGTAACACTAGAAAGCAATAGAGTAAGCAAACCACACAGTCAGCAAAACCTGAGGTAAGAGGCTAAGTTAGGGAGACATCACAGTAGCACGACGAGGTGGTAAACAACTAAGGAGCAAAAAGAGCCAAAAAAGGGTAAGGAGTCAAGAAAGGTCTAACATACTCCAGGCATAAGAACAGTTATCACAGAACTTTTGTGTGGCAATTGCTCAAGGGTCAAAGACTATATTAGGAGAAAGAAAGCATGATTCAAAAGTGATTTGCAATTAAAAATAAAATGGGTATTCAGTAAATTATGTGGGGAAACCCACCAAATGCCAACGACTCGCATAGATAACAGTGAGGTCCAGTAACAACTGTCTGTGGGATTCTTCCCCTGGACTCTGAGGTTCATCTTCCAGTCGGGACAGAACATACCCTGACTGTAAACTTTCTGAGCTAAGCGCGCTCTCTCTCTGGACAGGCGGTGCTTACAAGCGGGACGTGGGATGTAAATCATGATAACCTCTCATAGCATGGCCGGCAGCTACTTGGAAAACTTAGAAACCCTCCAGGTGCTGCAAGGGGAAGGTCCAAACCCAGAACTTACACAGGCCGTTGACATCCAGCATGTTGGAGATGCCGCGGTCACTCATGTCCACTTCCGGCTGGCTCTTCTCCCGGCTCTCCTCCACCAACTTTTTCAAAGACTTGGACATATTCTGTACCAAACGACAACAACAAAGCACGTGGCCGACGGGCAGGGGAGTGCAGGGAACGAAAGGGAGACGCCCCGGGCTGGCAGTGTCCAGTTCTCCCCTAGCCTTGGAAGGTGAGCATCAGCGGGCAGCGTCCGGGTGCAGGGAAGGGGGGAGGGGATGGGGCGGGGCAGGGGAGTGGGCGGCGTCCGATACCGCTCCGCTGGCACGCAGAGAAGCCACACACACTCACCGCGGAGGGCAGCACCTAACAGGTTGGGCGAGGAAAGCACGGGTTTCCGCAGGGCACACTTCAATGGCAAGAGATGCACTCGGTCAGTGCAAAACGCGCACCGGAACGAGGGACACGCCCTGTCCCGGAGCTCGGCGCAGGCGCACACCCTGAGGCTCTAAACTCCACGCCCCGCCCGCGCCTGACCCTTCCCAAATTAGGAGAACAGTTCACGAGACGTGGCTTTAGGGTGAGGCTCCGCCCACAAAGCAATGGGTACCCCGCGGCCGACCAATCACGTCCGTCATTAGGCCTCGAGACTCCGCCCCACCCCGAGGTTTGGGCGTGCCCCTGGAATGCGCTCGAGTTTGCCAAGCGGAGAAGACAGGGCTTGGCGCAAGCGCACTAGTGTTCGCGCAGGCTCAGTTCAAGGGCCGAAGCGCGGAGAGCTGTGGGCGGAAGCGGGAAAGTTTGGGACGCTACAGCGGCGCCAGAAGGTTGGAGCTGAGCCTCGGAACTGGGAAAGGGAGAAGTTTCCTCTCTGTATGCCGCTTCTTTCATTGTGGTTATGTTTTCAGAAGTCGCTGTCCTGCGTCTCGTCCCTACAGTCGTGCCTCTCGCTGCATGATGAGCTTCTCCAGTACAAGAAGTCTGCAGAGTCTGTGTTCCCAGCACCCAGCTGGGAGTCGTGGACCTCTGTGTCACATGAAGGGGAACACACAGAGATAAATGACTTCTCGTTTCTCGTACTGCACTAAAAATTATGCCATATTTTAATTTGCTTTCTACTGAATGATGAATTTTTTATACAATCTTCATCGTTGGGGTTTTTTTTTAAGATTTTATTTATTTGACACAGAGAGAGAGAGATCAGATCACAAGTAGGCAGAGAGGCAGGCAGAGAGAGAGGAGGAAGCAGGCTCCCTGCTGAGCAGAGAGCCCGCTGCGGGCCTGGATCCCAGGACCCTGAGATCATGACCTGAGCCGAAGGCAGAGGCTTTAACCCACTGAGCCACCCAGGCGCCCGGGTTTTTTTTTTTTTTTACTAGACTTTCTATCTGCTTTTCTTTTCCTTCCTGTACCTTCTTCACTTTATCTCTAAGAACATACAGCTTTTCATTCCTCTCTGTTCCTTGAAATTCAAATTCTTTTTTTTTTTAACATTTTATTTATTTATTTGAGATAGAGCATGCGCAAGCATAGGGGCGGGGCAGAGGGAGAAGCAGACTCCCCACTGAGCAGGGAGCCATCCTGGGGGCTGGATCCCAGGACCCTGAGATCTTGATCTGAGCTGAAGGCAGCTGCTTAACCCACCATTGTCACCCAGGCGACCCGTCAATGAATTCTTCTTGAAGACTTTAGGAACCTCCTAATTTTCTGCTCTTACACTAATTATCTCTGCTCTTCCAGCTGAGAGGTGATCTGTGGTTTCTTTCACTTGGTTCCCAAGTTTAAACCGACCTTTCTTGTATACATCTTACTGGAGTACCACTCAAATAAACCTCTCTAAAACGGTGGACAGGAGGCACAAATTTTGAGTAGCTGTATGTTTTAAAATGTCCTTATTTTGCCCACACCTTTATGATTTGCCTAGCATGGAATTTTAGGTTCAAAATCAGTTTCTTCGAACTCAAAGGCATAGTTCCACTGACCTATGTTTCCAATGTTGATGCCCTGTAATGTGTCAATCTCCTCAGGTCTTTATGGGGAACTGTTGTTTTCCCCTGGGAAACATTTGTGATCTTTTAATTATCTACCGTGTTCTGAAATATCACCATAATATCTCCAGTTGGGGGTCTATTTAAATTTAATCTGTTTAGCTAGCATCCATTTGGCCCCTTTTCATCAGAAGATTCATTTCTCTCTTCCTCTCTGGAAATTGTTTCTGTTATTTCTTTGAAATTTCTTTCCTGCCATTTTCTCTGATTTAGCATGTTCAGGAAATGTTAGGCAGATGGCAGTCTCCTAGGACAATTCCCTATAGTTATCTTCCACCCCCCCATGTATTTTATCTTCTTAATGNGGAAATGTTAGGCAGATGGCAGTCTCCTAGGACAATTCCCTATAGTTATCTTCCACCCCCCCCCCATGTATTTTATCTTCTTAATATTTTGTGAGATATCTTGATGTTATCTTCCAAACCTTCTATTAAAATTATAAAAACCAATTTTGGGGGCGCCTGGGTGGCTCAGTGGGTTAAAGCCTCTGCCTTCGGCTCAGGTCATGATCTCAGGGTCCTGGGATCGAGGCCCGCATCGGGCTCTCTGCTTGGCAGGGAGCCTGCTTCCTCCTCTCTGCCTGCTTCAGCTTACTTGTGATCTCTCTCTCTCTCTGTGTCAAATAAATAAATAAAATAATTTTTTTAAAAAACCAATTTTGGGGGTGCCTGGGTGGCTCAGTGGGTTAAACCTGTGCCTTCGGCTCTGGTCATGATATCGGGTTCCTGGAATCGGGCCCGTGTTGGGCTGCTCAGCAGGGAGCCTGCTTCCTCCTCTCTCTGCCTGCCTCTCTGCCTACTTGTGATCTCTCTCTGTCAAACAAATAAATAAAATCTTTAAAAAAAAACAATTTTGGCTATTAACCAAAAATACTTCCTTACACCTGTTTCTTGTTTAATGGAGCAGGCTTTTGTTTCATGAGTGTACTGTTTTCAAATATATCTGAGGATAACAAATTTTAAATATCTCTTCTGTTGACGGAATTGTGTTCCTTGTTCCCTTTTCTGTTACTTTATCTAGTTCTTTCCCATTCATACTGCTGTAATTCTTCCTGTCTGATGACTCTTGGTTGTTTTTTCATATTCCATCACGAAGATCTGATCTGATTTTTCTAGGTCGCCAGTGTGGTTTTTTCCTCTTCTATTTGTGATGTGTCTTTGTTTCCCTCCTAGGTCAGCATCAATTTTCCTTGGACTATTGGTTAAATTTCTTCAGAGGTGAGATCCCAGTTTTATGCCTGCATGGAGTCATTAGGCTGCTTTTGCCATTCACCAATTGCAAGCACCAACTAATACAGTTCTTGTACTTTGGGTCTCATCTCCTCACACTGCACCTGCCAGCCCCAGATCCAGATAATGCCTGGAAAGTCCATTCCCAATTCTGCTGCATATCTTTCTTGAAATTGCTTTGGGCACAGTTTCTATGCCGCCCCCCCCACCTCCCTTTCATTTGTCAGCATACTTTTATTCACTTCCTGTTTTCCAGAAATTTATTTTCATTTCTTTATCATTCTCCTCTCATTCTCTTCACTGTTGCTAGTACAATTCTTAATAAAACGTGACCCTACAGACTTTTATAACACAGAAAAAGGGCCAGCTTCCTGGGTATGTGACCTGTGCAGTAACACAAATTCCATGCTTAGCTGGGCCAAGTGCTTGGCTTAATGCTCTGTCACCATCCTGAAAGGTTTAATAATTTTGGAACAAGGGGCCATGAATTTTCCTTTTGCACTGGGCCCTGCAAATTTTGTAGCCAGTCCTTCATGTAAAAGTTAATATATATTAGAGCTTAAATCGCTTCCACAGCTTCACTGCCAAGTGCTCTGTGCTTACATACAGTCTCTGCTGTAATGCTTCCCGTTAGAAGAAATATACTACCCCCGTCCCCAGCCCACAGAGCAGGCCAATAGCGTGTGGAAGATGCGTGGTCCACATGAGACACACCAGATTCTGACAATTAAAGTAAATTTACATAAAATATTGCATGTATCATTAATTTTGAAATTGCCTTCTTATTCTCCAAGCTGTATATAAATTTAGTTATTGAATTGAAATTTGAAAAGCAAATCTTTCATCAAATATCAAATAGTTATCATTTTTCTTCCAATAACTTCCCTCTTTAAATTAATAGACATGGGTGATCTGTGGTAATACCAATAAGTAAATTAGTAATTGGTAAGTAAATTGGTAATACCAATAAGTAAATTTTCCATTAACATTATTTTTGATGCTGTTGTTTTATCTCTGAGTTTTTACTAAACCTACAGCAATTACATTAAAACATTTTTCTAGGTCTTACAATGGTGTCAATCTTTTTAAATAACTTTGATAGGTCTATGAAAATAGTTTATAATAATAAGTCGACATATTTTGATAAGTCATAGTTCATAAGTTCATACATACTGCTTCAGGCTGAATGGGAGGCACACTCTTGGGTGGTTGCCAAGGTTAGAATTAGAGCTCTGTCACTCAAGTTTTATGTAAGTTTTCATACCTTGTGGGGGTGAGGGTTCTTAATATTCTATTTCAGTGACTGATATATGAGAATGACATCTGACATAGGGTAAATGCTATATAGATATTAGTTCTAATTTTTCTTAATACAATTAATATTGTTAGTATTCCCTTGGTAAGTAGGTGGCAGATTTTTAACAAATTCTGTCCATTAAATGGAGTTGAAATGTAATAGAAAATTATGACAACTGGAACCCATATCCCTGACATCTCCTAGCCCCAAATTGTCATTGGCCCCAACCATCCCTTAGAGCATTCTTCACAAGAATGCCTGGAGTACCTAACATTCCCTGGGTCTGGAGAGAGCCTGTGGTCGCCTCTTGCTGAGCTATCCCAAGGGTATATCCCAAGGCCATTACTCTGGCCACTAATGGCTAGACTAACCCTTCAAGACTAAAAGGATGAGATTTGTTCTTCTTGATAAGGTCCAGTTATTTAGGGAGACATAGGAGAAAGAGATCAGGTAGATGGAAGCCTGGAACTCCCCAACCCTGGGCTCCCAGACTATGAGCAGCTGGGGATAGGTATTCCCAAGGGAACTGAACCAGGTAGCAAGCACTAGCCCTTTGGTACCTGGAACATGGGGAGGCTGGAGGGACAAGGCAGTGTTGGAGTTTGTCTCTTGTCCCCACCCTACTCTTCTAAAATCAGTGTCTGAAGTTTCCATTCTCATCTGGAATGGGATGGGCTTAGAAGGTGACCATGAGACTTTCTCAGTTCAGAATGTGATCAGTTGTAAAAAGGAGTAATTTCCCTTTCTTTACGTTTGTGCTTCTTTGTATTCCTTCAGACCCATGTGGAATATCATTTTCCGTTAACTTCCAAGTAAGACTTCCCCTCACCTACCCCTCAAACACATTCATTTTACATGATAGCTTTCTGGATTCCACTTATGGCCTGAAAGAAGCATTTTGGCATATCTCAATATTTAATGACCAGGACGTCTGTACTGGTGTGAACTAGTTGATTGTTAGCTCTGTGCAGGGGTGATCACTCAGAACGGAGCTTACTGATGATGCCATTGGGGAGCAAGGAAGATATCACTTAGCCATTAGATTGGGGAAGCTGGCTTAATATAAATTTCATCATATAAGGAAATTGAGAATTTTCCCTCAGAAACCAGACAAAATGGCCCCAGGAAATGGATTTTTTGAAGGAGGAAGACATCAGTTGATTATGGCTGTCATGTCCACCACTTTATCCTTGGTGTGCTTATCGCATGTCACATTGGAAATGTTCGATAAACACGTACAAATGAGTGAATTAAAGCAGAACCAGAGGAAATGAGGTGGGTCTTATTAGTGAGAGAGGACATGACCTTATATGTAAAAAACTCGAAAGATTCCACTAAGAAAGAAAAACTGTTAGAACTAATAAATGAATTTGGTAAAGTAGCAGGATACAAAATCAACGTATAGAAATCAGTTGCATTTCTATTCACTAACCACAAGCTATCTAAAAGAGAAATTAAAAAGCAATCTCAATTACAATTGCATCAAAACAATAAAATACCTAGGAATAAATTTAATCAACTGAAAACTGTAAGAGATTGACAAAAGAGATTGAAGAAGACACAAATAGGTGGAAAGATATCACAGGTTCTTGGATTGGAAGAATTAATATTGTGAAAACAGATGTGGTACCCGAAGTGATCTATAGATTCAAAGCAATCCCAATAAAAATTCCAAGGGCATTTTTCTTAAAAATGTGAAAACAATCCCCAAATTAGTTTGAAACCAGAAAAGATTCTGCATAGCCAAAGCAATTCTGATAACCTGAGTTCAAACTGTATTACAAAGCCACTGTAGTCAAAACAGTATGGTATTGGCATAAAAACAGGCACATAGATCAGTGGAACAGAACAGAGAGCCCAGATACAAACCCCCATGTATATGGGCAACCAATTTTGGACAAGGGTACCAAAAACACACAACAGGGAAAGGACAGTCTCTTTGGTAAATGGTACAGGAAAACTGGATAGCCACCTACAAAAGAATGAAACTGGACCCCTACCTTATACTACTCAGAAACATTAACTCAAAATGGATCAAATATTTCAATGTGAGACCTGAAACTGTAAAAATTCTAGAAGAAAATACAAGGGAAAAGGTCCTTAACATTAGCCTTAGCAATGATTTCTTGAATAAGTCACCAAAAGCACGGGGAACAAAAACTAAAATAAACAAGTAAGACCACATTAAACTTAAGAGCTTCTGCACAGCAAAGGACACCAGCAATAAATTGAAAAGACAACCTCCAGAATGGGAGAAATTAATTAGTCTTTTTTCCTGTTTTAAGTTTTCCAATTTAAAAAATACATTATAATATTGACTGCTTTCTTGAAATTGGTATATATACCTGGATATTCTCATATGCCTCCTAGGAAAGTGCATCTCTCTGACTGAAATGGACTCTTGTTGATATCATTGCTCTAATGATACAATCTGAGATCAAATCCTCTTTTACTATTTGGCAGCTACATACATTAATCTCACCTTCAGATAAAATTCCTGGCATTTCATATGTTACTGTCAAACTTTCCTCATTTTCTGTACCTTTGTGATTCAATTTTAGGTAAAAGAGCAAAATAGTGTATCTCCCCCTATGAAATTTCATCTTGTGTTTTTTTTCCACTGCTGTGGCTTGTCAGGCCCCTGTGGGTTGGACGGTGCTTGTCATCACATTCACCATTCTTTCCAAGAGGGAGTCAGCTATAAAGTTGATGTATCTACCCACAACATAGAATTAAAGAAAGCAGGAATTTTATTTTTTTTAATATTTTATTTATTTGAGAGAAAGAAAGAGAGAAAGCAATCATGAGTGGGGGAAAGGGGCAGAGAGAGAGGGAGAAGCAGACTCCCTGCTGAGTGTGGAGCCTAACTCGGGGCTCGATCCCAGACCCTGGGAACATGACCTGAGCTGAAGGAAGACACTTATTGACTGAAACACCCAGGTGCCCTAAGGACGCAGGAATTTTAAAGGTGGGAATATTTTATTTATATGGCTCTGTATTCTGTGCAGAAATAATCATTCTGGCACTTGAGTATTCGAGTAAGATGAAGTAACACATTCCACAGCATTTTTCATTCACTTTGTCCCATGTTGTTATTAAGACTTAACTTTGCATATTTAATAAAGGTGCTCTTGCTTTGTTAAAGGCTGCAGAAAACGCTATAAAAACATGGCTAAGCTATTGTGACTCCACGGACTGTGTTATGAAGTTAGGAGTAGATAGTGGTGGGACTTCTGAAAATGAAAGCACAGAGAAGTTAAGGCCACACTGAAGGATGAGCACTAGAATGTATATTCAGGCAGCATGGCCATGGAGTTCATAGTCTGAAGGATTTGCATAGTTCATCCAAATGTAAAAATTCAACTTGCAAACTTACAAAGACCTGCTAGTGAAAGACGAAACTCTGATGAGTTAAAAATTAATGCAGCGTAATTGTGTACCATTCAATAATGTTCATTACCTCTGATTTGACATTCACAGGGAAAATCATACTACTTCATCATTAACTTTTGATAATTGACATCATATATGCCATCATTATTTCCAACTCTTTAAGGAATTTTTAAAAAACATTCAGCTCAAAGTGTTAGAAGCGAGGATGACAGGCATAGCCAAGACTAAAGAATCTACAGTCTCTGTTTTTTTTAATAATGAGCAGACATCGATTCCACACATACTTTGGTGGAAAAAAAAAGTCCAGGTTATTCCCAGTGGGCCAGGAAGAGTGCTGTATGGGGATTCTATCCTGATTTCTGTCCAGTGTCATGTCCGATAGGCCCCACAGTGGAGCCAACACATCACATCGCACCATTAGCTGTCCCAAGTTAATCGGAAAGCTGACGGCCGCACTGCATACCCTGCATGAAATTTTATGAAGACCCGATGCGAAGAGGCTGTAAAGGGAGCTATGTTGGTGTCCTAAAATTGGAAAAAAAAAAGTAACAAATTATATATTTCACAAATTTGAACATTTTGCTCAAAACGCTAGCCTAGTAAGAAAGTACAACACAAAGAAACTTTATGGAATTTACAGTAAACCTGCATTTTTTTCTCAAAGGAATCTTGCTAAGAACTAATAGAGATACCTTACAAAAGAATATTGGTGGTGGGGAGGACGACCGAGGGGAAATGGGGATTCACTGCTAGTGAATACACAGTGTCTTTTGGGGGTAATGAAATGCTCTAGAATTGATTATGGTGTGAGCTACATAACTCTGAATCTATTAAAAGCTACTGAATGTACACCGTAAGAAGATGAATCATTTGTGGATATTATACTTCAATGAAATTATCATTAAAAATTGAATTTCCAGTTTAACTTCTTACTAAAATTTTCCTTTTTCTGATGGAAACACTTACCTATCTTTGCAAATGAAACAATCATATCAGTAAAGTATACAACTTTCCCCTATTAACATCTGTAGTCTCCTTTTAGGATTTATTTTCATATCCTTTCTGTCTTTAATAAATGGCTCTGTAAAAAATGGATATCCACGTACAAAGGAATGAAACTACACCACACACAAAAATCAACTCAAAATGAGTTAAAGACCTGAAAACATAAAACTCCTTAGAAGAATATATAGGCAGTGAGCTCCTTGATGTTGGTTTTGGCAATGACTTTTTGGACTTGATACAAAAAGCAAAGGCAACAAAAGCAAATATAAGCAAGAGGAACTACATCACACTAAAAAGCTCTTGTACAGCAAAGGAAACCATCAACAAAATGAAAAGGCAACCTACTGAATGGGAGAAAATATTTGCAAGTTATTTATCTGATAAGGTTCTAACATCCAAAATATATAAAGAACTCACACAACCTAATAAGAAAAACAAACAAATTAAAAAATGGGCAAAGGATGTTTGACCGGATGTTTTTCCAAAGAAGATGTGCAGATGGCCAACAAGCACATGAAAAGATGCTCAACATTAATAACATCAGGGAATGCAAATCAAAACCACAATGAAATATCCCTTCACACCTGTTAGAATGGCTATTATAAAAAATACAAGAAATAACAAGTGTTGGCGAGGACGTGGAGAAAAGGGAACCCTCATGCTCTGTTGGTGGGAATGTAAATTGGTACAGCAGCAAGTGGAAAACATTAGGAAGATTCCTCAAAAAATTAGAAACAGGACTTTGATATGACCCAGAAATTCTACTTCTGGGAATTTACCCAAAGAAAACAAAAACACCAATTTCAAAAGATATCTGCACCCCTGTGTTCACTACAGCATTATTTACAATAGCCAAGATGTAGAAGTCATTTAAGTGTCCATCAATGGACAAATGGATAAATATATTATATTATATGTATTTACAATATTATAATATAATAATAAAGGTGTATCATCCAGCCATCTAGAAGGAATCCTGGTTGTGTCAACATGGAAGGTCACTGAAGTCATTATGCTCAATGAAATAAAACAGAAAGATAAATACTACATAATCTCACTTATTTGTGGAATCTAATGAAACAAAACCAACTCTCAGATACAGAGAACAGATTGGTGGCTGCTAGGGCCCGGAGGTGGGAGTAGGTGAAATGGATGAAGGGTGTCTGTCAAAAGGTACAAATTCCCAGTTATAATTAAGTCCTAGGGATGTACTATATAGCAGGGAGACTGTACTTAGTAACACTGTAGTGTATATTTGAAAGTTGCTGAGAGAACAGATCTCTTGAAAGTTCTCATCACCACAAATGTAGTGATATGAAGGAGCATGTGCACCCAAATATTTATAGCAGCAATGTCCACAATAGCCAAACTATGGAAAGAGCCTAGATGTCCACCAACAGATGAAGGAATAAAGAAGATGTGGTGTGTGTGTACACACAAACACACACACACAATGGAATACCATGCAGCCATCAAAAAAGAAATCTTGCCATTGGTAATGACGTGGATGGAACTAGAGGCTATTATGCTAAGCAAAATAAGTCAATCAGAGAAAGACAATTACCATATGATCTCACTGATATGAAGAATTCGAGAAACAAGACAGAGGATCATTGGTGAAGGGAGGGAAAAATGAAACAAGACAAAACCAGAGAGGGAGACAAACCATAAGAGACTCTTAATCTCAGGAAACAAACTGAGGGTTGCTGGAGGGGATGGGGTGGCTGGGGGATGGACATTGGAGAGGGTATGTGCTGTGGTGAGTGCTGTGAATTGTGTAAGACTGATGAATCATAGGCCTGTTTCCCTGAAACAAATAATACATTATATGTTAACAAAAAATTTGGGGGGCCGCCTGGGTGGCTCAGTGGGTTCAAGCCTCTGCCTTCAGCTCAGGTCATGACCCCAGGATGGTGAGATCATGACCTGAGCTGAAAACAGAGGCTTGAACCCACTGAGCCACCTAGGTGACCTGATGTATGGAGCTTTTAAAAGACAACATACAGCAGCCCCTGTCCCAGAAATACAGCAGCAGGTGTAAGTGGGCACCAGAAGTCTGGATGCCGGAACACATGCACAAGCCATTCTGATGTGGTGGTCTGGGAACTAGTACTATTAATTTCACGCAATGCCCACTAGGTGACACTCCTGTTCCCCAAATAGAAAGGGAAATCCGGAAGCTGCTGAAATTTGTTAAAATGTTTGTACTATGTATTTTGCATGTGTCTGCCTTTAAAAGTGTATACTCTTATTATTTAAAAATAATAAATGGAAATTTAAAAATGTGCATTTTACTCACNAGGCCCACATCGGGCTCTCTGCTCAGCAGGGAGCCTGCTTCCTCCTCTCTCTCTCTCTCTGCCTGCCTCTCTGCCTACTTGTAATCTCTCTGTGTCAAATGAATAAATAAAATCTTAAAAAAAAAATCATCATGCTTTGAACCATAATTTAAAAAAAAAATGTTTGTACTATGTATTTTGCATGTGTCTGCCTTTAAAAGTGTATACTCTTATTATTTAAAAATAATAAATGGAAATTTAAAAATGTGCATTTTACTCACTGCCCCACAATATGGTCCAGAGGATGGAGAATTAGCATCCGGTCCACTGTAGAGGATGAGGTAGTTCTGGACACAGTCTCCGGGATCATCAATGCTGATAAAGTAAAAGCTAACGGTGACAGGTCTTCCAGCAGGTGCAATGATGGTCCATTCGCAGTGAGTGTTGTTTGGGTAAGTGTCTGGATAGCCGGGGCTGGTGAAGGAGCCGCTGTCTCCATAAAGAGTTCCACCACAGCCTGCAAGGAAATCAACGCAGGACGTTTGACTGAACAAAGTAGAAACCATCCCCTTGTGAAGCAATTAGATGGTGGCTATTCTCAAAATGCTGAGACCCTTGGCAAGAATAGAGGAGGCGGAAACCCTTTTCCTGCTCCTTTTGTGGGCTACCTCCCACCCTCCCATGCCCTTACCACCACCTCCTCCCACGTCCTCACCACCACCTCCTCCCACCCTTCTCCCTCCCTCTACCACAGGTTCTGCTCCCTGTATCTCCTGACATTGGGACCACTCCTTCCAGGACCTTTCTTTGAAAACAGAGGATTGAGAACACAATGGGCAAACAAAGAACCTGATAAAGTAGCTACAGGAGAGAGTAATTAAAGTCCTTGCTGTACTTTTGACTGTGTAGGCCTCTCCATATGCCCTCATTTGATGATTATGATGGGAGTGAAGTAAAATTAAAAATGAAATTCCAGGGCTGAACCCAAAGACTGTGGCATTGTAGGTTTTGACAAGAATTATTTTATTGTATAAGTGACTTTTCTGAGCTTATAACAGACAATACCAAGATTGACATGCTCAGAGCCATAGCTCTGTGAGTATTAGTGTTAATTTGTGTCATGGTTTAGACCTGAGACCCTGGGGACCCAGATATTCTGCTGCACAGGAGGAAACTGAACCACGCTGTAGGCGCTGAGCTGGGTGTTTGACCCCTGGAGGTGTGCTCCTGATTCTACCACAATCTAGCTACACATTCTGGAAAACTCATTAACCTCGTGTTTTATTTCCTTCTCTGTAAAATTAGGGCATTGGAGATCATCTGCAAGCATCTTTAGCTGCCAAGATTTAAATTATTCTTGTCCCTCAGTCTACTGAAAATAAGTCATTGTTATCATTTTAAGATTTTATTTATTTATTTGACAAAGAGAGAGAGAGAGAGATTACAAGTAGGCAGAGAGGCAGGCAGAGAGAGAGGAGGAAGCAGGCTCCCTGCTGAGCAAGGAAGCCAATGCAGGGCTTGATCCCAGGACCCTGAGATCATGACCTGAGCCGAAAGCAGAGGCTTTAACCCACTGAGCCACCCAGGCACCCCTCATTGTTATCATTCTTATTTGGAAAGTTTTTAGATATTTCTAAATACCTAAGTGGGACATCTCATAAAGATATTCCTCCTGAGTTAAATATATTGACATGACTTAAATTTCCTTCAATTACTTTATAAACTATCAACCAAGCATGCAGGAAGTCACTTACTGCCCTGAGAAAAGCAATTAACCTCCAGGACTGCCAAGAAATGACAGGTGTTGCAAGGGGAGAAGCTGCTTACTTATCCCCAAGTATGCATAAGTAACTCGGCTTCTGGTACACATGAGGGTTTTTTTGAATTCTCAGAGAACTACCTTGATGATCAAACCAAAAGTTAAAAATATGACAAAATCAGAAATTACAAAAAAATTTAAAATCTATACCTTATCTATGCTTTATGTGTATATATATGCACTCTTATATTTCTACATATTACTATATATTTATCTATGTGTATATAGATACATATAGATATATGTAATATGTAGAAATTATGAATGTGAGTAGAATTAAAAAGGATATCTGTACTCTCATTGTTAAAAATCTCTATATTTGTTGGAAAAAATCAAGTATACAGATGGTTAAGAAGGTATGTTCACTTTTTAAAAATTTATTTGTCAGAGAGAGAGTATGTGTGCACAAGCAGGGGGAGCACCAGGCAGAGGGAGAAGCAGGCTCCCCGCTGAGCAAGGAGCCTGATGCAGGGCTCAGTCCCGGGACCCTGGGATCATGACCTGAGCTGAAGGCAGATGCTTAACTGACTGAGCCACCCAGCTGTCCCAGTATGGTCACTTCTAATAATCTTTTCTGATTAGACCCCCCTATGTTTTTCTCACCTACATCAGTTTCCCTTACAAAGTGCAAGTGTCTTACCAGAGGGTGATGAGGTCCAGAGAATTTCATACCCATGGCTGGAAGTAGCACTGTCACTCTTAAACCGTAGGTATAGTTCATGGTTTTGAGAGAAGATGGGATTTGGCAGCAGAGTTCCACAGTATATGCCAAGTAATGGTGAACTGCTATCACTTCCACTTCTTACCTGGAAAAGTGAGCCATTAATTGCTATACCTATACTATACTATACTATACTTTCTTCTTTGATTTTTCATTGCTACCCATTGACACATGAGAATATCTGAATGACAACCTCTCTTGAAAAATCTTTGTCTTTTTATGTACTTAAGAATGAAAATACACCCAGAAGTCATGTTCTCTTGCAAAGGAGAGAAACATCCAATTTGGAGATCAAAAACCATTTGCATTTGAATTTAGAAATATCTGTGAATTTCAAAAAGATGGGAGGGGAATATTGCCTGCTCCATTTCCAGTCCCTTCTATTATGCTTTATTCATTATACTGTGTGTATGTTTTTTCCCCTCTGAAAATTGCTTGGCTATGAAGGGGCTATGAAAAAAAAAAAAGCAATGTACAAAGTATAATAAAGCTCAAAACCAAAGGAGTTTTGGGGTGGGAAAAGGACACAACTCAATAAATCTACCAAATTTAACTGTTAGGTAATTTTAAAAACACAGTCTGAAGCTGTATATAGATTTTTTTTAAATTCACTGCTTAGAGTAGACACACATGAAAACAGGAAATGAGTCAATGGGTAAGTACGGGTAACCGCAGTGAACTCAACCACCTTCTGTCCTTAGAGCTCCTTCTGTGCCTTCTCAGCCATCAGACTCTGAGGAGGGCTCCTGAGGAGTAGTGAAGAAATGTTATCCAGGCATCACAGAGCTGGAAACAGCTCAGTATGAAGGAATAGTGGTTTTATTGACACATGCATTCAAATTCTTGGAAGTTCCTCCATTCCCTCTATAATTTCATCATCTAACATTAAGTGCTGGTTGTCTTCAGTCACAGAGGTTCTTCAGAGGCACCATGGCTAGTCTTACTGGACAGTGTTGACCAAGAATGAGACTCATTTCAGGCTGATGGAGTAGCAGTGGGAGATGATAGTGCCTTTCTGGTGCATTTTGGATTATTCTTCTAAGTGGCCTTGCAGTGGTTGGAGTAGCCAGTGAACAACCCACAGACAGAGATGCATGCCATATTCAGGAAGGCTGGAGGGCCGGACCTGCTCCCACTCTACCTTAACTCTGGGGCTCTTTCCTCTGGGCCCTATTTTAGAAAGCTCTGCTCTGAGAGGAGAAGTGGGACATCTTTTACAACTAGCATCCTCTCCATTTTTCTCTGCACAAGAATGGGACAATGAGAACAAAAAATATCTCTGAGCCATTAGAGGATCATGAAAAGGGAGGTGAAGGCATGAAAGACAAATGCAAATTCCAAATGTGACCCAGAGCTCGGCTTTTGTGTGGTAGTAATACAGTCACAATCCTCACCAAGAAATTTCTGTTCCTGGCATAGTTAATGTGAATGGAATGGTGAGTTTGGCACATATGGCTGTGAATAAACCATGCCAGTCTTCCCACCAAAAACCAGATGCACTTTGCCAGCCCGACTTGCAGTTTCCTGTCTTTGCTTATAGGAAGTTTCAAACCAACTTCTATGCGATTGGAAGAGCACCTGGGCAGAGGAGTTCCCACCTCCAGTGCCAGAGAACTAGCCACTCGACCAGTGTCCAGAGGAAAATGGCGCATGTTAACTCTAGTCACTAACGGCCAACCCAGGCTGGAACCAACAGTAGCTGCATTGTGATTCTGAATGGGCGAGGTTGTTCTGTCCTTTCTCTGTATCCACGCCTCTGGCTTCTGCTTTACACTTCACAGAAGTGGTGAGACACGAAGGTCTGGTTCCATGCCCTGACTGACACAAACAATCCTGTCTTCCTCTCCTCCTTTCCTCCCTGCTACACCCACCGCTCCCCACTTCCTACCATGACACTATCTGCCATGATAAAGACTCAAGCCTCCTTCAAGCACTCGTTACACTATGGATGAAGGATACTTGTTAACAGAAGATTTTGATTAATTCTGTAGGGGAGAGCTTCCCAGGATAACAAGACTAGCAAACAGACGTAGAGGAGGAAACCATGTGGAAACCGTCCTGAAGGTCCTGTGTGTGTGAGACACAGCCCACTGAGAGCACCTCTGGGAGGGTTTACATTCAAATTCCAGCATCTTCGGCTATCCAAGTCTTCGGGGACACTGCAGTTTACTGCCTAATAATGATTACATTTCCAAAAGAGTCTGCAAAGGACACATAAGTGAGTTCTGGGCTTTTCATGGTAAAATGTAGGCATGGCGCTCCACGCAGCATCTGCCTCAGTTATGGGCTCATTCAGAACAGCCTCCTGTGAGCGACTGTGTAACGGTCTTGCTTCAACAGTGTAGGTGGCGCAGAGAGAAAAGGACCCTCCTGCGGTAAGGCTGGAGACTCACAGAGGGGCAAGCGTGCCCGGAGCTTGGTTCTGCTTCTTCCGGACACTGGATGGTTCTCTCTGAACCCACGCATCACCTCCTTCGGGAAACTTCTCTGTCCCCAGACTGAATTAGGTGCTCGTAAGCATGCTGACTCTTTTGTGTGTGAACTATTTCCTGTCTTTCCCATGGACTGTGAGCCTCCTGGGGGCCCTGACTATGTCTTACTCCCTATTGCATTTCTGGCCTGGATCTGGAAGATGCTTGGTACATATTTATGGCATGAAAGAATAATGAACAAATTATGAACAAGGGATCCATGATTAGAAGTAGCAGAGACAAGGGTGAAAAATCTCCAGCCATCCATATGTAAAATAGTTCATTTATTGGGATGTCTGGGTGACTCAGTCAGTTAAGTGTCTGCCTTCAGCTCAGGTCACAATTTCAGGGTCCTGGGATTGAGTCCCGTATCAGGCTCCTTGCTTATCATAGAGCCTGCTTCTTCCTCTCCCTCTGCCTGCTGCGCCCCTTGCTTGTGCTCTCCCTCTCTCTCAAATAAATAATTTATTTATTTACTTTTGAAAAGATTTTATTTATTTATTTGAGAGAGAGAAAGAGTGAGTGAGAGAGAGCACAAGCTGGGGGAAGAGGCAAAGGGAAAAGGAGAAGCAAACTCCCCACTCACCAGGGAGTCTAATGCCGGGGTCCCAGGACCCCGGGATTGTGACCTGAGCTGAAGGCAGATGCTTAACCGACTGAGCCATCCAGGCGCCCCTTAAATAGTTAATTTATATGATAACCAAACATATGTTACCTCCAAGAAATCATGTGTGCATTCACTTGAGTCCTCGATAACAAACGAATGAAAAAAGAGGGAAATGGTATGGTTCTGTGGGGCTGTGAGAATAACCGTGCAATCCAAGTTATTGTCATAATTATCTGGCCATCCAGGGCTCTTCAGATTGCCAAAAGCCTTGGTATAGTTTCTGTTGCAACCTTAAGAAAAAAAATTTCACAATTAAGGTATGCCTCCCAATATTTCATGCTCTTTCAACCTGACGGAAAGAATTCAAAAAGATGATTAAATTTGAACAAACTTCAGGAAAAAGCTAATCCAGCCCTTTCACATCCCTTTGAGATAAGTGAGGTCAGAGGAAGCAAGGTATGATACAGAGAGCAAATGTAATGCAGTGTCTGCTTAATATAAAACACCCCCATGGGAAATCTGAAACAAACGTGAGTCTTCTCCTTTGAAGAGGAAGAAGCATTCTCTTCAATAGCAGGATGCAAATTTGGATCCTGATTGGAAATGCAGCATTCTCTGCACTGTTCTGATCACACTGAAGTGGAGTGGGCTGACATGTAGTCTTTTGCAGGCACAAAGTCTCTGCATCCAAGACAGACTTTTGTCTGAGGATTTCCATTCACATCCTCGGAGGAATTACTTGTTCTGATAGAATTGGTAAATTGTGTTCTTTATCATGTGGGGTAAAAATAGGTAAAAACCACCCAAAATATGTCTATTCATTTGTTTTAATCAAAGGCAGCTTTGGTTTTAATCAAGCTGGAAATGAACATCAAATTATGTCCTCTGGAAATAAACTTCTTAGCTGTGATCATAATCAAATTACCCTTTCAGGACTTCTTGGTTTTTACAAAATAACTTCCTACAGTGAGTTTCATATGCAGTCAAGTAGATAATTAATAAAACAATGGGTATAAACTTAAATTAACTCCATGAACTTCGAAGTCTATGCTGGCATTCTAAACATTTTAGTTAGTATCATTCACATTACGTCTTCAGAATCGGCTTTAGGAATTGGCTAAAGTGGGCCTGGCTTCTAGTTAAAATTCTTACCTCGCTGCGGGTGTGGTTTACGTTAATAGTCCCACACTTACTCACGGGAGCAGCAGATTCTAGCAGGAATGGCGGCTGTGGGGGTTTCAGGGCTCACCTGCAATCTGATAGGTGAAACCCACTCTAGAGTGTTCGTTGAGGACTTCGGATTTGAAGATGACAACAGCCGTGCTCCCAGAAGAATAGAACGTTGATGCTGCCGAAGCATTTCTGCCACAGACAGGAAGCCCTGGATTTGCGTGACTCTGAAATGAAATGGAAGCCACATCACGCTAGATTTGGTTTCAGAAGACACTAGGTCATAGTGGAAACTAAACTCCATATAAAAGTATGGCTTAAATATTCAGCCATGGTGTGTGTGTGGGGGAACACGTGGGTGGCTCAGTAGGTTAAGCCTCTGCCTTTGGCTCAGGTCATGACCTTGGGGTCCTGGGATTGAACCCTGTGTCGGGCTTCCTGCTCATCAGGGAGTCTGCTTCTCCCTCTCCCTCTGCCCCTCCTTCAGGCCTGTGCTCACTCTCTCTCTCTCTCTCACCTCTCTAAAATAAATAAATAAAATCATAAAAAAAAAAAATCCAGCCACAGAAACAGGTTCCAGTGTTCAAAGCCCTGGGCAACCTTAGGCTCACAGTGGCCTTGGAATCCACAAATGTCTCATGCTCCCAGAGGGGCAAGAGGGCGAGGCCAAGTTTCTGCAGAAACCAGGAGACAGACACTGTGTATGGACAAGACCATTTCTGCCTCATGAACCTTCACAGCCAAAGGCCTGTGCAGTTGCTCTGAGCACATCTAGGCTGACCGAGCTCAACACAGCCCCTCTGGGTCTCCCCATTGTCCTGAACCCCAGAAGCCTCGCCTGGCATGGCTCCCAGCCCTCCCCACCCCTGAACTCATCTAACCAGACTTTGGCAACACTGGGATCCCCCAAGGCAGCCCCTCCCTGCAATGAGGCTCCTGTTTCCCCTTTGTGAAACCTGGGCAGGTACAGTAATGGGGTCCGGTGCCTACCCATCCTTGCATGAGGACCAACGGTACCAAAGTTAAGACATTTGGAGTCTCTCATTCTTGGGTACCTACTGACAGGCCCGTTTCCCACTAGTGCTTGCAAGCTCCCATTGCTGAGGTCTGTTTTTACCCACCACTCCCCCTCCCCCCACCCCCAGTCTCCTGTGCTGGTCCTTTCCTAACCTTGCCTGTAGCCTCCTCCGAACTTTCAATGCAATGTTAACTGCCACTGTATACATCTGTACATACCCATACCCTTTCTACTTCGTGGCCTTGAGTGAAGCTTGGGTCTCCTGCAGCCTCCTGGTGGAGATCATTCTTTTCCCACAGTCCACAATTCCTTGAGTAGGAAGAGTGGGGGGGTTCAGGGGGGGTTCTCCAGGTGGCTCCCTGCAGTACCTATCCTTGCATCTAAGCCACTTCTCCTCTGAGGGTCTCTACATCTGGCCTAAGATTCCTCTCACCCTCCTCACCATTCTCGCTTTCCCTCTGGTGACTTTCCTTCATTAAAGACCGTTGTCTTAGCTCATCATCGTCCCCTGCACCCCGCTTCCTTTCTCAACCCTCAGAAGTTTCAGGGTTTTTACAGGTGACCCGCTAACACCCTAATCTGCATTTCTTACTACCAGTGACTTTCCCCTCCAGTCCCTGTGGTTGCCTGCGCCAGCTCTTTGTCATCTGTCACACCGCCGTCACAGGATCCTCACATGAACTTCCAACTGTATCTTCTCCTCCTACTCTCAGTAACCTGGGGAGTTCCAGTTTCTCCCAGTTATCAGTCACTTTCCTATCTTTCCTGCCAACCTACCCACGCTGAAGCGCTTTGTTCTCTCCTTTATTCATTCGGTCAAAGGACGTTATTCATTCATGACAAATACTGGGTCTTCTTTGGGGCCCATCCAGCTACTGTTCTGACCCAGAGCTGCCTCATGCTCTGTAAGTAGTCCTTCCCTACTCAGAGGGGAGTCTGCCCTGATTCCCTCACCTCAGCTTTGGGAAACAATGGGAAAGTGAAAGAGCTCTAACAAAAGGGTCTCGTTCTGCTCAGCTCGAAGACCTTCTAGGAAGGCTACCACCAGGGAACAGGAATCTCATTCTGAAAACCACTGCCAATGGAATGGTGATCACCTCACACCTCGGCCACAGTGGGAGCCTGGGATATGTCTCAGTGCCTTTGTTTCTGGAAATTCAATAAATACAGTATCTGCTCAGCAGCCAGCTCCTCTCAGGCCTCTCCAACTGGAGTCAGCCAAACTATATTTTTCTACCACCACCAAGATCCATGCGTAAACTAGGGGACTGTGGGTTTATAGTAAGGAGGACCCCAAAAGCTCAGAAAGCCTTAGATCGGACCCTCTGCTATTGCCAGCCTATGGGGGGTTGACTATGACACCGTGGGAACGACCTGGGGCAGATTAGCTGCTCCTCAAACTGCTGAAAGACAACCCAGGGATTCCTGGGGGGTTTTCCCAGGGATCCATGCCCCGTCATGACCCCACACTTGACACAGCCTCCGTGGATAACTCATGACTTGCGTTATTTCAGCTACTGACTCAGGTAATGATGACACCCAACTCTTCAGGCCTTCTGTTAATATTACGCGTCCACATCCAACTGTCTCCTCAACGTCTTAGCCCATGGGCGATTCTCTCTTTTTTTTTTTTTTTAAACCAAAACAGCTGTTTCTCTTTTTCTCTCTTACATGGCCATGAATAGTTCATCAAAAATTTAGATTACTAGGCGCTACATGGGGAACTCAGTATCGGAGGCTGGGGCCCTGGCGCATGCACTTTTATCTAGACACCCAGATGTTTCTTTTGCACAAGGAAGGTTGAGAGCTCCCAGCCTACAAGACCAAGTGCAAGTTTCTTAATCCCAAAATAGAGGGTTTTGTATATGGCTGTATGTGCATGTTTTGGATACATTAACCTGGAGGTAAGTTTGAGAATTTATTCAATTATGCCCTCATTATTTCAAGTGTTTTGCAAATACTGGTGAAAAAATGTCATGAGATGGGACTGTCCTGCATCCTCTGACTGTTACCTCAGGCGAGTCCTGAAACTCTAAGTAATTCTGGTCGCAGTCTTGGGAGTGCAGCTGCAGGGCCCACACTGTTATCTTGACCTGCTGATGCAGAGGGGCTTCAAGGACCCAAGTACATGTGGAAAATGGGATTTCTGGGTTTGATGAATTGGGTGATGAAATACTCTGCGGGGTCCAAGTTGCATTATACATTCCACCACAAGGCACTGAAAAAAGAGAACAGCTTATAAGACAGATTTTACTCATGTGTCCACATACATACATACACATACATATTTAAAATTCAGCCTTCCCAATGATGTAGTTACATCATTCTATAAAGAAGATAGGGTATTCTTCACTAAGAATCATGATAAATTAGGGGCATCTGGGTGGCTCAGTCAGTTAAGCGTTTGGCTTTGGCACAGGTCATGCTCCCGGGGCCCTGGGATCGAGCCCCGCTTCCGGCTCTCTGCTTAGCGGGGAGTTTGCTTCCCCTCTTCCCCTGCCCCTCCCCCCAACACCTGTTCATGCCCTCTCTCTCTCTCTCTCTTAAATAAGATCTTTAAAAAAAAAAGAATTGTACCAAATTTGTATCATCGATTAAGCACAGAGTAATTAACATGGTATTCAGAAACTGACATTGAGTTTAGATAGGAATTAACACTGGGTTTAGTAATTAACATTGAGTTTATTAATTAACATTGAGTTTGTAGAAGAATGGCATTATTTTTAGTGCATAAATACACATTTCATAAAACATAAAAATGTCTCCATTTACTCACTGTCCACAATGGTATACGTAGCATTAAATCCTTCCCTTTCTAGAGTTGCGTCACTGACAAACTGAACCGTCAGGAAGTTACCAGAAGAGATAAAAGGAGCAGGTACAGTGGCACCACAAAATGTTCCAGCCAAGTTGGCATTTTCACTATCCCCGTCATATAACTGAAAAGAAACATAGTTCATCCACTCTCCATTACTCATAAAGAACTTGCATATTTTACACAAAATGGACGTGGCATCACACCAGGTCACGATGAAGAAACTTACACTGATGTTGTTAGAGCAAGTTTTAACCTAGGAACAGCTGCTATTGAATCGATACTATTATAATGATTTTCAGTAAAAACCTGGTATGAGGCCTAGAAATCCTTTCTCACTAGCAAAGTTCTATCTGCCTTAAAGCTGCCGTGTCATTAGGGCCAGCAAATGCATCATGTCCTCGCCCCGCGTGGCCCTCCCTGCCACACAGGAGCAAACCCCCAAGAGCTCGTGCCTAGGTTCTCACCTCTGACTCCGTGGTTCCAGTCTTGTCCCTCTTTTGCCTCTCCCCAACAGGTGAGTCATAGGATACAGTTAAAATGTAAGTCAGACCAGGTCACTTCTCAGAACCCGCCTAGCTGCTTCCCAGCCCCTCAAGAACCCTTACAGTGGCCTTCAACCCCTGAGAGCACCTGCTCTCCACGCCACCCCTGACTGTCTCCACATTGTTCTCTCTGCACCTCGAGCACAGCAGGCTAGCTGCTGCTTTAGGGCTATTGTGTTTGTGGTTCCCTTTGCTGGAACATTCCTCTCTTATACATCCATATCATTCACTCCTCTTAATTTTTTCAGGACATTGCTCAAATGTCACTGACTTGCTAAGCCATCCTTAAATGTGAAGGCTCTCCCAATTCCCTTTCCCCCTTCCTGCTTTGTTCTTTCTTTAGAGCATGCATTTATCTTCACATACTACATACATTACTTATATTATCGTCTTCCGCTCAGAAGACAACACTAGTTCCATGGAAACACCGGTTGCTGTCCAATCTGTGCACTGCAGTGTCACCAGTTTTTAGAAAATACACAGAAGGCACCCAGCACATGTCTAATAAATGAATAGTGCTTTGGTCCCTCTCTCCCACCACCCACCTGTCCGGACCTATTCTCCCCATACGTTAGCTGCTCCTCCCGTGGGGAGCAATTCCTCTCTCCCCAGCTCTGGAAGGGGCCACTCTCGCCTGTCATGTGGTCTCAGCTTAAATGTCACCTCCTCAGAGAGCCCAACCCTATATGGTACATGGCTGGAACACCAACATCTATTTTCTTATTACGATCAAAACACATCTTGTTTGTTGCTTATTTACATTTTCTTGTCTGGGAAAAAGATGAGGTGGGGAAGACTGATTATTCACTGTGGTGTTACCAGCAACCAGAAAAACTCCCGGCTATAGGAACCTTCAACAGACACCTATCAAAACAGTAGACACCTGAATTTCTTTCAAGCCTATGACCAGAAATTCGATTTCTCCAGCTGAGTCATCTTCACAGTATTTCTAAAACAAGTATGTGTGTGTAGATCCAAACACTGAATTTATAACAGAACTAAACTTCAAAATACCCATGATCACTGACATTATTCTCAAATGGTAGGAATGTTTAAGATAGAAATGGTCATTTCAAAATAAACAAAAAAGTCAGTCGACCACTAGGTGGCACTGTCTCCCCTGCTTACACGGGATTTTAGTAAATTTAGAGGCAGAAGAGACTGGAGAGTTGAATAATCTCATCCCCCTCATTTTATAGAAGAGGGGATTTGCCAAGTTCTAGGAAATGTCCCTTTTCTGGTAAACAAGTTAAGACATTATGATAATGGCTGCTACCTGTATCATTAGATTCATACTCACAAGCATTTTTATTTATTTATAATTATTTTTATCCTCTGCCTCTGCGTTAGGTCCTGTGTATATAAGGATGTGGTCCTGTGTAGATAAGGATATATAAGGCACTTTCCATACATTCAAGACATTCATTGACACTAACTGGTGAGAGAGATCCATACACTGAAAATGTGTGTGTGTGTGTGTGTGTGTGTGTGTGTGTGTGTGTGTGTGTGTGTGTGTGTTTGAATTCTAAAAGTGAGTAGTACAGTGAAGGATTTAAATTTAATAAGAGAACCCAGGTGATGGAGTCAGGAAAGATCTCAGACAGGCATTTGAAGAAGCATTTAAAAGTAGGTAGAGACCTCCCAGACCTAAAGAGGAGGAAGGGCTTCCCAACCTACACAACATGGTGTGGACGGCCCCAGAAGAGGGTAAGAGGCTTGTGAGAATCTCCACAACTCACTTGGGGTGCCTGGCATTAGGGTGTGAGAATGCAGGTGGGACTGAGCAAGCACTCGGGATACCACTCGAGAAAGACTTTGCATCTTCTGGGACCTGATTTTGGGTTCTGAATAGAAAACTGGTAAATGTGACAGAGAGAAATTACATAGTGCCTGGCCTCCCACAGCTATTTGCATCAGGTCACTCACAGCCACGGGACGATTCCTTGTAATTGAGCTGGACTAGACAGCTGGTGGCCTCTGGACCAATGGCACTGGCTTCCAGACTCCTGTGCAGGCGAAGCCAGTATTTCTCCACCTGCTGTCCCATCCCCTGATGAGGCTTAGACCTCCATGAAGGAGGATAGCTCCAGGGCACAGGAGGAGGCACACTGTGCAATGCAGGAGGCAGGGAATCATAAGGACTAGGATAGAATGGTGCCCTGCAGACCGTGCCCTTAAGACCCACACAGTCATATGCAGCTATACACTGCCTTCTGGGGGACCTGCCCCCTGGCATAACTCCATTAGGCCTGGAGCTTGGATTATGTTCTAAGTTGTGTAGTTAAGAGCTAAGAAGGATTTTGTGTTTTCTCAGTTGTGAAAACTCTGATAGTGGAGCATTTACGAATCTACTTCAGATCCTGAAGGACTTGCTCACATGAGCTGGGGGGAGATAGCCTCTGATGACAATTACTACCAGAACCAGCTCTTTATCCAGCTGTTAATTTGAGCGGTAGGAGAAAGTGGGGAAGGCCATGTTGGGATTTTACTTTCTTTGAACTTTTAACACAAAAGGTCATTAACACAATAAGGGCAATATTGGACCTTAATTCTTTTCAAATTTAACTTGATCATTTTAGACATTAATTTCCTTAGGACTTTATCTTTTAATATTTCCTTGGGAATTTGACAACAGCAGGACTTTTATACTCTTATTTGGAGTATCCCTACACTGCATTTTAGAGTATCGCCATGAATTCTTTGATTTTTATTGAGGAGCCTTGGTTAGGGTCTGCCAGACATGCCTGGGTATAATTTGGGATAGGAAAGAGAACAGAGAGTGGCTTTTCAGACTGGGGTTGAACTCTGACCCATTTTGGAACCTTATGGGGGAAAATATCCTGTTGGTCCCAAAGGGCCACAAGAAACAGTGATTGGAATAAGCTTTATATTAAAAAAAAAGAATCAGCTCTATAAATACAGGAGATTTTATATTATTATTTTTTATTCATTTTTATTTCTATTTATTTATTTTATCCTTGATGTTCTTTTCCAGTGCCTAGAGCAGTGTCTGGAATACAGTAGGTATTCAAATAAACATTTACTGAATGAATGACTGAAGAAATGAATGAATGGTAGGGACTAGCTCATGGAACCCAATGCCTTGATAGAATGCAGGTCTCCTAACACTGACTGCCCACAGACTGAATGGTTAAGCCCAGTGGGTTAAGACAGAGGTGCTCAATGGGAGCAGAGTTGCAAGCATGTCATGTTTTTTGGGTCATCACGATAATTCGGGGCTATGACTGGCATTTACTGTGTAGAAGGCACAAGGCAGATCCCATTCACAGGACAGTTCTGCAAAGTGAAGATTTACTCTGTCCCATGTAACTTTTCAACGTCCAGCCAGACATTTGTGTCTGTCTAAAACTGTTCACTGTCATGGGACCCAGAACCTAAATCCATTCTCTATAGAATGCAAAAACATTTTACATCATTTTAATAGGCACCAAGTTTCCAAGAATGCAGTTACTGTGTAAGTGGAAGGAAGACTGGACTTCGTTTTGTTTAGAACTATTTTTCTGAGTTTTTCTACTATTTTGGAAATTCCTATAGCAGATGGTAAGGATATTGGCATTTAAGTTGCAACTAAAGCCTATCGCTATTAGTTTAAGTTGATACTTTTGCGTTTGCCATGATCCCACCTCGAAGAACCTGATTACGTTATCATGTGGCATAATACAGAGCCTTTATGTATGTGGGCCTGCACTGTTTTACATACTCTCCTTTTATTCCTCCACTTCCTTGCATTTAGTACATTATACTACATTTTTGAAGCTATGTAGGTTATAGCATAGATGACCTTCACTTCAGATAGTCAAGGAAGCACCATAAAATCCTAGCTATTCAAACGGGCATGGATTAGGTTGGGAAGATCCTGGGAAATGTCAGGAAGGAGCCATTTCCTTTGCACTAGCTCCCTATTTCCCAGCAGAGGAAAGTCAGTAACGGTCACAACCCTGAGCCCTTTCTGCCATTTCTCTCACTGCCCACCACAAGAGAAATGACCTTACTGTTGGCAGATGGGTGGTCATACCCTACAGAGCTGCAAGTCCATCCTTCCCTCTTTCTCTCGGCGGCCCCCCAACAGGAAGTGTGCTTCTGTGATGTTCCTCAGAAATCCAGCTCAGCCTCCCAGGGAGAAAGCCTCTCCTGAATCCCCAAATGACTCAATTATACCTTCTCTACTTTTGTTCATTGTTCGCATTTATTGCTTTTGTCTTGTTGTAGGATAATTTATATGCTTACGTGACAACCTCCTCCACTTTGCTGACAACAACTTGGGTAACCCTATCTTTAACCTTCTGTATCTCTGCCGTGGGGTGCCTGGCACATCATCGTGCCACGTGACTCTTTATGGAATGGATGTGATGTTAATTTCAACAGAAACCCTCGGCGAAACATACAATCACAAAGTACTGCAGTTATTGTGATAACTTTTCAAGTCAACCCTTTCAAAAATAATAAGAGATATAATTATGAATGAATGATGGAATTGCCATGTTTTCATCTGTACATCAACCTACAGAACTGAATTAAATTAGCTTTCCTAAAAAGTGATTTGATTATAATATCTAAGAAATACTCTACAAGGAATAAAATGTCCCATTTATCATAGAGAATCGCTTCAATACTTCTATCTCCAGGCTTCACATTCCAAGGACTGTACTTTGATCTGCCAGTTTGGTAAAAGCTAGAAAATTTGCCAGAACAGGGAAGTTGCTTTCCCAAGAAGGAAAACAAGAGTAGATCTGAACAGAATTTCTTTAGAAAAGGGAGGGGGGGGAGACATTTTATACTTAAGCTGGATAATAGCTCCTTGTTTTTGATATTGCTATTTTATCCCAAATAAAGAAATTCAGGGCGCCTGGGTGGCTCAGTGGGTTAAAGCCTCTGCTTTCGGCTCAGGTCATGATCTCAGGGTCCTGGGATCGAGGCCCGCATCGGGCTCCCTGCTCAGCGGGGAGCCTGCTTCCCCCTCTCTCTCTCTGCCTGCCTCTCTGCCTCCTTGTGATCTCTCTCCCTCTGTGAAATAAATAAATAAATAAATCTTTAAAAAAAAAAAAAAAGAAATTCAGAAAATTGCTACTTGTTTTAATAACAGTATCAAATCACACTCAGATGGGGTGCCTGGGTGGCTCAGTGGGTTAAAGCCTCTGCCTTCAGCTCAGGTCATGATCTCAGGGTCTTAGGATTGAGGCCCGCAGTGGGCTCTCTGCTCAGCAGGGAGCCAGCTTCCTCCTCTCTCTCTCTGCCAGCCTCTCTGCCTACTTGTAATCTCTCTCTGTCAAATAAATAAGTAAAATCTTTAAAAAAAAAAAAACACACTCAGAAAAGGGTGAGAATAGGGGTGCCTGAGTGGCTCAGTGGGTTAAAACCTCTGCTTTCAGCTCAGGTCATGATCTCAGGGTCCTGGGATCGAGTCCCGCATCCGGCTCCCTGCTCAGCAGGAAGCCTATTTCCTCTTCTCTCTCAGCCTGCCTCTCTGTCTACTTGTAATCTCTCTCTCTCTGTCAAATAAATAAATAAAATCTTTTTACAAAAAGAAAAGAAAAATAAAAAGAAAAGGATGAGAATATCAATCAACCTTCTTCCTATCAGGACCACACCCAAAACATTCTGCATGAATTTACTTTTACTTTCATTTATCTGTAAATCAATTATTTTTATGTTTTAAGAAAAAATGATTCCACAGCCAGCCTGCCCATCTGGCATTACATAGGGTTGGGGTGGAGGGGAAGAAATCAATTTGTTTTTAAATTGCATTTCAGGCCAGTGCGCAAAAATCTAGCATGCATGATCTTTGTCTGCAAAACTGCCTTGCAAAAGCAGGTATGATTATGTGATGTTTTTTCATTTGTTTCTTAATAGATGACATGAGAAAAAAATCGGGATGGTGAGGAAATCTGTCTGGTGGCAGCACTGGGTTAGAGTCCACACCGCCTGCCTCTAGGGTTTATGACCCCCCTGTAAGACCAGCTCTCACAGGGCCTGGAATACCAGCTTTGCTCTGCTTTGGCCATTTGGGGTCATTTTAGAAAAGAATTCAACCAGAACCCAAATCCCTCATTATCTCCAATCTTTTAGGAACTCCCTCTGATCTGGATTCTGTGCCAATACTTTAGTTACAAAGAGTTGTCATCCAATCTGGCGAGTTTTTCCTTCTTCACCTTTCTTGGCCTCTAATTTATAATTTGATAATACTGACCACTCATTCTTGGTCAGAGACTCTTCTTCCTTGACTTTCGTGATCTTCCCCTATTCCTGGCTTTTTTTTTCCCCCTCGACTTGTCTGTTTCTTGTCCTGCCTCTTTTATCCTCTCTGACTGCCTCGCTGCTTACCTTTCCCCAAGTGGAACAGAAGCCTGGCTTTCTAGCTCCATGCTGCCCTCCTGAAAGAAAACACTGATTCTTTTGACTGCAGAAGTGTTCCTTTGCCGTCTCTTGTCTGTTCGTGCTGCTCTCTTCTCCCTGGAGCCCTGATCCGTCCTCTGCCCACCTGTCTGCCCTGCTGTTCCCCAAACTGAACCCCCATGTTAAAAAGCATGCTAACAGTACTGACATTCTCCTGCTCTCCTGGGCTTGGAGTTTATGACAGTATATAATTAAGTGCTTGATGCATATTCTATCTTTGACTTTTCCTTCCCTTTTCTTTTAAAAAAATAATTTCTTTAAAATTTAAGACAATTTTTTTAAACTTAAAAGTTCATCTTATACTAGGCTTGATATCTCCATCTCTGTTACCCTCCTTATCTAAAAGTAACCTCTTTCTGGGGTCCTACCTCCAGACTCTCTGCTCACCACCCACCTGAAATGCTGATTCTATATTATTCTTCCTTAAATACTGTCCTCATCATATCACTCATTGGAAAGCCTCCAATTCCTCCTTATTTTCAACTGCATAAAATCTGAATGCATTAACTTGACTTCTTTTCTCTCTTTCTTTCCTCCTTTTTCCTTCCTTCCTTCCTTCCTTCCTTCCTTCCCTCTTCCTTCCTTCCACTTTCTTTCTTTCTTTCTTTTTTTCTTTCTTTTTCACTTCTCAAGATTCATTGTGATCTAGGTATTTCCCCACCTTGAACAGAAAAGTTTCTTGACTTCCTTTTAATGGGACTCCAGAACTAAGTTATTTTCTACATCTATAGGTAATATGGAAAGTAAATATATAAACTTCATTTTAGGATTTGCCATAGGTCTTTCAAGTATCTCTTTCCATACAACCCATCTTTCCATGGATCATCTCTTGATAAAGTGTAGATGAACAGGAAACCTTAAAGCTAATGTTAGAAGCCACATGACATTTCTGAGTCATCCATATTAAATATTAACCTGATATGAAGACAGAGCATCTGTAATAATAAATGTTATATCTGTGAAGAATATGTTATTTTAAAAATTAAAGCAGTACTCAAAATTTTCACGACTCCCTGAATGGTATAAACTGATACATATCCTGTTAAAGTCTCGGGTACAAGACTCTGTTAGGAAATAGAATAACCTTACCTTTACATAATCATATATGCATCTCTGCAAAATACTTTGCGCCTCCAGAACAAATATATTGAAGGTAAGTTTAATTAGTTTGTTTACAGGTGCAGTTATGAACCAGATGCAGTTTAAATTCTTGTCATATCTTCCATTGAAGTCAGAATCAGGAGAGGCAAAGGTATTATTTGAACCTGTCAGATAACCACCACATCCTTGCCGAGGCCCTGTGTTAAAACAAAGACATATCACTATGCAAACCAAAGAGAACAGATCTTAAATTTTACATGGAGGGTTTAAAAAAAATCACACAGTTTCTATTTTAGGGACACTTGCACGAATGTTATCAGATGGTGCACTGGGCTTCAGTGGGCTTATGTGAGCATTATTCCTGCTTGCATTAGCTTTTTCATTACTTATTTCCTTTCTGCTCCTCTGAGTCCCCCTTCTAGTCACCTAGAAAGGTGGGGAGCCATATTTAGTTTTATATGCATCTTTAGAACTGTTGATGAGATTTATTGAAGCCTTTTCTATCCTTGAAAAATACAGTTTTGTAGAAAATAAAATGCTTTGCATAACAAAACCTGTGAAAACCATGAACATATTTTTTTATGTTCTGCTTTTATGAACACTATCAGATTGAAAACTGAATTTATGAAGAATTTACCCAACACTCCAAGATAACTGGCTTCCAATAAACTTTTTATGTAAATAACCTGTTAGAAAGAAGCTGAGGGGCATTTAACACTACAGTCCAGTTTATATTAAAACACACTCTATATTTGACTTTTTCTTTTTCAAAAAGAAAGGGAAGCTGAAAAAGAGCATTACTGGCCAAAAAAAGACCCAAATAAATAAATAAATAATAAAAAATATTCTACTTTGAAATAAAAACTTTGAGATTCATAATAAAAATAGAAAAGAGAGATAAAGAATCCTCTCAAGATGACAGAATGGTCAACAATGAAAAAAATATCGAACAAAATCCTCAGAACATAGGGCATAGTTTTGTTCATTTCACAGTCCAAGGCAGTACTTCAGATGATGTGAGAAGAGCATAAAAGGAAGACAAACTTACTGATGATTTTGAAAGTGTGAGCATGAACTAAATTAAAAAAAAAAAAACCTTAGTAGGAAGAGGGATTAAGTAGGTGCTCAAAGTAATGTTCATAAAGCTTACATTCTGCACAAATATAGATCATTATTAGTTCCAAAATTAAATCTCACTGACATTGGTCTTTCATCTGTTTGTCCCCTATTTATCTGTTAAGGGTGAAAAGATGGCTTGCAACATTAGGGGGCGCTAAGATTTTGGCCTTGAAGCTTGGCAGAAAATGGAAACAATGGCGGCCCTCCTCAAAAGCAAAGGGGATCAAACTTGCTGTGTGTTTTCCAGGAGAGGTGCATTATTTAGTAGGTCAAACTGCCCTGTCCATAGCTTCAAAGTCTGATAAAATGATAGATTATTTGCACAATCAGACGTTTCCTGGAGTTGAAAAGCTTCCAAAGGCCCAGTCCTTGATAAATCCATAGATGGTATATAGCACAAAATTATTCCGAAACCAAAACAATGCCCAGTGCTGAACCACGTATTGCTAATGACTCTGTTCACATGAAATAAGCCTGCAACCTAAAGAAAGAACTGGAGTTTGCATCGATTTGATATCCAGTGTGGACTGATTGTTACTTAAAAAAACCACTTAACCTGATTGCCATGCAGAGCTGGGAAGAATAATGATTCAGGGTATTGATGAATTGACAAATATATTTATTTATTATATATTTGTTTTTCTTCAAAAAAATGTTTAAAGTTTTATTTATTTATTTTAGAGAGAGAGAGAGAGCCCACAGGGGGCAAGGGGCAGAGGGAGAGAGAGAATCACAAGCAGAATCCCCGCTGAGTGCAGAGCCTGACGTGGGGCTCGACCTCACAACCCTGAGACCATGACATGAGCTGAAACCAAGAGTCATACACTTAACTGAGTGAGACACCCAGGTGCCCCATTAAATACTGTTTTAATAGTCAAAGAAACACATTTAGTATTGAGGTAGGAAAAGATAAATGGTAGTCCAATAGCAATGATAAGACATAGGTAAATAATGATAATACAATTCAGAAAAGAAAAACCCAAAACCAAAAACAGGTACCATAAAAGAGGCAGGGAAGTCTTGTGAGTTTGCAGGAAGGGAGAGATTACTTCAGGCTATGAGGATGTAGAATGTCCAAGGAAGAGGTGACATTTGATTTGGGTCTTGAAGGATAAACAGGACAAGACCATATAGAAATGGGATCAGTATTGGCAATTTCAGGCAGAAGGAACCTCATAATCAAAGATGCAGTGGACGAGAATTTACATTATATGCATGGGAAAGCAGAATTCTCTTAGTGAACACTGTAGAGTCCACGAAGGACAAGAAGATTGGGAAACAGGATAGGCTGTTCTGCAGAGGGCCTCAACTGTCGAATCATAGAACTTGAAGTTGAGACTTTTTCTGTGGATAACGGGGATCTACCTGAAAGGTTTTTGATTAGTAGAGTGGTAGGGTCAGAATGTACTTTCTAAACAATTATGATCTAAAAATATATCTGGTACTAGCATTACATGGAAGGGAGTAGGACTGGAGGAGATGAGACCAGGAGAGAAGACATGGCTACAGTCTGGAGGCAGCAAGGACAGTAAAGAGTTGGAGGTTTGTATACTGGAAATTGGTATTGTGGGGCTTTACTCTATGAATGCATCAGCTTTAAAAATTAAATGTTATTTTTAAAAGTTTAGACTATATTATCACTCATTGTTTATTAACTCTTACTAATAAATTATAAGGGCAAGATGATGATTGTGTTTGGGTACAGTGGCACCATTATACACTCTTATTATCCAATAGTACTACTACTATACTGACGTCATAAGGCAGACACACCCTCCCTCCAGGGAGCCCAAAAGCAAGAATCCAAAACCATTGGTGTGTGCTCCCACAGACTGACTGGTAGGTTGGATGATTCTTAATTCTTTAGCCCCTCTCTTTGCAGTACATTAGAATGGACACAGTATGCTTTTCTGTCCACTTGTTGTTAGGCTTGGCCAAGGGACTGCTGTTAGGCCTCAGAATATTAATGGTCTTGAAGTTGGAAGAGGTCTTAAAGGAGCTTTGTGTTTTTTGGCTTGTGCCCCCGTGCTCCATCCACCAAGAGCTCATGTCTGAGGTAGCTGCTAATGGAAGAGAAAGTGGATTCACAGAGTGCAGACCTAGACCCAGCCTGAACTGTGAAACCAAGTGCAATCAACCCATAGCCCAGACCAGGCAGACAAACCAGTCCGCCAACCTATCAGTGATAAAATAAATGTTAGAGGGATAAGACACTGAATTTTGGCAGGTTTGTTACACAACATTACTGTGACCATAGCCGATCAATACCCAAATAGCCTGTTTGAGTTATTAAACTATAATAGAGCACATTGCTTAATTCATAGAATGTATACATGGAATAAAAAAAAAAAGGAGAATTAACATTATCATCAGACAACCCTGGCCAAAATATTCAAATATTTGAGGTAAGCATAATATTATGTGAATGAATTATAAACTTCATACTATATTTGAATAATATTATAGGAGTAGTATACTACATGAGTGCATAGTCAAATAATTGATGTAAGTATAACATTATATGAGTAAAACCCTTTCAGTATTTGTTTGGTGCAGGAAATTGTTATAATTGCTCTAATTTCCCCACTTTAATATTTACACATAGTGCAACTGCTCTTTGCTTCTCCTCCCCCTGCAAAGAGCAGTTGCACTATGTGTAAATGGAAATGGAAATGGAAATGGAAATGGAAATGGAACCATAAATGTACGCCTTTGGGGAAATATAGAGATAAATATTAATGAAAGAAGGATCTTTACCACAAAGTGCTTTGCCACATTACTAGTTCTACATTTCTATATTTCAACAATAGGATATATCAGAAAGAACTCTGTGATCATGAAATAGTTTCATACATAAGACATTAATATTTGTTTACTGTATTGGTATTTTTAAATTTCCTTCCTGCCTTTTTTAACCAGTATCATGCCCTTAACTTTGATGTGCTTAGCACCATAAATCCATCATCTTCCTTGTTACTACACACATTATACCATCCAGCAAACTCCCATCCATCAGCACCTCTTTCATCAGTCATGCTCAGTCATGACACTCCCTGTGCCTGAGAACAAATGTCACTCTAAACATCTTCCCTGATATTGGAAATACTCCCCACAAAAGAGCTACTTCTTTAGAGAAAGAAAATGTTTGGCTAAAGAAATACTGGAAATAAAAACCTGTAGTAAGCAGTGAAATGTGGGTCAAGATCTACTGAACTAAAAATCAGTAACTAAATCCTAAATTCTTTCCCTCCAATAACTCAACTTCAGAGTGAAGCACAAGCCAAGATAAATCTGACAAAGAAAAATAGTTCTATTATCTAAAAGAAAACATCTTGAAGCGTTTAGTGGAGACAGGTGCATTTCTAAATAGTTATCGTGAGAATGGATATTTTTGTGGCTGACGTTTTATTGAAGTCTTCTGGATAGGATCTCTATCTGTCTCTGGACAGTCACTACTTGGACACATGGTGAATGGCAAGCCATCCTTACAGATAAAGACTAACCTGATTTCGGGCATTTTCCTGTCCCCCAGTGAGCCAGCTGGAGTTTGAACCTGTAGTGGAAGGAAGCCAACCAAAGCACAGGAAACAGAATGTAAACACATTGAAAGCTGGTGGTTTAGGGAAATGGGGGTGCACCAGGATAGCTTCCTTTCAACCACACAGGACACAGGACTAGAGCCTCATAATCCTTTCTTTGAATAAATCTTGCTGTGATTTTCAAAGCTGCATTATTCAATTGCCCTACAGCAGAGAATTCATTTTTAAAAATTCACCTAGGTTCCAGACAAACCTGCTTTGTCTTTTTCTCTAAAAACAAATTGGATTTATTTTTCTACTCTCTAACCTCAAAACATGTGTAACCTTTTAGATATTATATACATATATGTTATGCTAGAAAAACAACATAATGGGTTTTGTAACACGAATTGCATGTTTTGTTCTTACTTGCTGGTTTTTAGTAACATCACCCAATTTGACTCATTTAAAAAATCCTAATTTGAGACCCATTCTAATTTAACTTAGATTGTGTAGTCAGTCTGGTAATATTTGGGAAGCATAAAACTAAAATACTAGGAAAAAGGTAATTCCAGCCGCTAATCAGTAGCTACAGTCACTAGAGAAAGAGCAATACAGTTTATAACAAACTTAGAAGTTTATCATTATCTTTTTACTAATTTTGTATTATTTAGGTATTATTTTATGTATATATCATCAGTCCCAAGGCATTTCACTCGAATCATTCTAACTTTGAAATTTTAAAAATGATTTGCTAAGCAAAATAATATGATCATATCAACTGATGCAGCAAAGGATTTAACAAGATCCAACATGCATTCATGATAAAAACTCTCAGAAAACTAGGAATAGAAAGGAATTTTCTCAACTTGATACAGAGCATCTACAAAAACCTAACATGATAATGGTGAAAAACTAAATGTTTTCATCATAAGATTGGGAACAAGGCAAGGGTATTTTTTTTCCTCACCACTCTTACTCAACACAGTATTGGAATTCTTGCCTGCAAAGAGGCAAGAAAAAACATATATATGGACTGGAGAGGAAAAAATAAACTTGCCATTATTTTCAGATGTAGAAAATTCCAAGGAATCTACATAAAAATTCCTAAAACTAGTAAGTGAGTTCAACAGAACTCAAAATATAAGGACAATACACAAAAATCTGGTACATTTCTTATACTAATAATGTACATGTGGAAACTGAAATTAAAAATACAACTGCTATCCCTGAAACCAATATTATACTATATTTTAAATAACTAGAATTTAAATAAAAAGTTAAAAGAAAGTAAAAGTAAAAATGCAATTGCTCCAAAGAAAATGAAATCCTTCGGTATGCACTTCATGAAAAATATACAGAATCTGTGTGCTGAAAATTACAAAATGATGAAAGAAATCATAGGAGACCTAACTAAATGGAGAGATATACATATTCATGGATTGGAAGACTTGACATAGTAAAGATGTCAATTATTCCTAAATTGATGCATTGGTTTAATGCAATTCTTATCAAAACTCCAGCAAGATCTGTTTATATTAAAAAAATATATTTTATACTTTTAATTAAAAATGTTTTTAATTAAAAATACTTAATATAAATTTTATATGGAAAAGTATAGGCCCTAGAATATTTAAAACAATCTTGACAAAGAAGAATAAAGTTTGAGGAATCATTCATCTGATATTAAAGCTTTCTGTATAGCTAATCAAGACACTATGAAATTGGTGGAGAGTTAAGACACATAGATCAATAGAATAGAATAGAAAACACAGAAATAGGGGCACCTGGGTGGTGCAGGTGGCTAAGCGTCTGCCTTCAGCTCAGGTCATGATCTCCAGGTCCTGTGATCCAGACCTGCCACCATCGGGGTCCCTGCTCAGTGGGGAATCTGCTTCTCCCTCTTCCTCTGCCCCTCCCCTCCTGCTCATGCTCTGCTCTCACTTGCTCAAATGAATAAATAAAAAATCTTAAAAAAAAAAATCCACAGAAGTAGACCCACACAAATATGCTTAACTGATTTTATTTACAAAGCTGCAAACACAATTCAGTGGAGAAAGGATAGTCTTTTCAACAAATATTGCTAGAGAAATTGGACATTGAGAGGCAAAAAAAACCAAAAAACAAAACAAAACTAACTTCAATCTAAACATCAGACCTTAAACAAAAATTAGCTCTAACTAGATGATAGACATAAATAAAAAATGTAAACCATAAAACCATAAAATTTTTAGAAGAAACCATAGCAGAAAATCTTTGGGACCTCAGGATGGGCAAAGAGTTCTTAGCCCTGATACGAAAAACATGATACATAAGAAGGAAAATTGATAAACTGGATTTTATAAAAGTTAAACATTTTACTCTAAGAAAGATCTTGTTCAGAGGATGAAAAGGCAAGTTATGAACTGGAAGAAAACATTCACAAACTACATACCTTAGAAGGACTACTATTGAGAATATATATAGAACTGTCAAAATCCAACAGTAGAAAAACAAATAGTCCAATTAGAAAATGGACAAAAGATAGAAATAGATATATCTATAAAACCAAGAAAAAGCACATGAAAATTGTTCACCATTAGGGAAATGCCAATTGAAACCACAGTGAGATATTAATATACACCTATCAGAATGGCGAAAATTAAGCCACACATTCATACACAGAGAGATAGCTCACTATAGAGTACACCATTCCATGATGGGATGATGGGGGATAGGGTGTGTCCCAAAAGTATGGGCACAGAGAAAGTACTCTACAATGACTTCCCAGCCAAAACGCTGGAAATCGGATGAAAATGGAGGAGTAGCATCTTAAATTGTTCAATGAAAATAAATGCCACACTAGAATTCTTTTTTTTTTTAAGGTTGATTTTTTTTAAAGATTTTATTTATTTATTTGACATAGAGAGATCACAAGTAGGCAGAGAGGCAGGCAGAGAGAGAGAGGAGGAAGCAGGCTCCCCGCTGAGGAGAGAGCCCGATGTGGGGCTTGATCCCAGGACCCTGAGATCATGACCTGAGCTGAAGGCAGAGGCTTTAACCCACTGAGCCACTCAGGTGCCCCGCCACACTAGAATTCTATATTCAGAGAAAATAACCCACAAAATTTAAGACAAACTAATACCATTTTTAGAAAAGCAAAAACAACAACAAAAAGTTTTTATCAGAAGATTTGAAACAAATAAAAAAAATCACTAAAGAGATTTCTTCGAAAAGAAAGAAACTGGTCCCATAAGGAAGCAGAGAAATTCAGGAAGAAAAAAACCAACACCAATGATAATACACATAATTATTAATTGCATAAAGCAATAAAAATGTTTTCTGTTTAAAATATATGTAGAGTTAAAACAATTGACATTAATAGCACAAAAGACAGGAAGGAGATAAATAGATTTAAAATGCTCTAAGGTCCTCATGGTTATTATGAAATGGTGAAAGGAATAATTTTAAATTAGACTCTAATGAGTCAAGGATGAATGTAGTAATCTCTAAGGTAATCACTTAAAGAAGAAGAACATAATGTATAAGCAATGGCTTAAAAAGAGAGTGACAGGGCGCCTGGGTGGCTCAGTGGGTTAAAGCCTCTGCTTTCGGCCCAGGTCATGATCTCGGGGTCCTGGGATCGAGGCCCGCATCAGGCTCTCTGCTTGGCGGGGAGCCTGCTTCCCCCTCTCTCTCTCTCTCTGCCTGCCTCTCTGCCTCCTTGTGATCTCTCTCCCGCTGTGAAATAAATAAATAAATAAATCTTTTAAAAAAAAAAAAAAGAGAGAGTGACAGAAACTGATTAATTAAAAAACAGCCAAGAACAGATAAACAAACATAAGAACAGGTAAGACTGTCAGAAAACAAAATAAAATGGGTCTATTTAAATCCAATAATATTGATGATTTCATTAGCTGAAAATATGTGAAATTCTCAAAATGAAAGACAAAGTAAAACAGAACCTAAATATAGTCTTTAGGATAGGAAAAGTTTGAAAGTGGCAATATTGAAAACTATACCAAGCAAACACGAACAAAAGAAAGCTAGGGAAGTGATACTAAATGAGAAAAGGTAGACATTAAGACAGGAAGCATTTTTTTAAAAAAAAACATTGCATGATGACACAAGCCAGTTCACCGGGAATATATAATAATTTCAAATGTGTATGTGCCACACTGCTTTGTTTCAAGGTAAAAACAAGCAAAACTCTATTCCAGATCTTTCTACTAAGCTTCTAATTCGTTGTATCTGATGAACTATGGAACATGAGCTGGATGTCTGAAATGCACCAAAATCTCCGTACCCAAACACAAAATTATTATTTTCTCCTACAAAACCTGACCCTTTCCTGGTAATTTTGCCTTTGGATAGTGGTATCACTAGAGAGTGTCACTACCTTGTTCAAAGACCCATGTCCCACGGATTCTACATCTTTCTACATCTTTTATTACACCGCTCTCATCATCCCCTGCCAAAACAACTCTAATACTTTCCAAATTTTTCCCCGCATAAACTGCTGCCCCTACTTAAAAACACCATCCATATAGGTGCTAGAATGTGTTCTTTAAACAACTATTAGATCACAGTACTCTCCAGCTCAAAAACCATTCATAGCACCCCCTCTTCCTGTGATACGGGGCCTTCTCTGAGTAGCTTCTGTCTATTTCTGCTGTCCAGCTCCTATCGTTCTCTACCTCATACCCCAGAGCACTACCAAATGACGTGCAGGTCAGTCTCTAACCTCTGAAATTCAATGCACCTGCAACTTTGTACATGCTTTTCCTTCTCTATAGAATGCTTTCCCAATGAAGGCCTTCTCATCCTACCAAGTTACTACAATTTATGGCTGAAATGTACGACATGCTTAATGAGTGCCAGGGAATGTTTTAGTTTAATCTTTCCACAACCCTATAAGGTAGTCACTATTAGTGTGCCCATTTCACAGAGGAGATCATCAAGATGTAGAGAGGAAAAGTAAGGTGTCCACGGTCAAACTTGCTGGGATGGACAAGAACTGGGTTTTTTCCTAGGAAGTCTTGCTCCAGAGCTTACACTCTTTTTTTTTTTTTTAAAGATTCCATTTATTTATTTGCAGTGGAAGAGACAGAGAGCACAAGCAGAGGAGGAAGAAGTAGGCAGAGGGAGAAGCAGGCTCCATGCTGAGCAGAGAACCTAATGCAGGACTTGATCCCAGGACCCTGGGATTATGACCTGAGCCAAAGGCAGATGCTTAACCTACTGAGCCACCCAAGCATCCCCAGAGGTTACACTCTTAATGTTCACACTACAATTCAGGATTTACATTCTCTGTGATGATTTCTCTAACAATCCTGCGTTGTCTTTACTCAACACCAAAGGACCACAGGTCCCTGCTTTTCTGCCTCCACTGTTCTTTGCACATACTTCTGTCAAAAAGCATTTACTACACCAAATTTACAATTATTTACTAACTCATCTACTTGAATGAACCTCTCAAGAATAAGGACCTTATTCAGTTCATCTTTGTATTCGCAAGAAGTTCATTGTCTGCACAGCAAGTAGCTGGTGAATATTGTTGAATAAACACTGAAGGAATGAATAGAACATGTAAATCATTCTTAGATGGATCTTTGCATCTAGCATATGTTTACAAGCAGAATTCTTGGAGTTAAAGATACTTTTTGATTTGTAAAGTTGTTGTTATATAGCACACACATTACGTCTATGTACATGCATGTATGTACATATTTTTTTGACAAAATTACAAGTATGTCCTATGGATTAACCTGTTTTTAAAGCTAAGTTAAGTTGATTTTTAGCACACATTTGATTGCCAAGAAACAATTAGCAAGATAACAATAAAAATATCACTGAAAGATTTAAAACACTGCCTAAGAGGTAGTATTTTCATAGGAAAATGCTTCTTTAGCTAACAATTTGCAATGATAAATGATGTTGGGTCTATTATTTAAGTAAATTTAATTTCTGAGTATCAGATTTCAGCAAGCAGAGCAAATTTAATCACTTGTAAAATACCGGATACATTAATGTGCCAGCCCCACTACCTAAAAGAAGTATGACTTAGACTTCATACCTATCAGAATTGCTATTATCAAAAAGACAAGAAATGGTAAGTGTGGCAAGGATATGGAGAAAAGACGGCCTTCTTGCATAGTTGGAGGGAATAGAAATTGGTGCAGCCACTGTGGAAAAGTGTAAATTTTTCCAAAAGTTAAAAACAGAACTACCACGTGACCTACCAATTCCATTTGTAGGTATTTATCTGAAGAAAATGAATATACCAAGTTGAAAAGACATGAGCATTTCCATGTGCATTGCAACATATTTACCACAGCCAAGATATGGAAACAAATTAAATGTCCATAGATGGATGAATGGATCAAGATGATGTTATATACATGCATACATACATATATACATACAATAGAATATTATTCAGCCATAAGAAATGAAATCTTGCCCTTCACAACAACATATGGACCTGAAGGTATTATGCTAGGTGAAATAAGTTACACAGAGAAAGACATACCATATGACTTTACTTACATGTTGAAATTAAAGTCAAAATAAATAAACAAATGAAACAAAACAGACACAGAGAGCAAAGGAATGGTTACAGGAGTTGGGGAATTGGATGAATTAGGTAAAGGGGATTAAGAGGTACAATCTTTCATTTATAAAATAAGTAAGACTTTGGGATGTAATGCACAGCATAGGGAATATAGTCAATAATATTGTAATAACTTTGTATTGTGACAGATGATAGCTAGACTTATTGTGGTAACCATTTTGTAATGTATATAAATATTGAAACACTATGTGGCACACATGAAACTAATACAATATTTGTATGTCAATGATTCTTCAATAAAAAAATAAAAGAAGTATGACTTTATTTACTTAATATTGACAATTATAAAACTAAAAGTTATAAAATTTTTTTAAATGTTCTGTTTAGAGAAAGAAGCCTCAATAGCAATGTGCTCTTCAGTCATAAAATAGATTTTGATACAGAAGAGGTGGAATTCATAAAACCAGCTTTAAAGCTTCCCATAGTTTTTACATAACAATTTAAACAGGGGCATATAACTACTTTTTTGTTCTTGCTGATATATTAGCTTATGCATTATGCTATGGATAGTTCAACTTTTTTTACTTTGGTGGAGACAAAGTGGAGACAGGGATTACTTTCCCAGTTCTGCTCAAGACTACATGTCTTTGTGACTTAGTTGCCCAACTCATAAACTAGTCTTCATAAGAGAGTACCAATTAGGGTTATATCATAAAAATAAATTCCCAAATTCCTTCATTGTGTTAGAATCCTGTAGTGAGGAATTTTACTAAATTGGAAGCCACAATTTTAGTCATGAGGGTTTTGTTATACAGAGATCTATTACCCTTATATTCCAAGGCAATTATATTCCACGTAATTATGCTAATTCTTTATCAATATGTCATGCAAAGCCAATACCACAGTTGTGACATTTGTCTGACATTTGTCAACATCAGAAAGATAATGTGATTTTATTGCATATATATTTTAGAATTATATTTATATCATGAGCTATAATATGCAAATTTATATGTGTATTACATATACATATATATTACATATGAATACATATTTCATGTAAATATAAATATTATTTGTAATATAAACCCTACAGGTGTATCTTATAAAATATACTATATATCTATATAAATATATACCTACTATACAATATTATATCATAAATATAACATGGCAGAGTATAATATAAATATAATTGTTTTATAATATGAAATTATGATACAAATATCAACATTAATACTATAAATGTAACAGTGACTACTGTACTATACACACTATCTATGTAGGGATAACATATGAGGAAATCTACTATTTGGGGCTAGGTACAAATCAGAATGCTGATACTAGAAAGCAGGCAGTATCAAAGAGAAGATGAAAGTAGAGAAAAGTAGCTCTCTCTAGGCCAAAGAGGAATTAAAGAAATGATCTGCCTTGTGGAAAACTCATACCCAGGATCCATCTTTGTCCCTTGCTTTGTTTATTGACTGCCTCAGAGGTGATGGGGGCTGATTAGGAAAATGGTGAATCTGGGAGGTGATCATATCTGGTTCAAAGCTTGGCTTTGCCTCTTACATACACTTTGACCACAGACGAGTGTAATTTGTCCTTTTCTCCTCCTTTATGAAATGGGATAATCCCTGTCTCATGGGCAGTTGTGAGGATTAGATGAGACCACCTAGGGAAAGCCTCTGTCCTATGTCTGGCACATAGTGGATGCTCAAGGACAGGCAGTCACTATCACTATGCCCTGGGACTTTGCGATGTCTTCGTTTGGGAATGAGCAGAACGTGCAGCTACCACAGAGTTAATAGATTTTTTTTTTATATCACAACAAGAAGAATATAGTCCCTGGCCTGATGATGCTTCATTTCTAAATGACTGATTTACAACCAAAGAATTTTTGTAAATGCTTACTGCTGACCAGAAATAGTTTGCATTTATGCTCCTGCAAATACTACATGAAAGTCAAGCTGATCTGAGTAAGGATAATAATTATTATTATAGGGAACCTGTGGTTACAAATAATTTAACTCAAAACACCCAGTTTTGAGAACATCTGAGACAAGACTAAATTCCATTTCGAGGAGGGCTGGTGTGGCTTAGGTTAATGCAGGATAATTACTTCCCAGCTCTTATTCACCCGAATGTTTTCCAGTGTTATCTTATGATTTACCACTAACTCAATTTTATCATTCAGTTTGGTTTCCACAATACCATCTGGTTTTATTTTTCCTTAACAACAGCCCTACTTGTTAAACCAGACACAGGTCATTCCAGGGAGAGGGAGCATAGACTCTGATGCTGGAACATATTTTAATAAAAATCTTTCTTTTCTTTTTGCTGATCTAGAATTTTACTCCTGTCTACTTGCTTTTGTAAGGTTTGGTGAATGAGGCATTGCTGTTTTCCTTACTGTGGTCCGGCATTCTCTGCTCAGCAAAAAAACCTTTTCGATAAAACCAACAAAGAAACTGCAGATACCCTTGTCTTTGACATCATCTCTCAAGGGAAATCCAATCACCAGTGAAAAGTTACAAGGCTTAAAAAGGGAGGAAATAAGCTCAGTCTAGTTTTATGCAAATGAGTGTACAATTTCAGCTCATCTCATTCTCAGACTTCATCAGAGGGAGCAAATGACAGTAAGAGAACAAACACCACTGCTTTCGAGAAATACCCCGTTACTGCTAAGCTGGGAATTACCTGAGCAGTGATTTATAAAATTATTCAAGTTATAACTCAACCCTCTTATTGCACTTAAATTTCTAAAAGTAATAAGTTCTAGCAGCTTTTATAAGGCTGTTAAAGCACATGGAAACATACACACATGAGTATTTAGAGTCACTGACTATTCTTAAGTTTATTCTTTTACCATCTAGCTACAGAATTTTAGAATGCCTCTCGAAGTCCAAACATAACACCAAAACTGAAACTGAGAAAATAACTAGAAGCCAGAGTCTGATTTTGACATGTTGTTATATTTTTCTCCGTTTTCACCATATTTTCTATCTTTGGGGCCTCAGACTCCCACTGCCTTTGTCAGTCTCCACCTTCCTTCTCTTGTCCCGTCTTATCAACAAACTCAGGTTCAACTCCCTCAGCTTCCTCCCGCTGCTCCCAGTACCTTCCTTGAGTGTGTCAGAGAGACATTTTCCAGATGTTATGACAGTGGGCAAAAATCCAGAGGCCAGACACACATGACCCAGAGGTTGAGTCTGATCTAGTACTACCCATTCTCTGAGGACAAAAGTGATCAATTTACTACCCTGAGTCATAGCTGAACTATACGAACCATGATGGAGAAGGAGGCACATCTAGATACAATACAACGTATAGTATATCATTTACATTACATATAAGGGAATTAATTTTTAATTAAGTGCAATGGTCCACTTGTTCTTTAATGCATTCACAGCCTATTAATATTGATGGCGTTATCAGTGACATACTGGGCCTCTGCAAGGTGTTAGAATGTAATTAAAATTAAGCTTTTGATTCCAGATTTAGGTTGTAAAACATACTTTAGGGTTTGCTGGTTAGATTTCAGTGCAACGTGAGTAAGAATTAACAAAACAATCATTGCTCCAGGGAGGGTCCATATTGATGATAAAGACCCCAGCTGTACCTAGGCCTCCTCCCCACCTCAGAGATAGGGTGGGGCCATCATGGAGCCTTACAGAAGCCCAAGACCACAGCATTACTTTCTGGTAATGTAACAGTCATTCTCTTGGACATCTAAGGAACTCTTTAGGAATTAGCTACTTCATCCCATCACATTCTTAAAAGAAAGTGGTAATTTGGGCACCTGGGTAGCTCAGTGGGTTAAGCCTCTGCCTTCTGCTCAGGTCATGATCTCAGGGTCCTGGGATGGAGCCCTGCATTGGGCTCTCTGCTCAGCGGGGAGCCTGCTTCCCCCTCTCTCTCTGCCTGCCTCTCTGTCTACTTGTGATCTCTCTCTCCCTGTCAAATAAATAAAATCTAAAAAAAAAAAAAAGTAATAATTTTTCCAAGTGATCTTTTTTAGCGGATAAAAACTGAACTCAAAAATGCTAAAGGACTTTTCTAAAGCATCCTACCTGGCAATGATGTAATGTGACCATTAGGTCATGGCCACTGGCTTTCTGGTCTACAGGTCCTCTCATCTGGGCACGTTTCCATCTTTGTGGAGCATGATTCATTTTGCTCTTGTTAAACACGTGCTTGGGTGCTTTGTTTTTTTTTTAAGATTTTATTTATTTCTTTCACAGAGGGAGAGAGATCACAAGGAGGCAGAGAGGCAGGCAGAGAGAGAGGAGGAAGCAGGTTCCCTGCTGAGCAGGGAGCCCGATGCGGGCCTTGATCCCAGGACCCTGAGATCATGACCTGAGCCGAAAGCAGAGGCTTTATCCCACTGAGCCACCCAGGCGCCCTGTTTTTACCTTTGTCTCACAACAAGGTCTGTGAGTCTGACTGTACTGCCATCTGACTCGTTTTCTATATGGTGCTTACCCAAGGAAGGGACAGGCAGTGGCCCTCATCCTCCTCTCATGGACTGTGGACAACGGGAGCTGGGAGCTTTAATCACATGTCCAGTGTTTACAGCCTCGAGTCACTGATGCCCTCTTGTCCCTGATATTGCCGTCTTCTCCAGAGTGACGTCACGTCCTTGTCCTTATAAGACACATCATCCCAAAGGGTCACTCTTTACTCTCTCCTCAGCTACTTACTGATCCAAATGTCTACCAATCTCACACCTCATCAGGCCAGGGTCAGTTTCTGACACAGACGTTTTGCTGAAGTGTTATGAAACATTAAAAAACAAAGGGAATTACCACGGTACTACACAAATAATGTACTTTGGATCCCCAATCTAATCAAATATCTAGAAGTTTGGTGTCTAATGTGATGAGTGTGTCATGAATAAGACTGACTGAGCAGTGCTCTGACAGGAGACCAGGACAGTGAGAAGCAACAGGGGCTTTGAACGTATAAAAACATGTTTACAAGTCTGAAATGCTTCACAAGACACACATGTAAGTCCAGTCATGGCCAAAGCAGGCCCTGGGGGTCAAGGAGGGGCAAAAACTCAACCAGCAGAAATTAATAAAATAAAGGGTACTTATAAATGTCAGTTCTGCACTAGATAGCATTCCTATTTCAGCCAAATCCACAGGACTGATGCCTTCTTAAACTTTATAAGATCCTTGATAGCACTGACAATCAGACAAAAGCTCACTCTTTTGAGAAAAACACTCAGATAAATTCAGAGTTTCACAGGTCCCTAAAGCCTGACATGATCACTTTGCTGGTCATTTTCTCTCAGGATCAATTATTCACGGAATGCTGGAGTGCAGGGGGAAAGGCAGATTTGCTTTATAGTTAGATATTAGCCCCCATGAAGGGCCTGCCTTGCTTTCTCTGTACCTAAGATCGCATGCATTATGGGCCATTAATACAGAAGTTCCACGAAAGGACAAAATTTAATTTCCCTACATATTTAGTAATTAACACAAACCATGGGATATTTGCCCCAAATATTTCCGACCCATTAGCAATACAAATGAAGAAGGAGTTTACCTCATAATCACATAGTTACATGAGTCGGGCTCTCCACTGACTTCTGAGAAATTGAAGCAGGTGTATATAAAGTATTGTCAACTGTATCATCTAAATGGCAAATTTGCAAAACTCTAATGTGTTAGTCAAGATGAACTAAACTGGAATGTCACAGACTAAAATGGCCCCTTCACAGCAATTATTTACTCTGTGAAAATATTGTTTTCCAGGCTGAAGTGACAGTTTTGGACATCCACTGTCGAAAATTCATGTGACTGTTGAAAACTCACTGTCAGGTCCACACAGGTGCTCTCACCTTTCTATGGGAAAGTGGGGGTGGTTTTAAGGGGATAAAACAGATGTGAACGGTGCATCCTAGTGGCCAAGTCTAAGTTTCTGGGTTTTTTTTAATCCAGATCTATAACTAAAAGAATTTAATCTACTCTTAATTGCTCTTTCCCCTACTTCCTTACCACAAACAGCAACAACAACAAAAATGAAAAGTTATGCAGAACGATCAGTAAACTTTTGTGTGTGTGTGCTTTTGAAGGCTTTGTGAGACCAAAGCAATACAAAAAGGTATTAGTTTTTCAGTAAAAAATATTACTGTTAATGATTACTCAAAAGCACTTCTTAACTACTTCTAAGTGTCCAAGAACATTTATAAAGACGAAAAAGAGGTAAAAATCATCATCATGAAATGCAGTGATCACACCACTTTGACAACTAATGACATTCCATTTCTGTTCCTTACACTTGAACTCTTCCTAGAACTGTGAGCAGAGGAAAACAGTAACTGACCGAGAGAGCCCAGTGGTCGTACGTGAACAATGCCTCTGACAATGTAAGATTCTTCCTTCTGTGCCACTGTAGTACAGTAAAATCACAGTAAGTCCAAATACCTTCTTTGTAGCTCAGAAAAAAACAGTAATTAGTGAGGCTAGGGAACGCTGGACTGACTCACTCAGAAAGCTTCATGCAGGTGACAACAGTGGAGAGTGCTTTTAGACTATTTCAGTGGTTGTATGAGAATATATTAGGAAAAGGAAAAACAACTTGAAAGCAGGTAGCAAGAGCAAATGCAAATATAAGTCATTTGATTCTAAAGTCCGTGCTAAAGGCAAGAAAGTATGGGTTTCTTTTGTGCAAAAATTTCCAAAGGAAAATGAATTTTTCTTTCAAAATAGCCTCTGTGTTTTGTATGCCACTTCACTCAAGCAAATTCTATTGAGACAATACTCCCTGTCTGTCCCTGAGACTTGCTTTCAAGTGATTGTTGCTATAGCTGAGTAGGAGAGGAGGCAAAGTGGTTTTCTGATACAATTTGTCATGATGTCTATGTTTTATTGGGAAGCCTTCACAGCACAAGCATCTAATTGCTTCCCTCAAGAAATGCACAAAAAAGTAACACACCAAATGTAAAGAAAGCCTAAGGTAAGCTTGGCTTTGGATCAGAGGGATGAGGATTAGCAACAGCATTCTCCCCTCTCAGTTTCTCTGAGATTCTTACCTTTCCTTCTATTTCCATTCCCACTGTGTCAGTTTGAACCTTCAACCTTTGCCATCTGGAATTCTGTAATGAGTTTCTTCTCTAGTCATAGGGTCCCTCTGCCCCAACCTCTCTCCACCCTGCTACCACTATCATCTTCCCAGAAGCCAAGTATGGTCATGCAGTTTTCACTTAAACTTCTCCCAAGGCTCTTAATCATTTTAAGGATAAAGTCAACACAGGTCATGAGGCCTTTCTTGATGGGGCCCTTGCCTACTTTTAGACTAAACTTCTGCCATTTCTGTCAGTGATAAAATGAGGTTCAGGTCTCATTAGAGATGGTTGTGTAGGGAAACTTTACCTTTGTACACCAGAGAGGTCAATTAGTTGAGCGATTTTTTTAAATCAAAATATATCATATATAATTTTTAAAACCAAAACTTCATGTGACATATTCCTCGAAATTTAAATGAAAAGCAACTTTAGTCAGGTGAAAAAAATAAGTAAAGCATAAAAATAACAGTCATGAAAAGTAGATTTACAAATTCCAAATTCTTACCCAGTGTCTGCCAGAAAGATATTTTCCAACCTCTTGCTGTTTGAAATGAATCTGTCTTGAATACCAGAAGCAAACTATGATTGCTGCTCTTAATATTTGGTGGAAGTTTGGAACCACAGAATTTGCCAAGAAGAGGATCACTGATGTTAGAACCATCATAAACTGCCAGGTAGTCTTGGGAGCAGAAGGTGGAAGGAACCACATCAAAATCACTAAACCTGTGGAATGAACCTTGTTAATATTGATGTTTTCCATCTGGATTTCCATTACATTATACCCTTCGTTCTTATAAAAACAAAAACAAAACAAACAACAAAACAAAACAAAGGCTAAAAGCAGAACATCCATGCTTTATGTGATAGAAAATACTAGAAACAATATGCTATTTTACTGATTTGATGGATACAAGCAAAAATTCACATTTAAGATCATTAAAGTTGTTACAGGAAATTCACTACACATCCCCAGCTCTCTGTGTTCCTGACATTTGGAAGAACTGCCCTCTGTGTACACCATGAGGTTCTACATGGCCCTAAGACTTGCTTTGGCCATAGAAATATAAGCAAGAGTGATACTTACTACTTTTGGGAATACATTTTTAAAAAAAATACTATTCAGTTTAACTTCCCAGTGCAGTGATGGATCTGGATTCAAATGTAGAAATGAAGTGTCCACCAGCCTGGCTGCTGAGTGACCAGGCCACACTGGACATACTCATACAGGTGAGAAATCAATTCCCTTAAGCTACTATGCCTTGGGCATGTTTGTTACTACTTAAAACTATCCTGACAGACACATCCTTAACTTTATTTTATTTTTGTTAAACTTTAACTTTTATATAAACTTTAACTTTATTTTATTAACTTAATTTTATCCTTAACTTTATTTTAAATTTATTTAATTTTATTTTATGGCCTGAGATACTACTTTAATCTAAGGCCTATGCTCTGTCATTTAAAGTAACTAAAGCAAGGCTTTCTACATGGTTTATCTTTAGGGCTTTAGGATGGGTTTATTATAACTTATTTTTTCTTAAACCTGTTTAAATTATTTGATATCCTGCCCTCATTTTTGTAGGTTCTTCTGCTTTCTTAGTTTTTTTTTTTCTTTTTGCTGGCAGCTACAATAAATAACATATAATACAGAATAATTTGTGGGGCTCCTGGGTGGCTTGGTAAGTGTCTGACTCTTGATTTCAGCTCAGGTCATGACCTCAGGGTTGGGATATCGGGCTCTGCGCTTAGCATAGAGTCTGCTTGTTCCTCTCCTTCTGCTCCTCCTTGCACTCTCTGCCTCTGTCTCTATCTCTCAAATAAGTAAAAAAACAAATAATCTTTAATACAGACTAATTTGAAACTACCTAATTTGAAAATTCTTTTTAAGGGCCTTAAGAAAAAAAGGATCTGTAAAATTTTTAAAAAGCTTTAATTAGTTCAATTTTTTCAAACTGATGATTAAGGGAACAAGATGAAAAATTCTTTATTTTCTTTGACCACATGTAATATTTAATGCTCTTGTAAAAGAAGACAAGGGCAGAGCAAGAGCTAGATAATTTCTAAAAATACTACATCCATTTTTATTCTCCTTGGATAACATATTTATTTTCTACAACATGAATCCATAAAGAAAGATAAAGATTTGAGTTTCTAAGAGGACTCAAAGTTGTTTTGGCTTTTTATTTTTTATCATTTTTCCAGAGCACAGATGATATCTGGAAAAGCCCATTGATAGAAAAGCTTATGTTGCCAGTGTACTTTGAGAGCCCTGGTAGAAGAATTCATGTTTTACTAATGTCTATGACTTCTGCAAAGCCTGGAATAATATCTGTTTCATAGAATATAGGTTCTTAGAAAGATTATACAAAGTTTTTCAAACATGCTGATATGAACTTTTACTATGATGAGCCCAAAGCTTACAGAGGAAACAGATATATATGTTATCAACACATATAATATATATTTATCACCTATAATCCTACACATGTAGAAGCAAATACTGGGCCACCAAAGGACATGACAAGAATGACCCCTTATTCTGTTCCAGGCAGATGATCCCTTCATAGGGCCTCCTGCTCTGGACCATCTGACATTTTTTGTTTATTCTTTTGTCACTCGGACTTAAAGGACTTTTTGGCCCTCAGGGCACAGCTTCCTTACAAAAAGTCCCTGGGGGGATCTGCAGATTTCTTCAAAGTCCAGCCTCTAGACCACTTACTGTCTGGTACAGGAACCCAATCAGGCTGGATGAGACTTTTTTACAGTCCAAAGACCCATTTGACATATGAGGTTCCTAAAGGCAAATTGCATTATATGTGATTTTTTAGGGATGAAAGTGATCACAGCCACTTAGTGGGGAGGTAGTAAGAAAGATTCTAGCCCATCGGCCTTCTATACAAAATTCTAGATTGCTGTGAACGACATGAACTTTTGGAGCCCTCTGCCATATGCTGTATATCACTGAAACACGAGAGTTACACATACGTCATCTCAGATGAATGTGCTTTTGAACTTTATCACTGGTAACTGGAGCCTATAGTCTCTTAATCAGTCCTGCAGGGAGTAGGTAGGATTAGGGGAAGGTTTTACTGATGATGTAAGCAATATCATATAGCACCAGTGTAGAGGTGTTCCGATACATGGATAAAAATACATTTCTTAGGTAGTCAGAAAATATTTGCCCTTTAAGAAATAACATAGGGGAATATTAAGGACACGGCTTTGGGAGAACATATGATGTGATTTCAGATTCTGACTCTTCATTTAATAGCATATCACACTGAGAAAGTAATTTGACCCATCTGAGCTTCAATTTTCTCATCAGTAAAATGGGTCGAATAAATATATGCCTCATATAACTGTTTTAAGAATTAAAGAAAAGAATTATGGAAAGTATCAATTCAAGTTCCTTGTGCATAATAAGCACCCAACAAATGAAAACTACTTTCTCTTGCTATTTCCAAGTCAGGCTTAAAATTTTACAATCCATCATACGAAGCTCCTTTGAAACCTGTTGGAAAATCACAACACTCATTTTCACTGGTGGAGTGCTTGTTTTTCCCCTTAATCCCTATTGGCTTGCATGGAAGGCAGGACACCCATTTTCCAGATTTATACTAACAAACAAGAACTTCACTCTCCCTTCTTCAACGTCTCTTATAAACTTCCCGTAAAAATCATTGTTCTTTACTGTAAAGGAATATGTTTTCTGCAAATTGAGCTGAACCGACTATAGAGAAGCATGTACATTTGTCTTACATACTTGAGCTGAAGCACTTTGTCATCTCTACTGATGATGGTGTATGAACAGTGTATGTTGTTAGGGTAGTCCAAATATGAATAGGCAGGACTCTTGATGACCCCAGTGGAGAAGTTGAACACTCCACCACAGGCTGAAAAAGAAGACAGAGAACAATTATTGCTCAGAGCCTGAAAGAATAATTTTGAGATACTTTACTATTGTACCTTTTTCCCCTAAGAGAGATAACCAACCATTTGCTTTAAGGAACTTAAATCTCCCTTCATCGTTGTTTACAAATAATATTGATTTTTCCACTAAGGTCGGGGAAGAGATAATAAGGGAACAGAAGCAGGGGAGAATATTTTAAGGCATATCTTGGAGTGGAGTAAGTCAAATTAGTGACCAGAGTGAAAATGATGAGAAAGAACATTTCATGTGTTGGGGTGTAACTGTCCATTCCCTCTATCTAACAGACAGATTGAGAGGATGACAGAGATAACTGGAAGCCAAGAAAAGGCACACAGAATCCAAGGCATGTTGTGAACATCTGGGCCCAGGAAGGACTGTGATCTGGAAATCTTTAATATAGATTAAATACATTAAATATAGAATTTCCGCTGTCAAGACAGAGTATTATAACGTGAAGTGCTGGAAATAGTTTTTGGAACTTTCAAGTTTAGTTCCCTTTGTGGGCTCAAATGCATAGCTCTGGGGTCTTTTGTATTTCCCATTTAGTTGTGAGCCTGGTAAGGACTATATTTGACCAAATTTGTGTTACTGGTCCTCAGCAAGCACGAGCAGGCTAATCCCATTCCCCATCCTGACTCCAGCAATCAACAGCCCAGAGCCGTTAGTTGTTTATTAGTCAATAAAACCATAGCCATAAAATGACAATAAAACCCCATTATAAAAAATATAAAATTAGTATTATTTCTGCTTGGACTTACATATAAGGAAGATGAGACTATGCCACGAAATGATGGTAACTGCCCCACTCATTGCAGTGAGAAATGCTTCTGTTTATTTTATTTTATGATTCTAAAATATAATGTTTGTCTATTTTGATGATATTTCTATGGTTTATGTACAGTCAGCATATATATTCCATTTACTTCTCTTAGAAATGATAAACAAATTTTGGCTGCCATGTAAGGTTGTTTGTTTATATTCCCTCAGGTAAGCTCACATTTCGAGGAAGGCTATTCTCTATATACCCATAAGTATTCACATGCTCAGATCCCTGGGGACAACTGTAGTGAATTAAAAGTTAGATTTGTATAGCCATTATTCTATTTCAGCTTACGGACAATTATGTGGTCTCTGAAAACTTATCAATGCCCAAGGAACTCCCAAAGTTGTACCTTGTCAGGATTTGAAATCTTAATGTCAACACTTTTTAAATGGCACTCTCACAGTAAATATGGTAAACCTTACATATGGTATTTTGGTGAAATGAGAGATTAAAGAGTAGAAGATCATAAAGCAACATGTAAGTCTCCAACACACCAGCGGTACCAAAAGAATAAAACAAACCTGTTGCTCTCCTTTATTCAACAAGACAACCAGGGGAAGGAACACTCACTGTGCCCAAATCTATTCTATTTCTGCCCACAGACCTATGGAGCCACATACAGTCACACTTTCCAAATGGGGTCAGGACTCAGGTAACAGCTAATGTGAATGAATTGTAGAGGCCTGTTTCATGAGTAGATAGTTTCAAGTCTTCTCTGTGGATGGGAATAGTAATTTATTTGAAAGAAAATGATTTAACTTTAGTACTGACCTTGGTCACATAAATACAAAATAAAACAAACTTTTACCATATGTGAGTGCCCACTTCATTGAAACTAGGATGATGTGGTAAAAAATGATCAGTAAGCTAACCACGCTTACTGCAGGAGAGGAAAAGATTACTGAAAATAGGGAAATAGAATCTTATGATTATGATAAACACAGGATTAAATTGTCTACAATGAAAAGATCCTAGTAACTACAAAGGTTTTTGCTCAATCCATGACTTGTCCTCTCACTTTGCCTTTGAAATAGAAAACTTGTGAATTATAACAGAGCTGAATACATTAATGTTTCTTTTCCTTTAAACCTTGTGCTTTTATATTATCAAAAAGTCCTTTCCTACCAGAAGATTATAAAGATATTTTCTTCTACTTTTTTTCTAAATTTTTAAAATACTGCTTTTCACATTAGCAGACTGACTTGGAGAAATGAGATAGACATCTGGATAGTTCAGGCCAAAAAGACACCTTTACATAACTTACTACCAACTATAGACAGCAGGAACGCTCATTCTAACTTAAATTATCAACAAAAATCTCAATCTTCCATTTGATTTTCAAAGACTAATTCTAGCTAAAGTTCATGAAGAAGGTCTTTCCCGGGTTTTTGTTTTTGTTTTTGTTTTTTTTTAAGGAAATGCTGGAGTATTTTAAGACCATGGATCTATTTGATCATTTTTCCCCTTAAAGTGCCCAAGTCTTTGAGCTGGTGATGTATGAGTCACAGTTAAAACTCCTTATGGGAATTACTTAAGAAAAGTAAATTCCAGACTCTATCATTATGGCTACTCACGGGTGATCTTATAGTTAAACTTGAATCCGAGGTCTGTGATGTGTGCATTAGAGTAGAAGTTGAGCAGCACCGGGCCTAGGATGGTGACAGGAGACAGGATCTCATCGCCACACACGGTGGCAAACGGCGTGGAAGAGAAGTTGGAACCCCTGATGATGTGAACACCATCACTGGCACAGCTTCCGGTGACGGCTGAGCGAGCTGTACGGAATGACCAGCATTATAATCAGAAGCAACACAAGTGATCAGAGCTATAAATATTCAGACAAGAAAAAATGTAATGAAGATTGATGCAATTTACATGGAAATTAAAATGAGAGTCAAGAGCACTTTTGCTAAGTCACTATTTAACTTGGTGTCCTGATGAAAGAGTGTTGACCCAAGTTATAAATCAAGCACGGGTCTGAGAAAACAGGTAGAACTTCACAATAGATAAAACCCACTTTCAAATAATCCAGAATTTTCTTCCTTTATACAATTGGGCCTTTAATTCCGTGATATATAAATGTCCTGCCAGGGACATTTGGCACTACGTGAAGACAGGATTTTGCTGTAACACTGGGATGTACTAGTGGCATGAAGTGGGGAGGAGGGAAAGGAATGCCGTTAAATACTCTCCTCTGCTCAGGGCAAGCCCACACCTCCCAGTCCTCCTACCACCCAGCCCAAAATGTCAACAGCACTGCTTTGGCAAAACTCTACTTTAACTTCATGCTTATATATAGATAAGGGACTCCAACCATGGAGAGAGAATTAGAAATTCCTTAGTGTTTACTGAACAACATTTTTAAATGTTCATATAAACAACATTAGCTTGAGTTTAGTGACCGTTAAATATCCATCATTGTTTTGTCTTCTGATTATATATGTACATAAATACATATTCCAACCCATTCCAAAGAGAAATGCAAAACACAATAAATAAAAAATTAAAGAGACTTATCACTGCCCCTTATGCAGCCATTTTTACAGATAATTATATTGTGAAAACATTAATTAGGGTAATACTGTGCATGATGTTTTGTAACTTAGTTTTTTTAACATAAAATAACACAACCATGTATTTTATGTGATTATTCTTTTTAAAACATTTAATTAAATGCATACATAAAATTCTGACGTACAGATGTACCATATTAAGTTCAATTAACCCCCTATTGCTTGCTAATTCTATCTTTTCCATATTATTTTGATTAAAAATACTGTTGAAACACTCTTGTACTGACGTTTCTCATTATTTCATTAGGGTACATCTTTAGAAGCTGAGTTACTGGTACTAAGGTAAGAGTCTCTTTCAGGTTTATCAAATGGCCCTTTGGAAAGGCCATTCACAATGCCAGGATACCTGGGGATTCTGACATTTTCTCCAATCCTACATTTTCAGCCCCCTGGGGACCAGCCTTGCCTCACTAACAATGAAGTCCCATTTAGCCCTCCCTCTTTACTGCTCTCCCCAGCCCTTGGCAACCACTAACCTACTTTCAATCTTTATGTATTTGTCCATTCTGCACATCTCCCATAAAAAGAATCATGTAATATGCAGTCTTTTGTGACCGGCTGCTTTTACTTAACATGATGTTTTCGAGGTACATCCATGTTCAAGTATGCATCAGTACTTCATTCCTTCCAAGGCAGAATGATATTCCATTGTAGGGACAGACCACAGTTTGTTTAATCATTTAGCAATTAATGGACATTTGGTTTGTTTCTACCTTTTGGCTATTATGAATAATGCTGCAGTATTCATGTACAAGATTTTGTGTGGATATATGCCTTCAATTCTCTTGGTACCTAAGTAGGAGAGGAATTGATGACTCATATGATAACTCTCTCTTTACTATTTTGAGGACCTATGTGACTATCTTCCAAAGAGATCGCACTATTTTACGCCCTACCAGCACCACATGAGGGTTCCAATTTCCCACATCCTCACCAACACTTGTTATTGTCTGTCTTTATTTAGCTATCTTAGTGGGTATGAAGTGATAGATCATTATGGTTTTAATCTGCATTTCCCTATGACTAATGATGCTAAGCATCCTTTCATGTGCTTATTATCCATTTGCATATCCTCTTTGAAGAAATGTCTATCCAGATCTTTTGCCATTTTAAAATTAGGTTACACATCTTTTATTGTTGAGTTGTAAGAATTCTTTTACATTCTGGATACTAGCGTGGGCATAAATTTCTATTTCTCTTGGGTAAATACCTAAGAGTGGAATTGCTGGACCAGAAATTATAATTCTATGGATGAACATAACCATAGTCATTGTTATTATTTTTTATAGAACCTCACTATCCAAGCACTTTTAACAGATTTGTTGTTTACTTCAGGATGTTGGACCCAATCTAGGCCAATCAGATGTGTTCAAACTGTAACTGAGTAAGAGGGAGTCAATACAAGAAGTCAGAGATGTTCAACTTGGAAAAAAATAAGCAGCTGTCCCTGACACATGAAGGAAGCCAAGCTGTAGTAAGGGAAAATGAAGTTGTCATGCAGAAAGCAACAAAAAGAGAAGGGGGGAGGAAAGACAACATTCTTAAGGATTCTTGTTCCTGCTTCCATTTGTTCTGGAAGCCCATGACCCCTACTTATATTTAAACCTCCCATTAATGAGATAAGATAACCCAGTATTCTTCTTATAAACTCTACTTTGTATCAAAGCTAACCTGAAGATAACCTATCACTTTTAACTGGAAGAATCTTGATGAATACATTTCATTTTCTTACATGTCTGTACATTAAAAACTCCCTCCTCTTTTTTGGATGTATTATCTTAGAGAAAATCTTAGGAAGGCATTTGGCTCCTTAGCTAAGTTTCTATCCAACATAAATCTTAAGTATCAACTCAAGATATACTTATGAAATTGACCTCAAAGAATTTTTTCATTTCCTGTAGGCATGATTGTCTTCTAGGGAGAAAAAAGGAACTTAGTCAATATTTGAAAAGGTTCTCCAAGTAGGAAGGTAAATATTAAAGTTGAGTTTATGGCAGAGAGGTAATAGTTATTAGACATATGAGAACCTGTCAGGAAGAGAAGCAACCTGAGATTGAATGATACATTCTCCTTGGACTAGAACCTATGTCATGAGAAAAGGAACTCCAGTCATTCTTAATTCTATCTTCAGTAAGTAACTGGAAGTATATTTACTACTGAAATCTCTGAGGTATGAAGCTATCTTCCAGGATTTGTTTTTATGATTATTCTCCATCCTTCTAAAAAAAACTTTAAGAGATATTTATTGTTTGAAATGGGTAAGGCTCTATCCAGTGTATTGAAATATAATTTTTATCATATTCTTCTAGACTTTATTACAGAGCAACATTCAATTCTGAATTCCATCATGGTTCCAAGAACTTAGAGAGAATTGAAAGGAAACCAAGAAAGAGTAACTCAGCAAATAACATAAACTTGTGAAATTTAGATTCAGAGTGCAATTTTTCTCCAGAGCCACAGCTAGAGAGGCAGAGATATCAAAGAGGACTAAGAGGTAGGGGGAAACCATTTGGGTTGGAATATTTTAATAGTGTGGAAAAGATAAGGTCTTTTCAGTAAAGCAGCAAAGGGCTCTAGGGAGAGGTACAGGAATTAGGGGGCAGCAATGCCTATTGAACAGTAGGGTGGAGACTGGATTGCTCAATGGAGGAATGATTGAGTGGGACAGAGAAGCATGCCAGCATAGAACTAAGCTCCACAGGATGTGCAGACCAAAGTCTTATAACACAGGCAAGCAAGGAATCCCACATAACTAAACTGTCTCCTCTAAGGTTTGGCCAATTGGAATAAATCATTAATAGGAACTATTTCAAAAGAGGCACTGCCCTATGCTTTCTAAAATAATGAATTGTGAAATGTGCCTACATTCTGACTTCTTTAGAAACAGTTAAGTAAAGCAAAGAAAAGAAATGGTAAGTAGCTGAGTAATGCCATTAAAAACAACAACAACAACTTAGATTACATGGTACAGGGGAATGTGAGCTAAGATGACTGACAAAACCTAATTCTTGGTGGGGAAAAGGGCAAAAGGAAAAATCTAAATCTAATTTTTTCTTTTCTTTTCCATTTTAGCTTTATATTCGGTATAACCTGTAAATCAGGACTTTTAAGTAAATTTTTTGAAAGTCAGGCAAATACTATAAAGGACTTCCCATCTGGCTGCTCTGTTAATCTAGCCCTATTTTTCTTGGGAGCTTCTGAGGCCATCTCTAGAGGACAGTGAGCAAAATCATTTGTCCTTTTGTTTCTCTCCACTGTCTGTGCTAAGGTACTACTGTTCAATTCTCATCAAGAGATACTCTGGATCTGAGAGAAACTGAGTTTAGAATTTGCCTAGATATAGGATTTTTAGTTAAGAATTTCTAAACTTTGGGGGACCTGGGTGGCTCAGTGGGTTAAAGCCTCTGCTTTTGGCTCAGGTCATGATCTCAGGGTCCTGGGATCGAGCCCCGTATCGGGCTCCCTGCTTAGCGGGGAGCCTGCTTCCTCCTCTCTCTCTCTGCCTGCCTCTCCGCCTACTTGTGATCTCTCTCCCTCTCTGTGTCAAATAAATAAATAAAACCTTAAAAAAAAAGAATTTCTAAACTTTTCATTGTCACCAAGGTGAATCAACGTTATTACAGAATTTTAATGACAGAAGAATCAAGATATAGAAGGCAATCACTTGCCATGGAGTACCTCATCTGCTAGTGCTTTATCTATAAAGTAAACAATAAAAATAAATGGCCTATAATCTTTCCAGTAGCTTCAAGGAATCTACTTGGGGACGTGAATAATGAAAACACAAAAAAACAGTTTTCAACTGTTTAGTATTTGGGAAAATTAAATAACTATTTATTTAATAACCTCTGATTCCAAAATAAGTACAAACAGTGACAATTTCTCTCTTATGTTTTGTAGTTAGCTTTTGTCTGTTTACTGAACCTCTGTAATCTCCCCATGGTAAAAACACCAGCTTGCAGTTGAATAATCACTATGGTAGTCTGACTAGTAAAACCTTTCTTAACCAGTTGTCAGTGTTTGGGAGACACAACATATGAACAAGTCTATGTTCCCATTATATTCTGCAGTCTGGGATAGCCCATCTTTTTCTTGCCAGATCTACCTTTTGTGTTAATGGTCCACAAAAAAACAGATCTAGAACCCTCATCTCTGCTGAGGTCAACATTGGCTCTGTTGGATGCTGGGCTCAGAAATGTTTAGACATGTGGGCAGAGTCTTTTGGAAATAGTTCCTATGGCCTAGAGCAGGTAGAAAGGCCAAGTCTCCTGCAAAAAACCCGAGCTTTTCTTGGGAGCCATTTTCAGTCTTACTACAATATCCTGAATGTGAATTCCTCAGGCTCACTTCAGAAGGGGCAGAAGGTTATTTTTACTATAGCAAATAAATCTCCAGTTTGTTAATAGTATTCAGTGAACATCAGCATTGATCTGATTAGTGATAAGAATCTAATATAAGATAAATCTGATTAATGTTGTCTTTTTTGAGAATCATCATAATCCAATTAATCTATTGCCAGAAATTACTCACTTAAACATGCTGAGTACCTGTAACACTGGAAATGTCACAAGACATTATTAGAAGGTGGTCATCTTATTGAAAAAGAAAAATCAACTCTTCAACTGAGTGAGGGTTAGCCAATAACTCAATCAAGAAAAACCAAGCACCTGTTTGCAGGCAACATAAGGGTATGTCTGGAGATCCTGACTGTTGGCAGCAAAAATAACAAAATAGTGGGCACTCTGATGAATGATAGTTCACAAAATAGGCTTCTACAAGCACGATCCGACTTTTATAACTACTGTAACTACTATTTTGTATTTTTAAAAATCAAAGTGATTGCAAAAGATTAATTTGAACAAAGTCACATGACTAGTACATGGCTGACCTGGCATCAAGATTCATCCTAAAATTCTGTGCTCTCTCCCACCACTCCCCACACCCAGTGTTCCACCAGAGTAGGCTTGCTCCTTAATCCCACCTGGTTAGCTGAACTCAGGAGCTACTGTTTTGGGTCCATATAGGTTCCTTTGCAGTAATGCATACACCATTGGTACTGGCAATGTTTTTTGTGGCTATGTTATGTAGTATATTTATCAACATCTTTTTTTGTCTAAATGATATTGACATATGACATTCTTCTGTTTATGTAATTTAATGAGAACAAATGCACAATCCAAGCCACAAGCTTTCTTCCTGTTATTAAGATAACTTTTCCCTGATTAAAAAGATAACAGAAGAGGTATAAAGAAAACACATATCACCTATAAATCTATGTACAGGGGTAACAATTCTTACAGTACTGCTTAATAGCCTTATGCATGTATTATTCTTAAATACAACATTGGGTCATTTTGATAAACTGTTTTACCTTCCTCTAAAACTTTATATATTATGAATACATTTTTATATTACTGGGATTTTGTGCTAGCAAAAGCTGAACAGATATATTTTACTTCATATTCCATTTTTACAGTGACATATATCAATTCATACTTGGCATTCTAGCTAACACATATGCCAAAATTTCAACTTGTAGAAATGTAGGAAAAGGAGGTCATAGAAAAAGGAAGAGGTGAGAGAGGCTTTGTATCATTTATCAATGTATGAATTCTGACATGTCATTCCTATTTTCATGAAACATAAATTTCCTGAATGCTGAATACTGTAGGACATTTTGCTAACTGTAACTTTTCACTGCCAAGAGAGACCAACCCAAGTAGAAAGAAATTTTGATTATGCAGAGGTAGCCTGACAAATTTACAGACTAAGTGTAATTTAGAAATGGAAAGTTAATTTGTAAAAAATATTAATATGACTGAATGGTTAAAAATACCCATCTGCTTGAAGAGATTTTTTTTCAAACTGTGTCCCTGCAACTATGAAACATCAAGTTATGTCTATTGTGGTTGGAGCCTGCGCAAATAAACAGGCTTACCGTCCCCTTTGTGAACAACCCTTTCCTGGAACTGAGGGATGAACCCAAAGGACACTTGTGGTTAGTGAGTTCACAATCCCTATGGAACTGTTGAAGATCAAAGACAGAAAGGAGATAAAAGGCGTTCCATGGTAATATTGAATCAAACTAGAATGCAAACCTTTGTTAATTATATTCATTTATTCACTCAAGATTTATTGAGCATCTACTTTGAGTAATATAGTTTCTCTTGCTAGTTTGTGTTTGGTGTTTACATGCACGTGGGTATGTGTATGCACAAAGCACAAATGAATACATTAAAAACAACTATTAACATTCCAGACTTTTTTTCTTTAAGCAATTTACATGATGTTTGTGTTCTTAAAGCTCTTATGTTACTTTCTCATTTCTGGGTGGAATATGTAAAATGGTACATGTGTTTTTAAAACATTGGATGGAATTTTAATCAAGTGTACATCAAAAATACTCTGTGACTTTTTTTAAGATTTTATTTATTTATTTATTTATTTATTTATTTATTTATTTATTTATCAGAGAGAGAGAGAGCACAAGCAGGGGGAGAGGGAGAGCAGGCTCCACCGTGGAGCAGGGAGCCCGACTCAGGGCTTGATCTCAGGACCCTAAGATCATTACCTGAGCCAAAGTCAGGCCGAAGTCAGCCGAAGTCACTTAACCACTAAGCCACCCAGGCGCCCCACTCTGTGACATTTTAAATATTTCCTTCAAATGGTGATTTTACACTACCTCTGCCTCATTTATCATTCATTCATTTATTAAGAATCAGTTGTAGGGGCACCTCGGTGGCACAGTTCATTGGCGTCTGACTCTTGATTTCAGCCAGGGTCATGATGTCAGGGTCATGAGATTGAGATACACATCAGGATGTACTCTCAGCACAGAGTCTGTTTGAGATTCTGCCTCCCCCCCTTCCCCTCCTGGTCTTGCTCTCTCTTTCTCTCTCTAAAATAGATAAATAAATCTTAAAAAGAGAGAATCAACTGTAATTTACATAAGAATAAACTTACCTTCCAAATGGAAAGACTCAAAAGTCAGGAGGACCAGGGACAAGGGACCAGCCTCTATGATGTAGGTACAATTCATGTTGTTGTCATAATGCTTTGGGTAGTTTGGAGAAAAGATGTAACCTGAAGGGTTCGTGAAATTACCTCCACATCCTATGTGGGAAGAAAAAGGCATTATCAGAACAATTGTTCTCACATGTAGTATCTTCTTATCAGTGAGGGAAAGACAGACTCAACATATTTCCTCAGCTACTCCAAATGGAAGAAATGGTAACTAAGGGGATGGGACTCTGATTTTAAAATAAATATACACACAAAATGAGAACATTCTTTATGTTTTAGAATATGCTACAGAGTTTTGGGCTAAGTAGTAGAAACTTCACCACAAATTCATTGCCAATCACTTAATTTGAAGATATCATGGAAAGGAAAACTGAGCAAAGACTGAATATGGTTCGTGTAGATAAAGAGATAAAACAGATGAAGTGATTTGTTTCTGAAGAGTACCACTTAATGGGTTTTTTTTTAAACTAGGCTCCATGTCCAATGTGGGGCCTGAACTTATGACCCCAAAATCAAAAGTCTCATGCTGTACTGACTTTGAGCCAGCCAGGCGACTGTCACTTAATGGCTTTAAAATATCTTACAATAATATTAGAAAACTATGTATTCTCATTAGTATTGTAATCTGGCCATAAAAACAAACTGTTTTTAAAAATGTTGAATTTACTCATGCCAATTCTTATCAAATTCTCACATGAATGATACCCTGGTGTTAGAAATAGAGAATCAGCCTCTCACTGATGTGGAGAACTAAGGCAAAAGAAATGTAGGAAAAAATGAAACTTCCTTGCAACTTGCAGGCCACTGACAAGTACTTGAGATAGACTGACCTTCCTCCAGGAACTCAGCTGCCTCAATGTTAATACTTTGCTAGAGGCAAAAGACAACCTTAGCTTGCCATTAGCTAGCCCTCCGGGATCCTGTAAGTCTTCTTTAATATATGAAAATCCATTTGGAAACATCCTTTATCTCTCCCCACCTCCCAAGATATATGTTAGCAATCATCCTCCAAACATATGGCCCACTGATAGACACGCGAAGGGTCTTATGACTAAGGTTTTACTAGACAGTAGTATATGACCCCTCGAGAGCCTGGAAACCCTGCTTCCAAATTCCCTAGAGACCTCTGCTATACCTAACTCACTCCCAACTTGAAATTACATAACCATTACTCCTTACAACCTCAGTGCAGCTCTTTCTGCCCATAGGTCCTGACCCCGTGCTTTAAGAAAACCACCTTTTTTCCACCAAAGACATCTCAAGAATTCTTTCTTGACCATTAGCTCCCAAACCCCAACATGTCACATCATTACCACTAAAATGACATTTCTTTTCATATAACCACTAACTAGTTAATCCACACCACTCCCTGACCTATCACAGAGGAAAATACCAATATCCTTCAAAACTGGTACCAGAACACATAGTTATAAACACATACACATGCACAGGAACCCAGCGAGGGAGGACCTGGCATTAAGCCTGGGCTGGACTTTCCTTCATCCCTTTCCACCACCCAGTCCTTCATTCAAGTCTGAAATATCTATTCACCGCATCCCTCTCTCTAATTCCTTTCATTAGACTTTTTCATAAACAGCAGTTTGCAAATGAGTCGCTACTCAACTGAACGCAGCCAACAGGCACCCTCCTTGCTTCTCAGACTTGAAACCCACTCCAAATCCCACAGACCTAGTCTGTGAGTGGTAACTGGAGAAGGAAGAGAAAATCCTGGAGAAAGTGGCTCTCAAAGTCTACTAACTTTGAGAATTGTCTGGGTGAGTGCAAACACAAGGAAGTCCCCACCTGTGGAAACTGGGAGTTTAGGTGGGTTGAGTGAAGCCTGACAATGATTCAGTGGGCTCTGAAAGCCCCGGTGATTTCGATGCAGGAGGTGAAGGTCCTGCTCACCAGGCTGATCACCTACTAATTACCCGCCTCTTGGGCTCCTGACTACTTCCTGCCCACTCCAGGTTTTAGGCTCAGTTTAGGATGTCCACCAGTGCTCAGGCCTTCTGTGTCATCTCCCAACTGGCCTACCATTGAATTCGGTACCACTCTCACTGCTTTTGAAAGGAAGGGTGTACTCTTGGGATCAGGTGACCAGCCCACAGTCACCCCTTGGGGCCCCCAGTTCCAACTACCCTGGTGCAGCCCGCCCCCCACTCCCTGCTCTTTGACAAGCCTGCCTGTGGCAGCCCCACCCTCTCAAGAAACTCCCGCTTTGGTTTTGGGGGCTACTTACGGCTCACAAAGGATGCAGAGAAGCCCTGAGCTGGGGTTTCCTGAGACTGGAACACGGCTGTGAACGCATTTCTTGGTGTGAGGATGGATGTGGGAGCCACGTTCCCACAGCTCGTGGCCAACAGGGCTCTGTCGACTTCCTCAGTCCCCGCCCACACCTAGCAGAGCCACAAACATGACTTAATGCTTGAGGTTTTCCCCTGTCCACAATTAATGTATTTAGGCTGGAAAATAATGGAACTCAGATATATATAGACCTAAACACAATAGTAAATAAAATGCATGCAAATTGGTAATATTTTATTTTGAGAATAGTGTTTTTAAGCTGCTTTTTAACAGCATCTCCCACTCTTGACTCTTCCAAGGAGACTGTGTTCATTTTTGTATAGCTAGGCAGTGATTTCTAAGAGAAATCAACCACCATTTATTTTCCTCTTACCTTCTACTTGGATAGATCTCGCTAAGATTAGGAGGCGTCAAGGGAGGCAGAGCAGTGATGCATGCTCCTGTAAGGCTCACCCTTCACCCTGGGTGGATGGCACACGGTAGGTTATAAGTGGACAACATTTACCAAGAAGAACCCCATGGAAATCAAATTATTTGTAGAGCATGTGGAAAATGGACACAAATTCCAAGTAGACATGTAATTAGCATGAACTGGAATAAATCACAGAATGCTTCCTGGCAGTGTTCATTTTGAAGAAAGGATGAGATTCAGCCACAGTGTGGTATTTAGTAAAAACTGGGCTGGCAACTCCCATGTAAGACTTAGTCTGTCCTTTAATTGGTCTGGCTACTTTAAAAGAAGTAACTCATATACCCATTTGAAAAGTAGTTGCTGAGGAATAAACAGAGAGCATTAGAATTCCACATCAAGCCAATCCTCACCAGCCTATCCAGAGAAAAGAATATTGCTCATAGAATCACAAATTTATTTTTTTTAAGACTTTACTTATTTATTTGACACACACAGAGAGATTACAAGTAGGCAGAGGCAGGCAGAGAGAGAGGAGGAAGCAGGCTCCTGGCTGAGCAGGGAGCCCGCGGGCCTCGATCCCAGGACCCTGAGATCATGACCTGAGCTGAAGGCAGAGGCTTTAACCCACTGAGCCACCCAGGCGCCCCTAGAATCACAAATTAAAATGCAGAGTTCCAACTATGAAAGGAGCAGTGTGGGGCTATAGAGAGAACATAATAAGGGTTTTTCCTGGTCTAGGGAGGGAATGGCTGCCTGAGGAAGTGCCTGCCCCCTGTGGCAGGAAGGGGGCGGGGCTACCGCAAAGGACAGAGTGGGAACTGAGTAAGTCGCCAGGGAGGTTGCAGAGTCCCTGGGAGCCTCGAGCCTCAGGGCTTATTGGAGATCTGACCACCGTCCTGAAATGGCGAGGGGGCCACCGGAAAACTTAGGGCTCTAGGACGCTTGGTTTTTGGAAATCACTGCAATGGGGATAATAGGAAGAAATGAGAGGATGCTGGGAGATCAGCCAGGAGAATTTTGCGGTCGTTCAGGTACACGATCATGGCATCGACAATGTGGAAAATATTGGATAGTAGGTAATACATATACATTACTGGGGAAAAGAGACCATTCAACGGATTTAACCAAGGAAGACCCACCTAGTTGAGTGAGTCTCAACCAGGAGCAATTGTGCCTTCCCCAGGGGATATTTGGCAGTGTCTGGAGGCATTTTTAATTGCAATATTTGGTGTGTGGGGTGGCGTGTAGTGGGTAGGGGCCAGAGAAACTCTAAACATCCTATAATGCACAGGACAAACCCCATCCCCACCACCAACTAAGAATTATCTAGCCCAATAAGACTAAATGGGTTTGGACTAATCTTGATTATTCAACATTTTCTTCACACCAAATTCTATGGAATTACTCATTTGAACATCTCACTTTTAAGAATACTCCTCAAAGAAAGCAATCAAATAACAAGCCATTAAAAACATTTCTGCAGACAGATCAATCCATAGGAAGAGGTGTGAAATGGCACTGATTCATAGATAGTGCTGATTTACTATTTCTTGGTTCTTTTAAAACCGTATCATTTCCAGTGATTTTCAAGCACTGGGCATCCAGCTGTTAGTTATATTACTGAAGTCGAATGATGTTTGTCATTTATTAGATATAGAAGGGGTCTGTTATGGGAGCTACTAAGAACAAAGGCACAGATATTCTTCCAAATACCTAAAATCAGAAAGGTCTTAGGAAAGAAACACACACTTCCACATTTCTCTAATAACCCCTTTAAGTCGCCCCTCCCCCGCACCATCTTAACTACCCAGGAAAATAGTGTACAGAAATTTTCTATTCAGATTTTTTAAAATTATACATATGCCTTACTGAGAGATAGATATCTGCATACACTGTTTTTACAATACTGAAAAGGCAAAGTGATGGCTAAAACTTTTAATAAAGAATCTCAAGTGCTTTAATTAAGAACTTTGAGAATGATCAAGTGCTTATACTTTCCTGAAGTCATTAATTATGGATCTGACATCCTACCTTTTGGCCTAGGAACATAAGTGTTGTAATGATAATAATGGTGAGGAGTTAGTCAATATTCACTGCTGCCTTGTCACTCAAGAGCTCTTTTCATTGCCTATTTAACCCAGGACTCATCAAAACCATATTGGACCTACAGAATGTCATGAAGTTGTCATTAAGTAAAAAACTTTCTGACTTTTCTTAAGGTTTTGCATAATTCAGCCTGGATGCACATGATATTTAATCATTCAATTTTTAAAAAAATTATTGCTTATTAAGATACCTACAGATTCACATGCAATTGTAAGGTATCATCTAGAGAAATCCCTTGTACATGTTCCCCAGTGTCCCCCAACAATGACATTTTGCAAAATTATAGTATAATAACATAACCAAGATGTTGGCATTAATGCAGTCTACTGATCTTACTTGATTTCTCAGTTTTACTTGTACTCATGTGTGTGTGTGTGGGGGGGTGTGTATTTAATTATGCACCACCATGTTCAAGATGATGAAGAGTCCCAACACCATAAAGGTCCCTAGAGTTGCCCTTTTATAATCATACACGATTCATTCCCACAATCCATCTTTCTAACCTATGGTTGTCCTACATTTCTAACTATTGTGATTTCAAAAATGTTACGTAAATGGAACAAGAGACTATGTAACCTTTGGGTATTGGCTGTTTTCACTTGGTGTGATTCCCTGGTGATTTAGCCAAATGGTTGGTCTGTCAATGGTTGGTTTGCTTTTACTGAGGACTTGCATTCCCTGTTAGTTATGTGCTAGTTAGTTTAACTATTCACCTGTTGAAGGACATGTGCACTGAATTCAATTTTGGGCTATTAACAAATAAAGCTGCTATCAACATTTATATATAGGTTTTTATGTCAACATAATTTTCATTACTCTGAGATAAATGTCTAAGAGGGCAGTTGCTGGATCTTATGCCAAGTGCATATTTAGTTTTATAAGAAACTGCTGAACCATTTTCAGAGTGGCTGTACCATTTTACATTCCCACTAGCAGTAAGTGATACAACTTCTCTACAACCTTGCCAGGATTTGGTCTTGTCACCATTCTTTATTTTAGGCCTTCTGATAGGTGTGTAGTGATCTCTGATTGTGTTTTTAATTCCCAGTTTTCCTAATGGCTAGTGATGCTGAATATTTTTCGATTTGTCTATTTCTAAAATCTTTTCCCCATATTATAGTTGGATTATTTGTATTTTTACTGTTGGGTTTGACTGGTCTGTATGTATTCTAGATGGTAGCCTATTGTCAGATAGGTGGTTTGTACATCTTTTCTCCCAGTCTGTGGCTTGTCTTTCCATCCTCTTCACACAGGTTTTCACAGATCAAAAGATTTTTAATTTTGATGAAGTAAGATTTATCAATTTTTCTTTTTATGGATCACTCTTTAGATGTTTAGTCTAAGAAATGTTCATCTATCTCTAGGTTTCAACAATTTGGGGCTATTTTTTCCCCCTAAAAGCGTATAGCTTCATATCTTACATTTTAGGGTATGGTCTACTTTGAGTTAATTTTTATATAAAGTGTGAGGTTAAGGGTTGCTTGCTGAAGCTGGTCCTTCTTGTTGGTTCTGCCCTCTTCAGTGTCTCCTGGCAGAATCAACATGCTCAGGGCTGGCCAGTGAAGAGGGCTTCCCAGGCCATTTAGTTTGGGCAGGGCTCCAAACGGATCCCAACTTCCAGTTGTGTTGGCTTTGCCAGATGTCAGAGGGATTCCCACTCAATCAAGAGGAGAAATGGGACTAAATAACTTTTCAGATTCCATTTATACAACTGATGGACTTGCAAAGCTTTACATACATCTATACATTGAAGTTTTTTCAGTCCATGAGAGAGTTCATTTGCTTCATGAAAAAAAGCCATTAGGAAGAGTTGTATTAGATGTGTTCTGTTATGCACATATTTTATAAAAGTATGGGATTTTTATCTAACTAGTAAGCATGGATCAGTTAGATATAAAACAATTTGAAAGATGATATAAAATAATAACATCAATGGTAAAATGCCACTGCTATTCATTAGGTAGTTTTACGTTCCAAGTACTGAGCACTATTTGTGTTATTATATCATATTACCTCTAATGCTTAAAACAGTCCTACTAAAGCACAAATTGTTCTCTTTATTTTATGGTTAAGAAGTTAAAACCAAACATTTAATTAGCTCACAGAGGAATATGCAGGTGGTAAATGCAAGAGATATGGATGGAGTCCAGGCTAATGTGAACTTAGGCCAATGTCTTTTCCACTGAAAGGTGGAAAGATCTCTTGGAGATATATTACATACGAGATCCAAATAGCAGAGTCAGAATGAATTTATCATACAACCATCACAGTCATAAGTGAATGAAAAGTGAGGTCAGTGCCACATAAGCAGTATTTGTAATTTTGGAGAAAGGGAGCCTTACTGACTGCCCCACTGCCATAATTTTACATGAGTAAAACATTCTTCCAGTTTGTGGGCTCTTGAGGTCTGCTGTGCAGGCTGGCACTAACCACCTCTCTAGCCTTCTGCAATTTTCATAGCATACTTTAAATGTTGCCCATAACAGGGCCTTACATTTGTTTTGTCCTTGAGGATCTATTAGAAAAGAAATAAAGAGAAGGAATTAAGGAAGGAAGGAAGGAAGGAAGAATGAAAGGAAAAGAGAGAGGGAGGGAGGGAGGGAAGGAGGAAGGAAGGGAAACAAAGAGAAAGAAAGAAAGAATACAACAAAACAATCTGGGCTTCCCTCTTCAGTTTTCACAGAAAGGAAGAACCCTAAGCACGGATGACAATTTAATAAGGCCAGAAAACAATATCCTTAATTAGGTTACTTTGCTTACATACTAGCAAATGAAAAGTCACAGGGCAATACGTGTGTTGTGGTTCAAATTTTAACTCCTAATAATTGAGATTTCTCACATTTTTATTCAAGAAATCCAAGCAAGAAAATTGCCCTTTACTTACTTTGAGAGGCAATGAGTCATTTCGGGTCTAAATGTTTATGTTCAAAAACCAGCTCGGTTCCAATTAAATCAACAAGCGTGCTCACCTTCACAAAGCTGGTCTGACACTGTCCATCACCGCTGGGGATTAGGAAGTTGTTGTCAAAGCTGATCTCCAACTGTTTGCTTTCGTGAGTAATAACTGTCCAGGAACATCTGCTATTCTCGGGGAAATTCTGAGGCCAGTGAGGGGATCTGATTGTACCATTATCTGAATGAAGTATTCCCCCACAACCTGAGAAATTGTCATGGAAAAGTCATTAATTTGAGAGGAAAATAGCCACTTTTGTAGCCCAAGACTTCTAAAGGAGACACATTTCTAAATGTGAGATTTCAGGTTCTTTTTCCTTACATATGAGTCACTGGCCTTCGGGGCAGGTACACAAGAACTCTGAATGATTGTAAGGTGAACTGAATCCAGAGGAAGCTTCGGCTGTTACTGTTTGTTACACTTACACTGAACTCACCTGAGGCCACTAATCCTTACCGTAAAGAGAACAGACTTCTCTTTTCAAACAATGGCACTATTTTTTACTCCCCTTGAAGCTATACAGTATTTGTGAACCAGCAATCCCAAGTTCTGTATTTTATTTCACCGTGAACACATGAGAATATAAGCCTACACTCATCGGTAATTTTACTCTAACATATAGTACTAGGGAAAAAGACTTTGAGGAAGAGAAAATTCTTCCATTAAGCAATTTGGTTCATTCATATTGAAATGCTGACAGATGAAAATAAATGGTATAAATTAAAAGAAAGAAAATATCAAATTATTTTATACTATTAAAATATGTACTTAAGAAGGACACCTGGGTGGCTCAGTCAGTTAAGTGTCTGCCTTCGGCTCAGGTCATGATCCCAGGGTCCTGGGATCAAGTCCTACATCGGGCTCCTTGCTCAGCAGGAAGTCTGCTTCTCCCTCTGCCTGCCACTCCCCCTACATGTGCTCTCTCTCTCACAAATAAATTAATAAAATCTTAAAAAAATATGTACTTAAGAGATGACAAAAGGAAAAATATGAACTCAAAACAAAATGAAGTTAAAGAGTATTCCTGTATCTTTTGCTTTTAAACCTGTGGAAAACCAAAGGTGTACCTAAAACTCCCCTCTGACTTCAACAGCAACTAGTGACTTAATGAGAGAAAGTTTGATTCGGTCCACAAAACTTTCATAATAACTCAGACTCTCCTAGAAAGAATTACCCTGTGTGATACTACAAGGCTTTTAAAGAAATCCTGACTAAAGTATGCTATGCAAAATTTTTTTTTTTTGGATTTTATTTATTTGAGAGAGAGGTAGTGTGCACACACACAAGCAGGGAGAGGGACAGAGGGAGAGAGAGAAGCAGGCTCCCTGCTGAGCAGGGAGCCCAGTGCAGGACTCAGTCCCAGGACCCTGGGATCATGACCTGAGCTGAAAGCAGACGCTTAACCGACTGAGCCACCTGGGCGCACTTCCAATGCAAATTCTTATATTTTCTGGGAATTTCCATGAAATTCATATTTTATATGCACAAAAGCTACCCTTTTGAAATCAAAGCTATTATACTTTGTGACATGCAGAGCATTCATTCTAAAATCTTGCCATTTTGCTGCTCAAAACTCTCCAATGGCTCCCCATTGCTTGAGGGACAATATAGAAGACAAGGCTCCTTATGACGTGGACCACTTTACTTCCTGCTCTCAGCTTACCACTCAGCATTCTGCTTCCAAGCTCCAAATATTCTGAACTACTTGTGATTCTGACACGTATTTTCTATTATTTCTGAGTCTCTGGTTATGCCATGCCCTTTTGCCTATGTAGGCAACATGGTAAAGTGTGAAGATCAGAGTTTCTGGGCCCCACTATCTTTATTCAAATCCTGACTCTACCAATTATTAGCTCCATGGCTGTGAAAACTATCAACCCATTTGTCTCCAGTTTCCATCCACATAAAATGGAGGAAATATGTATGGATATTGCATCTTCCTTATGAAGTTGCTACGTGAGATGACGTGTAAACAGTCCGAGTTGAGTCTGACAGAGAGTAGATATAAAATGCATACTTATTAAATTACTAATAAAATTTAAAAACACATCAATGTAAAAAGTACAGAAAATGTTTCTTTTACCTAAAGTCTGTGTGTTCCATGTGGCATAAAATCCACCATTTTGCACTGAATGGTCCGAGTTAAAAATCACGATCAGCTGGTTGGAACCAGACTGGATTGTTCTGGGGTTTGAACTTCCACAGTATTGTCCTATTATGGGTGATCCAGGGGAACCACCATTCCTGACAGTGACAGAGTCCCAAACACAGGTTGCATGGGCTTCAATATCAAAGTCACTAAACATAAGCTGCAGGAGAAAAAAGAAACAATGAGGTGCTCTGAGTGGTAAGTGAGATTAGCTACCTAAAGTTAGATAAGGTCCTCACAAACCCTTTTGCTTTGTTTTCATTTATATTTATGTCTCTTATTTAACTTTCCCCTGCCTTCCTCTCTTTTTCCTTATTGGGAATTCTGTTGGAAATTTTGAGAGGGGACATTTCTCCTGGAACTGAAGTCACTAGGGGGACTTCTTCAGTCCAGGGTGCTGGGATGGCAACTCATATTAAGAAAATGATTACACTTCTCTCCTGGATGGGAATATCTTTTATATATATATATACACATATCACATATATATATGTATGTATGTATGTATACATATGTATATATATTTACATTTATATTTATATTTAATATATATTATTTATATGTTACATATAATATATACTATTATATATTATATATTTATACATTATATAATACATAAATATTATATATTTATAATAATATATAATCATGAATAATAAATATTAATAAATTAAATATATGATAATTGGATTGAATTGAATAAAAATTAAATAATTAAATATTTAATGATAATTAAATATAAATAATAAATAAAATAAATATAATATATTATAAATAATAAAAATTTATAATAATATATTATTATATATTTATATTTATATTATATAGAATGCACATATATATTTAAATACATATGATATATATATATATATATATATATATATATATATTCTCCTATGCTTGAGAAAGAGATGTCTTCAGTCACAGGGTACTTGTAGTTGTCTGTACTTTAATGAGATTTTGGGAAGAAAATGAAGTGATCACAGAATCAAAGCCTATTCTAATTGCTTGCTTATTAGTAGAACTCTGTTTCCACACAGGACATGGTATTTTTCTTCTAGAACAAAATCAGAACTCACAGTGATGGTATAGCCTTGTGGGGCTTCCAACAACCAGGAACAATGGGTCAAGCTGTCATAAGAGGCTGGATAATTGGGGCTTGTGATTACTCCGCTCTCCCCCAGCTGTATTCCACCACAGTCTGAAATTAGAGTTGTAACCTTCTAAATAAGATATAAGAAAAAAAACAAAAAAAAATCCCTGCAAAGCCAAAGGAAGTAGGTCTTACAGCCATCATACTTTATGATTTTAAAAAAGCAATCAATGAATAAATAGATGAAAGTGAATAAAAGGCAAAGTGAAACTGGGTAGAAGATTAGAAATAAACAGAATCTCATATAGTCTGAATTAAAAAGAATCACACAGGGAAGACAGTATCATGTTTAGGACAAAGGAGAAGGAAGATGATCTGTAGCACAAATGAAGAATAATTAGATATGTGTATAACTGACACTTTGACTAGGGACAAAGTAAAAAACACTGCCTTTCTTGAGAAAAATGGACCAGTAAAAATAAATACAAGCTTGAAGAATGTGATCCATACCATAACTAAAGAATTTGTCATTTGATGAGACGCACTTATGTCTATAGTCAGCCATCAAAGTATACATTAGCATAGCAAGTTGAAGAACAGATGTATCTTTAAAGTGTAAGATTGTCTGATTTTCCCCATGAATAATACTGCTTCCTGAAACCTGGCTCTCTTCTTTCAATCCAATAAAGAAAAACCAACTGGTAAGATGGTTGATCAATCTTATTCCCTCTCCCAATCAACCATTTGATTATAACACAAAGAAATGTTAGATAGAGCTATAACCAATATATATATTGATTCATAGCTAACCTTCACAGAAAAAAAAGAGGATTTCCAAAATCTAAAAAAAATAAGTATACTCAAATTCTGAGGGGTAAGCTCAAACTGAGAATATGGCAGTCTGAAAGGATATATAGAAGCAAGATATGGGCTCCAGAGGTCAGGATCTACGGTTTTGATGACCATGCAGGAGAACATATGGTCTTGGACCCACACATAAGGAATGGCTGGAGTTGAAACTTTTACATAATGTTGAGAGTCTGAAAGAATTGCCATATTGGTGAAAGGGACTAGAAAAATTTGGATGGTCCAGAGAAGCAGCAAAGAGCAGTGCTGTCTGTCTTGGAATTTCAGATACAAACTGAATGTCACAGATGCAAATTCAAAATGAAACATTAGCAAATAATATCTAGTAATATGTTCGAAACACACATCATAACCAAGTAGGGTTTATCCTGGAAATTTAAAGGTGACTTAATAAGAAAAAAGTCTTTCAATATATAATTTATCACATTAATATATTTAAGGAAGAAAATAGAATCATTGCAATAGATGGAGAGAAATCATTTGATAAAATCTTACAGCCATTCAGAATAAAAAATATTTTATGCTAACAATTAAAGGGACTTTCTTTAATCTGATAAGAAGTATTTATTGAAACCCCAAGAGAAATCAATATATTTAACAATGAAGGGTCACAGGCATTCACATGAAGGTCATCCCTTCCATTTGACGTGATGGTGGCTTAGCCAGTGAAATAAGACAAGAAAAAGAAAGTTTTGAGGCTAAAAGAACAAAAATATTATCATTTGCAGAAGATATGATTGTTTATACAGAAAAACCAAAGATAATCTACAGACAAAATCCCAAAACTAGCAAGAGTATAGCAAAGTCTCTGGACTAGAAATCAATGCATAAAAAGTTAAAAATTCCTGGATATTGGTAACAACCAATTAAAAGATGTAATTTAGAATATCTCCTTGACATTAGCAACAAAACTAACCCCTACCTAAAGTGAGTCTAACAAAATACATGTGAGATCTTTATGGAAAAATTATTATCTATTATTTTTGCCAGAGTTTGAGACCTTAATCACAAGTCTTACCTGTAAAAGAATACTCCGCATGGAATCCAACATGTTCTACACGTTCATTGGTGACAAAGTGTATCCATACCTGAGGATAAGGTGTAACCAGTGGCACTGTAGGTTTTGAAGGTCCACAAAGTCTCCACATCAGAGGCCCATCAGCATTACCTGAACAAAAGAGCACACCAAATGCCTTTATTTATACAGCTTTGGAGAAATACATTCAATCAATTTAATAGGAACAAATAATGAAGAACATTTCAAGGTATTTATTGATGCACATTAAAATTCTGATTTAGTAGCTGATATTTCACAAGGCTCCTTTCTATCTTTGTCAACTGCAAAAGAAAGAGTCCCTCCAACAGGGTTAAAACAAACAAACAAACAAAACCAAAAAAAAAAAAAAACCATGCTTTTTTAGTATAGGCATCTTTCTCTATTGTGTGTGCCATTTTGTTCCAATTTGTGTTTTCATAATTGTTTTAGCATACCTAAACAGAGATACAATTAAAAAAAAACATTTGGGTGTGCCTTTTTTTAGGGAGTAAAAAATATAATGCCAACAGTGACAAAATACATCATCAAAATAAGTGATAATTATTTAAAATTTTAATGATTTCTTTACTGCATTTAATCAACTGAAATGAATAGGATATTCAGTACTTAGGCTAAGAATTATCAAATTTGGATGAAATATGAAGATTACTTTTCACAGTCATTTGATTAACATTTATAGAACACCTACAGGGCTCACAATTAATCTGCTCTTTATTTATTCTGTCAGACCAACATCATTGATTTTATAAGTCAACAAAATATAGTACTTTAACTATCTCTGAAATGGGGGAATAGGGAGAAAATTGCATTTAACTGACTGAAATTTGATATACAACTGCTTTGCTTAATTCAGTAAGCCAATATTTTGTTTTGTTTTTATTGAAATTCAAGTTAGTTAACATATAGTGTAGTATTGGTTTCAGGAGTAGAATTTAGAGATTCAGCAGTTGCATATAATATATAATATCCAGTGCTCTTTACATCAAGTGCCCTCCTTAATGTCCATCACTCATTTAGACCATTCCCCCACCCACTGCCCTCCCTCAGCAGCCCTCAGTTTATTCTCTATAGTTAAGAGTCTCTTATGGTTTGCCTCCCTCTCTGTTTTTATCTTATTTTCTTTTTCCCTCCTTTCCCACTTGTTCATCTGTTTTGTTTCTTAAATTCCACATATGAGTAAAATCATGACATTTGTCTTTCTCTGACTGACTTAGTTCACTTAGTATAATACACTCCAGTTTCATCCACATTTTGCAAATGGCAAGATTTCATTCTTTTTGGTGGCCGAGTAATCTTCCATTATATATAAACATTATATCTTCTTTATCCATTCATCAGTTGATGGACATTTTAAGCCAGTGGTTTTGAACCTGGTGGCAGTGGTGAATCACATGGAGAACATTCTCAAACTACAACTTCCATTTCCTTCGTAAGTCTTCTATAGATTCATCTACTTAGGAGGGCCCAGATGATTCTCCTGCTGAGTCCCTTGGTCTGTGGCCACCAACTTTATCAAATTCTCCTTGAAAAATCTGTCCACCATGTTCTCAAAGTCAGCATCACTTTCAATAGCCACCCTAGAACACTGCCACCAGCTCACTGTGTTAGTGTCTGCTGCTTTCAGCTTCCTTTAAAATAAAGTTTTGTGGAGTGTGGAGTGTAAAGTGGCGTGGAATTCAGTGAACCTCAAATAGCACAGATGATCTACAACATTACTTTCTTTCTCTTTTTCAAACCAGGAAGAGAATGCCAATGTAACAATGGAGGCAATTTGATGGATCACCCATGACTTAAGATTCAACTACAAGAAAGAACTAAAATTCATCTTTTATGAACAGAGATGTTTTAAAGATTCTTAAGAGAACTATGGTTTACCAAGCAAACCTCAGTCCATTTCTATAATGAAAATAAAGACAAACTTGACTCTTTTGGGGATAATTCCCCAAATAGCTTCCTCGTGCTTCTCCATCTGATATGTTGAAAAGCTTCTTTCAATTTCTAAGTAAAATTCCTATAAATTCAGGAAATCATTGATACAGTATGACCATGCTAATTTTCAGTCTGTGAGGAAAGAAGCCTTGAGTTGTAAAAGCACATTGAAGGGACAACCTGAACTCATCAAGAGAACATAGACAAGGGGCGCCTGGGTGGCCCAGTCGGGTAAGCATCCGACTCTTGATTTCAGCTCAGGTCATGATCTCAGGGTCATGGAATCAAGCCCCATGTCAGGCTCCATGCTCAGCATGGAGTCTGCTTAGGATTCTCTCTCTTTCTCTCTTTCCCTCTCTCTCCCCACCTCTGCCCCTTCCCTCCATGTGTTCTCTCACTCTCTCAAGTAAATAAATAAATCTTTCCAAAAGAGAGAGAGAGAGTACACAGATAAGCTAAATCTCCTCTCAGTAAGCCTCACATTAATTAAAACATAGAGTCTACTCGCAAACTCTGCTCCATCTCGTTCACCATTCACAGGGCATGTTACCTCAGCTGGGTATACATAGAAATATAGCTTTTTCTGACCAACATTCTTTTGAATTCTATGTAGATATTATAGCCACTTGAGTCCCTTCATTGTTGGTGGCCTCCAGGTATAAGAAAAATACTGTGGATAAATAGGAAAACATGTTCCTTGATTGAACTCACCTACTCGGAACTCAAGGACATCAAACTGACAGTCTTGGTGACTTTCCAGGTAAAAATCCTCAAAATGAATGTAAATGGATGAATTTCCCTGATTTGGATTGCTGAGAGTCCATTCACAGTTTAAGTTCCTTGAGTAATTACTGACTCCATTATAGCCAGGAGAAGTAAAATTTCCTTTAGGGGAATGTGTAAGGGACCCACCGCACACTAACAAAACAAAAGGCAACAAGGAATGTAAGAGTGAAATTCACACCATAACAGAACATACAAGTAATGCAGTAACAACTAAAATAACAATAGCAAGATTTTTATTGCTTTGATTTGTTTTCCTAGGTGAAGTTAAGATTGTGGGTGAAGGGCTGGTTCATGCATGCAGACTATGGAGGAAGTTTCTGTGAGTTTGGAAATACGTACAAAAACGAAACAGCTTCTTTAATTTTCCTGTAGGGTAGATTAGGTAGATTTAGAGGTTTGGCTATGCATCCGTTTCTCCTAACTTAAGCCTATAGTTCATTAACATTTAATTTAGAGAAATAGGTATCCTCCAGTGGTGGTCCCACTGGCTTCTCATTAGCAATTCTCCACTTGACCCAAGAATTTAATTGGATCAAACAGATAACACAACATGGGACTGCCAGTGAACTTGCCCCTTTTCATATGGTAATTAACGTTCCTAGTATCAGTGAAAGAACTTAAAGGTTTTTTAAATATTCAGTTCCACTCTTTCTAAAATTTAAAACTCTTAGGTAATAGCACCAACCCAGAAAATAGGAGACTATTTAGACCAGAAAGACCATATCTTGCTTAATTTTTAAATACTCTGTATCAAATGTGGACATTCATTCATTTACACTGGGAAAATATGTATATGATGGATGACTAAGAAACAATAAAATCTGGCTATCTTCAATTAATGAGTTACTTTCAGGGAGTCAGTTACCCTTCTAAGTAGAAGGTCTCATTCAGCATGAAAGAATTGATTAAGGGCTGTAGAATGGATAACCAATATAATGGCACCATTGCATGGAATTGAGCTGAAAGCTCTCCCAACAGCATTTTTTAAAGTTTTAACTCACAAGAGCAGCTTTCTGAAACCAGAACATTTTTTTGTCCTGTCTGGGATGGGTTTTCTACCTGGTTATATACATTTGCCTGATGTAGAAGGTTCCATCTCTGATCACTGAAGGGAAATAAAATCGATGATTCCTCTGCTATTGGGAGTAGCTGTGGGACACCTGCAGGGCCACAATGATAACATCTGCCATTATTACCTGCATCTTCGCTGGACGTATAGGAAGCACTGAAGCCTCCGTATGGCCTGGATCCATCAGTGAAAAACACGACTTTCATTGTATTCCCTGAAGATTTGATTGCATCGCTTATGTTCACACTACTACACAGTGTCTCTAGCTGGGGTGAGTTACTTCTAATGCCATTGAAGAGCTGTTGGAAAAACAGTTTAACCTTTAGTCACATGGGCCATTTGAGTGTTTCCTAGAAGATTATATTCACAGCCCCAATACACTTCCTTAGAAGGAAACTCCGTGCTAAAATGAATTACTTAACAGTTATGGGCTCCTCGCCCGGTGCCACAAGTCACTGTGTCCCTGGAGCACATTCTACTGAGTTGTGGCCTCAGGGTCATTTCACTAAAATGAAAGTATTACAGTAATGCCCTCCTGCCATGTGGTGACAAATGAAAAACTGCTGTACTGTCTACAGCTGGAAACTGTGCTCAAAATGTAAATTAGACAGGCCAACACACTTACATCTTAGTTCTCAGAGTTCAGTGATGGACCATTTTTCTTACCAATGTATCGGGACCTTTGATATTTGGAATGAAGGCTTAAATGCTAGTCTCTGAGGGTTCAAAGCATATAGTAACTCAAATATTCTAAAATGCCTTGAAAAGTAACTTTAAAAAAATCAATCAATATAATAGTTCTTTCCTAAGTACTTATGGACCCAAAACCTCAATTTTCTTATTAATTTGAATTTTTAAAAAATGGATTAGAGTAGAGTTGGCTCCAAAATATTAAACAATTCTAGTTATATACGTAGTTATAATAGTTGCAAAGTGTTATTCCACTTCTGTGCAAAACCGAGGGAGTTTCGGCATGCCTTATTGTCACAGTTCAGGAAAGATCCAGAAGTAACTAAACAGTAATTGACTGATTGAGTAACTGATATTCCTCTTTTTTAAAAAGGATTTGAATCACTCATGATTAGAAATAATGATTCAGAGTTTAACACTAAGCGATACAAAGGAGAAGAGTGCACTCCTTAACAAAAATGTGAGCTCTTTAATTTACTAAAACTGATCATTAAATTGAGCTCTGTGAAGGCTTCTGGTTTCAAGTGTCTTCTGACTCATAGGACCAGACACAGCGTTTCCTATCACTTACTGAGCACCAACAAAATGCCAGGCTCTGCTAATAGCCTACTTGCATTACTTTATTCAATTAGCACAATACCCTCTCAGACACATAATATCATCCCTGTTTTCCAGATTAAGACAGAAGAATTCAGAAAGATTATGCAATTTGCTTCAGTCCAAAGAACTAGTGATAATAAAATTGGACTTAAAGCATCCCTCTGATTCCAAACCATGAAGTAACGTATAAGGAAACAGAAGATGACAAAATTTCAATACTGAAAACAGGAATGGGCAACATATTGCCAGAATCAAAAGGGATTATCAGCAACTGCAGGCTAATGGAACATGTCAGAAACCCTGATCAATGGCGGTTATCCTTGCGCAATGTCTGCCCTGAGCTTAGCATCACAGTGACTAACAGTTGTTCAGGCAGCCATTTATCACATGAATTCCTGCTTTTTCGAGGCAAGCAAAGTGCTATTTCCACTCTCCTCCTCCCATTATGTTTGTACTCAGAAACTACAACTCCCAGAAAACAATGGGATAGGGAGTAGGCATTTGAGATTCAAGACAAGCTCCAAAATGTGCTCTATGCAGGAGTAAAATCAAGCACATGTCTCATTGTAGTGCATGCTGGATGGTGTACCTTTGCCTCTGCTTCTTCCAGACAGAGTCAGATAAGCAGCTAGGTGTGGAGGAATTGTATGCTCAGGTGGCTGGATAAGGTATTAGTCTAGAGGGAATGCACTTAAATCTCCCTTCACTCAACCTATAGATCTCAGGAAGTTTCCTTTCTCCCTTCCTCCCTTCCTCTCTTCTTTTCTTCTCTTTTCTAATATCTCTCTCTTGTCTCTTTCTTTCTGCCTCTCTTTCTCTTTTTCCTTCTTTCTTTCTCTCTTTCTCTGCTTCCGCACCCTGCTTTTTTGTGAGAAGTTCTTAAAATGATAAAGTGTGGGCAAAGGGCAAGCCACATCCCCTTATTTATATCAGAGTGGAGAAGAAACAAAATAAACATTGAACCTATAAAAATATATTTCAAAGAAAAAGAATGTGATATTGAAGATTCATAAAATAAATTTATTGTTGGAGCTTTAGCCTCCCCAGGAGAAAAGACCTATAGATAAGACATTTGTACTTTCTCCTAATTAAATGGTCAAGTCCCCCCAACCCAACAAAGACCATAAGCTGACAATCGCATGCACACAGAATTTCCAAGCAGCATTTTATTTTATTATTTTTTAAAGATTTTATTTATTTATTTGACAGAGAGAGAGAGAGATCACAAGTAGGCAGAGAGGCAGGCAGAGAGAGAGGAGGAAGCAGGCTCCTGGCTGAGCAGGGAGCCCAATGAGGGCCTCGATCCCAGGACCCCGAGATCATGACCTGAGCCAAAGGCAGAGGCTTTAACCCACTGAGCCACCCAGGCACCCTCCAAGCAGCATTTTAGTACTTCATTCTTAAATATGAATAAATAGCCAAGGGTCACTGGACATTTAAGGAAGTTTCCTTAAATGTCTGATGCAAAAGGCAGAGACCAATCAATATACATAAATAGGAAACAGGAAACTGAAGGAAATGGACCTCAAAAGAAGAAACATAAAATTTCAAAATTATGATTAATATATTTATATACATATGTGAACATATAAAATACATATGATATTTTAATATATATAGTATATTCAAAGAACAATGGTAAAATAAGGATAATTCCAGGTATACACCTTCTCAAAAACCTTATCATCCATGGCCATTTCCTTATGGAAATACAAGAACATATGCCTCACCAAAAAAAGGAAATGAGCCAAGACAGGATAATGCTCATGTCATGGAATCAGGTGTCCACCCCAGGAAAGGAATGAAGGAGCGTGCAAAGTTGCTGGGGAAGGGAATGCCCCTCATGACAGCTGGCATCAGGCCTGGAGCTGATGGAAAAAGGCTCAAGGAAAGCTAAGGAAAATGAATGAACTGGTGGGTAAGCTATATTGTACAAGGTGGGCATGTAATCCTGGCGTGAAAGCATGTGAAGGAATTAGTAGTATGTGTGTAAAACACTCCATGTAAAAAAGGACATTAATCAGAAAAACAAAAGCAAACGCTACCATGGTACGCCACATGGCTAGGTGGGGAATGACAGCTGTATAATCATAGTAATGTAAACACTGAAGAGCAATTTAAACAAAATCTGTGATGTAGGTATTTTGGGAGGAAGTTGGGGGAGTCTGAACTGCACGTAGCCCTGTGAACATCTGTGGTGTGTGTGTGGTGGGGGTGGATAGTGAAGAGAGCTAAACCCTCATCTCCCATAGTTGCATGTGATAGAAATGATAAGTAGCAGAATTGGAATATTATTTTGAAATAATGACAGACACACCACAAGAAGTAGCTAAAATAGTTGAAAGTACATGCCTTTGGCATCTACGATTCAGAGATGGGAAATGACAAGTAAGATGTGATTCAAAATGTGTGGTTGTCGCTATAAATTTTATTTTATTATTTGAGTTTTGAAACTATGACTATTCATCTTATCTTTCCTGTAGGGCATGTGAAAATTCTAACTGGTAAGATTCCTTGTAATCATTATATTCAGTATGATGTTAATTAGGGAAAGAATTTCAAAGGGAAATAAATGGTTGTATACATCAAAATTTTAGCAATGGGTAGGTCCAATTTCAAGTATTTTTTATATTTTTTATTTTTTGAACTCTCCAAAATCTGTTCAATAAGCATTCATTATGTTTATAATCAGAAAAATAGATTAAAATTAGTGTGCAAATGAATTTATGCCACATTATTACAACTACATAATACATTCACTGCCAAGGAAAAATAAGAAAGTGTATCAAAATATGGTATACTGAGAGTAGTTAATTTTTTTCTACTTCATCCTTGTTTCTACATATTCAGTGGAGGGGCACATGGGTCGCTTGGTCACTTACACATCTGACTCTGCTCAGGTCTCATGATCTCAGGTATATATCTACAGATAAATCTGTATATGATACCTTCAGGTGTTACAACTTGGGAGCAAAATTTGAAGTTTGAATATGGTCATTTTAGGGTAATACAGAGTATACTAACATACAAAGATGTTTTGTATTTCTGAAATTCACTACCCAACAGGAGACAATTAAGTTGAAAACAAAAGCATCTTGTTTTTTTGTTTAAGATTTTATTTATTTATTTGACAGAGAGAGAGAGAGAGAGAGAGAGAGAGAGAGAGAGAGCACAAGAAAGGGGAGTGGCAGGGAGAGGGAGAGGGAGAAGCAGGGTCCCCACCGGGCAAGGAGCCCTATGTGGGACTCCATTCCAGGACCCAGGGATCATGACCTGAGCCGAAAGCAGATGCTTAACTGCATGTGACACCCAGGTGACCCAAAACTATTGTTTTTAAAAAAGGATAATGAGGGCGCCGGGTTGCTCAGTGGGTTAAGCCTCTGCCTTCAGCTCAGGTCATGGTCTCAGGGTCCTGGGATCGAGGCCCACATCAGACTCTCTGCTCGGCAGGGAGCCTGCTTCTTCCTCTCTCTCTGCCTGCCTCTCTGCCTGCTTGTAATCTCTCTCTCTGTGTCAAATAAATAAATAAAATCTTTAAAAAAAAAAAAAAGAAGGATAATGAGGGGCACCTGGGTGGCTGAGTCATTAAGTGTGTATCTTCAGCTCGGGTCATGGTCCCAGAGCCCCACGTCTGCTTCTCCCTCTCCCTCTGCCCCAGCTCCTGACTCATGCTCTCTTTTGCTCACTCTCTCTCAAATAGATAAATACAAATCTTTAAAAAAAAAAAAGGATATTGATAGTACTTCTACTATCATTCATTCAATAATTACTGTTTCTATTATGTGCCAGGCACTGGGGATTCAGCAGTGAATGAAACACAGAGCATGTCCTAAGGAACTTACATTCTGGTGGTGGGAGCAGAAAATACTCAGACGAACAAATAAATACATGGGACATCAGCGATGTGAAGTGCTGTGAAAGCAATAATGCAGGGAACAAGATGGGTCAGGGTGGAATCTACTTAACGTAGGGATCAGGTCATTTGAAGAGCTGGGAATGAACAGAGTGAACCAGGCAGCCATTGGAGAGGCACCATCCACAGGCCATAGGGCAGGTGAAGTGGGTTATAGAACTCCTTAGCAAATTCAAAGACCCGAAAGGAAGCCAGTGAGACTGGGTGCTAGTGAGCAAAAGGTCAGGGGAGTTTGAGACAAGATGCAGATACTTTAGGGCTAGCTGGGCCACTGTAAAGATTCGGGATTTCCCTCTGAGTGAGATGAGAGGCCAAGAGAGGATTTTCAAAGAGAGAAGCCTGATGTGATTGACATTTAAACCCATTACACTGGTGCTGCACTGAGAGTGCGGGCAGACAAGGGTGGGAGGAGGGGCCAGCAGAAGTTATTAAATAAAGTCTAAATGAGCGGTGGTGGCAGTGGCAGTAGATAGGGTGAGAAGTAGTTAGATTCTGGATCTCTTTAAAGATTCAGCCGGTGGGACTTGACTACGGCTGCAACACAAGGTGGGAGAGAAAGGACTCAAAACAGACATCGAGGTTTGAACCTGAGCATCCGCAAGTTTGGAATTGTTATTGCCTGAGGTCACGAGGATAGAGGAAAGGTTGAGTTGAGTAGATAAATACATTAATATTAATGTATAATTAATGCAATATATATACATATAGAGCTGTCATTTTAGTTAACAATTTTCTTTCCCACTGACAGATCTTTGCTTTCCTTGGCTAAGCAAAGCTAAGAATGCTGATGGCATCTCCCAAAGCATTTGACCTTGGCAACACTGAGGCAGGCATCCCATGCTCTTCTAAAGGAGTCCCTCAGCCCCTCTCACTGAGAGCAGTAACTACGCAGGACCCCTCAGCTGCTTAAAACTTTTGGTGGTGACTATTCTGCGACTCCAGTCCCATTCAACTATGTGCTACCCATGGGCTTAACTTTTCTCTGTTTACCCACTTTGGCCATGTGCAATGATCGTTTGCTCTTAACATTTATCCCACCTATGACCCTGATGTACGTTGCAACAACGAATAGGCTGTTAAGACAGGTTTTACAAATAACATGGCCTTTCACCGTGCTTTTGTTCTATTGAATACTTCAAATTTGTTTGAGGTATAGTTGCACAGATGCAAATATTCCCGACCTAGTTTTCTGACTGTGATTTATAGGTCAATAAGCTCTTTCGACAATGGAATGTGATATCCCTGACTGCACAGGCCACTTACTGTCACACGCTCACTGTGGCAGGATGGATGAGCTTCCAGACTCAGGTTGTTGAAAGTCAGGGTGACCCGCCTTCCTTCCTGCGCTGTGATCCTCCACTCACAGACCCGGCTGTGAGGATTCGGGTTTGGGTAGTTGGGAGAGGTAAATGTTCCCATAGGGCCCTGTAGATCTCCACCACACTCTGAAGGGGAAGAAAGCCAAGAAAACCACCAATCCAGTCAAAAATGATCCCTTCCACAAGAAGTGTTCTCGAAAGTATTTTCTTTACCATCCCCCTGGACAAAATTATTGCTCTGATTTATCATTAGGTGTACATGAGGACTTATAGGGAATGTTTGTATCTACTTCCTGTCTCTAATACTTAATATTTAATCCATATTTCCATGGATGACAGTTTTCTGGCAGCACTGTATCATCGTGGTCCAAGAAATATGAGGGACCAATAGATGGAATAACCTCAAGAGGCAGAAGAGGCAGAAGATTAGAGTAATTATCCGGTTTCCTCAGATAAAATCTGTATTTCACCAACGTCAGGGTATTTGGAATGCCGATTCTGACAGCTGTGGGGTTAATGCACTGGTTTTCTTAAGATGAGGAATGTGTGAAGCTCTCATCCCATAACATCTTCCAAAGCACCACTTCCTTTCTTGGGTAGCCCGTATCACAGTTGTGGTGCAACTGTATGATTAACATCTGCCTCTCCACTAAAGTGTAAGGTCCAAGAAGACAGGGGTCATTTTGGTTCAACAGCTGTTGTAACACCAGTGCCCCTCATAGTGTCTAGCCAATATAGGTGCTCAAAATATATAAATAGTTAACACATCAGTGAACTTACCTTCCATGCTGGATTCAAACCGGAGTCTGAATCCTGAGGCAGTAACAGAGCCATCTGTGACAAACCTCACCAAAGCAACATTGCTGGAAGTATCTATGCTGTCTGGAATGGTGCTTCCACAGTATCTGCCCAATAAACTTCCTGTGAGAGGCAAATAATTAAGTATGTCTTTGTCCAGGTGATTGATTTCATTTCACCTCTACTTGAGTTATTCTACAAGTACAAACAAAATAATAAAAGACAAGACCCTGCCCATGAAGAAATGCTAACCTCTGTTGAGAGAAGCAGGACAAACATGAATAAAATCAACATTCACATAGATGAAGACGTGTAATAAAAGCTGCAACCAGTTAGGGCAAGGACCTCTCAGCGCAGTGAGGGAGCTCATTTGGTTAAAGAGATGGTTCCAGGCAACAGCGTGATGAATGTCTAACTAATATGATTTCTAGATACCTGACCCTCTCTCTCCTTACTTGACAGGATGCTCCTCAATAACTAACCACATGTGGCACTGGAAAGTCTCAACAGGAAGGAGATGCCTTCTCCACAGTCTTTTCTCAGTGTGATCTAGAAGGACAAGCTATATAATGCCACCTGGGGCTTTGGACACACACTGTTTGTGAGTAGGACTCCAGGGAGAGAAAAGTTGGCACGCTCAGTGTTGACTGCATGTCTATGCAAAAAATAGACGTCTTTTTACCTTTCTTAAAGTGAGGATACTTCAGAGGCTGAATGAGTACATGGGAAAATAGACACCCCCAAAAGACAGCAGACATATTGCACTGACCAGAAGTATGATTTTCCCAGATCTCCACAAAGTCTTTTTCACAGCCAGAGGAATTCTGAAGGTTAAAGTCTTCAAAATGGATGGTGAGATAGTGTCCTGAGGGACCCTTGAGATGCCACTCACAGAATAAATTGTCTCTATACGGAAGTGTTGGATATCCGCTGCTTTCAATGACACCACTTTGCCCTGTCACTCTTCCACCACAGTGGGCTGCAGAAAAGAGCAATATTCTGTTACAAGATTTTTCTTTTCTTTTTTTATTTAACCAACACATTCAAAACTTTTAGGTGTCAACTGAATATTAATTAATGTTTTAAAAATTCTGAAGGTGTTTAGTTATTTGAAATCTACTTATTATTTGAAATCTACTACTGCTGTAAAGAGAAATGATACCCTAAGTCCCGTCCAATAATGGGAAATGGAAACTGAATGGCATATTCTATAACATCACATTAGTCCTCTTGGGACACCATGTAAGAGCTATTAGTTGCAAGGAAGTTTCCTTTCAAGAACCAACTGATAGATTGGTAGGGCCTGCCTACTACCCTGTGTCGGTGATTCTGAAGATGGAGGGCCTGCTCAGCTGGAAGGGGTGCAGTGGTGATTCGTGATCCCTGCCCTTCCTGGTTTAACTATCAAATGAACGTTTCACTGCCATAACTGGTATCTCGGGGCCTGGCAAATTACCACTCAATTCTTTCTTATCACCTGGATGTGATAGTTAGATGGAATTATATACAATTTGCCTCTGGCTATAATAACAACCTCTGGAGTAGGTTTAATGTTGTTACTAGTAGGCTTTCCAACTTTTGACTGTATTAAATATGTTTGATTAGTGTTCAGACCCACCCGATACAAAGTTCCATGTAATTGTGACCACAATACAATAAATCTTCAAGCCGCATGTGTATTGCTCATTTTTTTAAAGTAAGGAAATCAAAACACTGAGGAAACATACTTGTTTTTGTCTAGTGACTGATTTGGCACTAGAGACATAAGGGAAAAACATTATCCATTAATGATGAGTTCAAAGTTACTATTCTATATATAGCTATTTGATTATATTTGAATATTAAACAGTTTTACTAGTTAAGATGATACTATAGCGATATCACAATAAGAGAAAGAACCAAAAATTTGATTTAACTGAATATGTTTTCACAAACAAGTTAGGAAAAAATACAAAATATTCAAATTTATTAAAAAGAGTGGTTTAAATGGAAAGTAAAATAAAATTTTTAATCAACAAATGACTTTGGTTTTAAACATTTACATTCATTCCTTACTTCTATCACTAAAACAATCAATACAATTAGGCAGATAGAAAGTCTTCTCTAAAAATGGTATGATTTTTTTAAGTTTTATTATAATTAGTCTGTCATAACTTTCTTATTAATTTTTTAAAAAATGTTGTTACCTATAGCATACTTGATCTTGAACCCCACCTGAGTGGGGCTGTTGTCAGATCGGAATCTCAAATACATCACATCTCCTGAGGACAACTGGCTGCTGGGCAAAGATCTCCCACAAATGTTGGAAAGTACTGGTGCATTTGAATCAGCCCCATCTCGCAACTCAAGGTAATTGGATGTGCAGCTAAAGAGGAAAGAAAATTCCATTTCATATACAAAATCTGTCTCTTCGACATATTTTCAAAACAAAGGCTTCACCAATTTTTTCCAAGAGCAATATTAAATCATCATTTTTGTAGGAGAAGACACTCTGACCATCATTTTAAGCGGTGTGTTGCCTGAGAATGTTACATAATATTCTTCTGATCATAATATGTTCTTTTAATAGCTCCAAAAGGCAGGTGTTACATGTACCACATCAAAGAATGTTTACTTGTCTTCCCTCCATATTCTATATTCATTTTACAAATATACAAGTCATTCTCAAATTAACCTAGGAATTTTGAAAAAAACAAGTACTTTGTTTCACGTGATGATAGGGCACGTCTCACGTGACAAAGACGAACTCTCTCCTGACAGCCCTGTCACGCAGACTAGTGGATAATCTCAGCTGGAGTGTTCTGTGTCCATAAAAGTGAGCAAGTAATTTACCCAGTATTTTTTAAGAAAGCCAACCAGCCAGTTAGTGCTCACTGAGTGGGACCATGGCATTATATCAGGTGCCCATAGTGAGCAAACCTCTTGTACCTAAGTTTTGGACCATACACACATTCTTGCAAATGTATACATACTTCCGTTAAATGAAGAGAAAAATTCAGTTGTTTTTTTTTTCCAGTCAGTATGGTTATTCTGTTTGTGCTCAACACAGTAAGGAGGTTTACTCCCTGGTTTGTAATACCTTAAGAATTCTCATTAAAGAGAGATTGGGAAATTGTACAGCACTTCAGTCCTTTCTCTGACACTGGTGACCCCTAGTGTCACGTAACACGAATTTCCATTTGTTAAACAGATATTTTATGATTTATGACATTGAGCATGAGGCTGGGAAAATAAATATTCATCTACCAGAGACACTGTATTTTTCCTGTGGGAGGAAGAACAGATAACATAAATCTCAAACAGCCATCCTCTGTCTCTTGGAGGATGCGTGTGACGTCAGGAGAGATAATATCCGTGTACAGAACCCACTCCGCTAATGCGAGAGTGGCGGGCAGGCAGTGTTTTCAGACTCAAGGTGTAATGCATGTCCCTTCCCCATTTTTTAGATTTCCTACGCTGAGGAAAGAAATTATTCTCAGACATGACAGCTAGAGAATACTAAGTGTGAGTAGGAGAAAAAGGAAATGGAAGTGACCTACTTGGGTGTTTCTTCAATATTGAATTGATCTTCAAACTGCAGCCTTATGAGCCTTCCAGGTGGAGCAGCTAGGAGCCAAGTACAATCAGCGTGTTGGGGGTAATTGTCAGGGTGGCCGGGGGAGGTCAGGTACCCAGCAGAATCCACATCGTGGATGAAGATATTGCCCCCACAAGCTGGAGAGAAACACAGTGAAATCAATTGACAGTCTGGGAAGGAGGATGAAATGCCACTATCTTCTTTTTTTTTTTTTTCACTGTCTTACATCTTTTTTTTTTAATTGAAATAGAGTCGACACTCAATGCCACATTAGTTTCAGATGTACAACATAGTGATCTGACAAGTGTACATGATTTCATGTATATGTGGAATCTAAAAAACACAAACAAACACATAAAAAGCAGAACAAGACCCATAAATACAGAGGACACACTGGGGTTGCCAAAGGGGAGGCTTGTGGGGGCATGGCCAGATGGGTGAAGGGCAGTGGGAGGTTCAGGCTTCCAGTTAGGGAAGGAATGAGTCATGGGGATAAAAAGTACAGCATGGGTAGTACAGCCAATGGTACCGTAAGAGCCCCGCATGGAGCAGGTGGCAATTACAACTGTGGTGAGCACAGCGTCACGTCTAGACTTCCCACTGGCGTTTTTTTAAAAGTCACTTTATCGTACTTCCCACCTCAATGCCCTCTCATCTGGATTTATCCTCATTCTCTTTTTAAGCAAATAGATTCTGAATTTGCTATCAAGGGAGCTACCAAGTGTGTCACTTTTTAAGCTGCCCAAATGTAAATTCTCTTAGAAAATCTCTATCTTCCTTAAAAGCCAACAAAATACTTATGGTGCCCAAAGCATGCAGTGGAACATCATGGAAGAATTAGTGTACATTCGTCACTCAGAAAAGCACATGAATGCAGAAGCCCTTATAACTTCCCACTGACTGGGCTGTTAGACAGAAAGATGCGGAGCTGGGATCTTGACATTTAAAAGACGAAGCAGATAGATATCTGCACAACTCTGTGGGCATTCGCTCACTATGTTTCTTCAGGATTTAGATGCATTTGAAGAGCAAGAGATGGCTGGCATGAGAGAATTTATTAGCCAGTTTCTCGAAGAAGATCAATGGGCTTTTTACACTTCTTTTCTAAAAAACTAAAATATGTAAAAAATACTTTCCTTTTACCAATAAACATTTTTTGGCGATCTCAGCCAACAATCCGGGCCAGAGTAAACTGGGTACTTAACAATACTGATGAAATGAACCTAGTAGGTTAACCTCACAGATACATGGATCTGCTAAACTCTCTTCATATTAATTTCTGCTGTCATTCAGTCACTTATGGTCCCATCCTGACTTTTACCATTACCCAGAATACTTCACATCTCTGAACCCCTCAACTGCAGACTATGCAAGATTCAAACCATTTCTGGAAATCAATGTCTCCAAATGCACACTCTCCACTCTCAACACCGCAAGCAACCCTGCTTTCTCACAGAAATATAACAGCTATGTGAGACCTGACTCTACCCTCAACTGTTCTCCCCACTCCCTCTGGAGTCTCAGTGTGACACTTGTAGCTCTCCTTTAGAGAATGATGGAAGAAATCAGATGAGGACCCTCCCTCAAATTGTTACCACCCTTAAGAAATTTATCTCCCTCTCTGCCTCCTTTATCTCCCCCTGCTACACCGCCTTCCTGTTAGGCCTCCCACTCCACTGTCTCCTCAGGGACCATGCTCTGTGGAGGCCCTTCCCTTACCCTGGGCTCTCCCTGTGCTCTCCCCTCCCCCTCTCTCCTCCTTGCTCCTCACATCTTCCCACCCATCACATGCTCAAGTCAGTTACAGTCACATTCTCTGCTCTCACTGCCCTCTCTCCTCCTTCCCCCTTCACTTTTCAACCCCATCAAAGCACTAGGGTTTGCCTCACAGTTGTGTACCCAAGCATCTTTTTCATCTTTATTTTATATCCACAGCATTTAACCTGGTGGATCACATCTCTCTCTTCTTTCCATTTTGTCCCCCAGCTGCTTGGACACTGAGCTTCCTCCTCCTTTTACCTCACACCATTCCTCCTTTGGTCCCTGGGTGCCTCTTTCCAGGTGTTTCCCAGAAACTGGAAGTTTGTACCTCTTCATCTCCATAACCTATTTCACCCACCCACCCCCCACCTCCCCTCTGGGAACCACCAGTTGGTTCTCTATATTTAAGAGTCCATTGGTTTGTTTTTTAGATTCCACATATAAGTGAAATCAAATGGTATTTTTCTTTCTATGACTGGCTTATTTCACTTAGCAGAAAAATCTCTAGGTCCATCCATGTTGTCACAAATGGCAAGAGTTCATTCTGTTTTCAAGGCTGAATAATACTCCATTGTGTGTGTGTGTGTGTGTGTGTGTGTGTGTGTGTATACCACATCTTCTTTATCCACTCATCTATGAACAGGCAATAGATTTTGAAATCAAAAGAACTTTAAGTCTAATAATAAAGGCAGAAAGATGGGGAGGAGGTAATGGCCATACCATTCTTATATAAAAAGAGGGTCCACAAAGGAATAAAAGAATCAAAGCATTTATAAATAAACCCTTAGTATATCTGAACTACCACCAAATACTGACTTTAAAAATGTGAGACTGTAACTCAAGACTCTATCATGGGAAAGTAGAGCTCTGCGGGATCAGCTGATGTCTACTCACTAGACACAAGGCACGGCTACTCTACAAAGCCCCAGTGCCCAGTGACATTCTGCCCATGAAGGATTCAGCAGCTGAGCTCAGCAGAGATAGAAAGGGATAACAAACTCCCAACCTATAAAGTAATGGTGTTGGCATTCACAGAGCTGTCTTTCAAGGCTCCTTCCAAGTGCCAGAGCTGCATGTAGTGGGAAGTAACAGAAGTACATTCCCCATAATCATGGAACCTACTCAAGCTATTATATGATTTTCTGTGTCATTTGGTAGACCCTTATTTCTTCTCCTCTTCCAGAATAAAGAAAGTATGCTGACATTTTAAAATCTCATATTTTAAAGAATATGCAGTAAAATATATGGTTTTATTTAGATGAATATGTTTTTTAAAATATATTCAGGAATCTGGAATTGAGATCATATGATTATCCTGAAATCCATATTATCTAATTTGGGGGGGAACCAGAGATTGATTCTCTGCTAACATTACTCTCTCTTTTGAAACTATGCTTATTTACTTATTTATTCAATTAAACATTATATAAAAATATATGTCACAAAATTAAGTCATTACAGTAGAATTAAATGTAATTTTAATCAAGTGTAATTAAGTAAAGATCACCACTGTAATATATAATTAAATGAGTAATAACAGAATCAAAGGAATCTGTTCATTTTAAAAGAAAGCATACAAATGATTATAAAACAATGTAATTATCATTCTTACAATGTTTCCATAACTGAATGTAACTTATAATTAGACATTTTATAGTAGAAAGGACTAAGAAATTTCAGGGTATCCATAAGATCACTTTAATTTAGATTCATGGAAAATTTTACTTTGTTTATTCTCTCAATAAGTAGGCTTAGAAAGAATCTAGGCCTCATTTCACTTATCTGTAGAATGGGAATGATACCTTCCTTAAAAAGCAGCCATGATGAGATACTGAATGTATCAATAATACAGTAAGTACTTATAAACAGGTAGCTATTCTTGTTAAATTATTATTCTTTGTTTAGAAAAGAAAAACTCTACATATTTTCTCCTCAAATCTATTTAAACAAGAAAGACCAAGCAACTGCAGGATAAATACGGGCATTATGCTCTGTGAAAATACTTACCTAAACTCTTTGCCTCATATTTGATCTTAAATCCTTGTCCTCCATTACTAGCATCAGAAATAAACTGAACGAACATTTGATTATCTGAAGTGAACAGAGTGGATGAAGGACGACTGCCACAAAAATGACCATTTCCTCCATGGAGCCCCAAGGGTGGAGAATAGATATCAGGTCCATTTTTCAGCTAGGAACACAAATTAAAATTGTATAAATTCCTTCATATTGAGAGAGATGGAGTGCCCAAGTCCTATGAATTCAGGTCCCAGGGGAGGAGAATCACCATTTTGTTTTTTGAATGAAGACTGCAAAGATAATCATTAGAAAAGGTACCAAGTATGACCTACCACTAAGTAGTCACCCTGGCTGCAAGAAGAATCTCCATTTGGAATCTGGAAGGGCTGTTCAAAATGGACAGCTATGGTCAGACCACTCTGAACCAGGACGTGCCAAGAGCAGTTGAGGTTGGGACTGTAGGTTTCCGGATACTGAGGGGATGTGATAATCCCTCTGTCTGCATGCAAATATCCACCACAACCTTTCCAAGAAGAAACAAAGGTAATTTACTTAAGTGACATTTACAGTGGGATTTTTATGCTTTCCTCTTTTCATGAGGATTTTTAAAGTGTAGGCAATAGAAATGTGGTTTGAAACTAATTGGGACTAAAGTATAAGAAATGATGGGCCCAGCAAGCATTTGTTGAGCACAGATGACAGGGTACTCATTTTGTGGTTTTTCCTAAAATCAGGACACAGAAATAAGCAACAGAGACAAATTACTTTCAGAAGCTTACTTTATAGATGAGTAAGACGTACAATAAACACACATATAAGATGTGGGATGGGGATAAATTCTACAAAGAAAAGTGAATAGGGAGAGGGAGAATGGTCTAGTGTTGTCGGGGGAAGTTAGAGAAGGCCACGTTGTTATGGTATCAACTGAACAGAGACCTGAAGAAATGAGGGATCAAGCCATATGGCCTTGTGAGAGAAGAGCATTCCAGTTCAGAAAACACTTAGTATAAAGGCTTGAGTGGTACATCATGTAAGTCAGAATTAATGAGGCACAGTGAGTGATCTCAAAGGAAGCAGGGCTAGGTCATGCAGGAAACTGAAAGGACTTATTTTAAGTAAGAGGGGAAAACATTCAAGGGTTTTGAGCATCAGAATGGCATGATCTGACTTAGATTTTAAAAGCATCGCTCTGCCTGTGATACCTAGACTCCAAGGGGGGTGGGCAGGAAAACGCACTGGCAGGGTGTCCAATAAGGAGGCAACTGCCTGAGTCTAAGGACAGATGATGGGGCCTGGACTAGGGTGGTAGAAGCACAAAGGTGGGAAGTGGTTGGGCTCTGAATATACTGGGAAGGTAGAATCGTTGTGATTTGTTGATGGTTAGGATGCAGGGTGTGAGACCAAGAGAAGGATCAAGAATGACATCAAGATTTTTGGCTTAAGCAACTGGAAAGAATGTACTTTCCATTTATCAAGATTGTAAAGAGTGTGGAATGAGCAGGTTTGGAGGGGTGGGAGAGGGTGGGAAGCAAGAGTTCAGGTCTCACTTGTTAAATTGGAAATACCTTCTAGTCACGCAGCCATCCAGCATATAGGTGTGTGTACACACACACATGTATGTACATTTATGCATGCATAGGTACATCTGTCATACACATGTACAGGAAAGAGAGAGAGGTTGGGAGCGGAAGAAGAGAGTGGATGGAGGGAGCAGGCATTAATTTGCCCTTTGTCAGGGGCTGAGCAGCTCAACAAGGGAGTGCAGAGAGTTCACAAAACTACTGAAATCATAGGTGGAAATTTATCTTAGGTCTGTCTAATTTCAAAGCACATTCTCTTAAACCAATATGCAGCCTGCCTTCCTGAGCGTGAAGAAGATAATTTATCTTCCATTGCTTCCTACTCTCTAAAAGACATCTGTAACAGTGCAGGAAATATTAGATAAATTTTTAATGTCTGTATCGAGAGTCTACTTTAAAATTATGCTCTTTGGTTAAAAGCATGAGCGTCTTTCAGTGGTCCGTATTTCATGGACTTCTTCTTTAATTTGAATCTTGTTTGGCTTTAAACTTACTATCGGACTTCCCATTTTATCAAGTTTTGGACGTCTCGATCATACTACACATGATCGCCACCCACGTATTGTGCACATTTTCTGAGTCATCAAACTCTTATTTCAAGAGAAGCAAACTTCCGGCCACCCCTCCCATGAGTGATTTAAACCAAGAGCTTTTTGAAGATATCTTCTATTTTCCTTTGTCTATTTCTTAGATTGAAGATTACTCTGACTTATCATTCCTTCAATGTGTTACAGATAAGTACTGTCTAGTCCTGTTCTAGTTGAAGCCCTCAGCTAGGCTGAACATTTGTTTTAAAGATCTTATTCTTGGGCTACCAGGAACACACCTCATTTGGGGGTGGGGGAGATGTCCTCCCCCCCCCGCCCCCCGCAAGACCTGAAGGCAGGGGATCCTTGTACTACTCAGCCACAGTTTTTGGATCAGACTCAGTAGCTGACATAGGACAGCCATCCAGAGGCTGGGCGAGACCCATGTGAAAAATAAGCAGAATGTATTAGGGAAAGAGAGAGAGATGATGAGGTGAGATGACACAACATGACATAAAAAAACCGAACATATTACTTTTGTGCAAGGATGCATTAAAGCCTGCTGCGGTTACACTGAAGTCCGAGGTGAGCCGGATGAACATGTACTCGCCAGTGGACCGGATGGGTCCCGGGAGCTCTCTGCCACAGAGAACTGCTAGCTGTGGGGCCAGGTTACTGTCTCCTACGCCAAAGAAAGGAAATGTCAGCAGCAAAATATGATGTCTTCGGAACCTCCTCCACCATCCTTTGCAACGCAGACAAAGTAGCTCATACATTTTTCTCAGAACATCACCCTTCCTAGGAGATCATGAGATTCTCAAATACAAGGACACTCCAGGGGTCACATCATTCTGGCTCCAGCTCCTAATCGTGCTGCCTACAGTTTTCTCTACGCTTTATGTTAAAGTCTCCTTTGACAGCTCCCACTGTCTTTCTAAAAACTGGGTTACAGTTCTACCTGGCACTAAAACTCGAAATCAGAGTACATGGGGATTGGGAAATGACGGAGGAGCAGTGCCAATGTGTATGTTAGAGACTCGGCTAAATTACTCTGATCACTGAAGGTCAATTATTTAAAGGAGAAGGAAGATTGGTTCTTTAGCCTCAGATCCTATACTAATGCTGTAAGGTCATTTGCCAAGAGGTGTGCAACATTTCTGTGACCTTCTCTTCAGCCTCAGAGGGTTTCTTAGTTGTGACTGTGTTTTTGTTGGTTTTTTAGACTTTTCATTTGTTTGATGTTGTTTATCCTTTTTGCTATTAAAAGAACACACTTATGTCCACCTGTGTGGAGGATGAGAAAAGACAGTTTCAGCAAGTGTGCCCTTCAGGGAGAGAAACAGAGGACAAGTGGGTCACTTCATGATTCTTTTTCCTTTTTACTACTCTTGGAATATAAGCAACTTGGAACAAAGCCACAACCAAAGCCAGAGAGGAGCAAAAGAAATTATAAAATATTTGGATTCCTTGTCTGGGAAAATATATGGTTTTCTTCTCCCTCTAAGGAAAATAATTACTAAACTTCAAGCTTATAAAAACCAAAAATTGAATATGAGACATGAGGAAATTTTCCCCTTTAATGCAACCAGCAAAATGATTCCCTTTGACATTGGTCACCACCTAAAGCTCACTCATTATTAAATACTTGAGAAAACAAGGTATTGTCTGGGATGACAACTGCAATGGCATAGCTATAAGGAGATGCTTGAAAGGCATTCTTTGCAGGGTTTCTGACCTCTGGAAATTTTTGTGTTTTTTACAACTCAGAAGTTTCTCTCTGTAACTTCTTTTGCACTTGCTATCTTCACTGTGTTATTTTGCTACACATTCACCCCAAATTGTTTTTGTTAACTTATTCTCTGTCTATATCATAAAATTTTGAAGTTTATTGTACATTGTTATTTGTATTATAGATGCATATTTTCTCTCTCAGTGGGATGATGTAAGGTCTGCTAATTTTTATTTCTTTTCTAAACTTCACCTCAGACTATCTGATGAAACAATGTTCATCTCTAAATAATTACTTATTAGGGCGCCTGGGTGGCTCAGTGGGTTAAAGCCTCTGCTTTCGGGTCAGGTCATGATCTCAGGGTCCTGGGATCGAGGCCCACATCATGCCGAGCAGAGAGCCTGCTTCCTCCTCTCTCTCTGCCTGCCTCACTGCCTACTTGTGATCTCTCTCTCTCTGTCAAATAAATAAATAAAATCTTTAAAAATAAATAAATAAATAAATAAATAATTTCTTATTCGTTACCTAACTGATGAGTTGGTAGATAATCCAATAACCACACAATGGTTTGTTTCTCCCCCCAGTACCCATAATAAATATTAAGGTATTTCTAGAACCTTCTACAACTTCACCATATGGATTGTGGTAGGGATGAACCTGATCTTTAAGGAGAGGGGAAAATCAGGGGCACCTGGGTGGCTCAGTGGGTTAAAGCCTCTGCCTTCTCAGGTCATGATCTCAGCATCCTGGGATAGAGCCCTGCATCAGGCTCCCTGCTCAGCAGCGAGCCTGCTTCCTCCTCTCTCTGCCTGCTTCTCTGCCTACTTGTAATCTCTCTCTCTGTCAAAAAGAAAAAAAAAAAAGGAGAGGGGGAAAATCAAAGGTAAAGGCTACAGGGTAGTCTGGTGATTCTCTTTCTAATCAAGACTCCTCATTTTAGAGATGTGGAAACTGAGGCCAAGATTAACAATAGCTGACATTTGTCAACCAATTATTATTACCACTTTGAGTGCTTTACATGTAATATCAGACTGTACCTTCACAATAACACTATTAAGTAGGTATTTTTATTATCCCAATTTTGTAAATGGGAAACAGTCTTGGGAAGGTATATAATTTGCCCAAGGGCACAGAGTATAGAAGTCAAGAAGGATTTAAAACCCTCACTAAATAACTCCTGATGCTCAAACTATGCTATTGAATGATTTCTCTAGGATCACAATGAAAGTACGTCATATATCTATAAATAATAGAAGGATTACTGATTTTTGGTGAAATTATTTCTTTGCCTCCCCCCCCTTTTTCTGTTTTGTTTCGTTTTGTTTTGTTTTTTGTTTTACTTTTTCTAGAGCCAATGTAGTTTCACAGAACCTCAATTTGGGGGAATCTTAGGTGTGTAAAACTGGGAAAAATGGATTCAGGCTTAAACCATCACAATCCTGTAAAATGAATAAGCAGGTGGTGTGACTCAGGTCACACCTGAGGAGTGACTCAAGTCTCCTAGGAAGGCTGCAGGGCCCTCTCTGGGGTGGCTCAGGAATGTCCACAGCCAGCCTGGGACCAAGGGCCACAAGCCGAAGGCCTGTGATGACTGGCCAATGGCACAAGTGGCCTGTAAGTATTATTACTTGAGGTCAATGGCTTTAGATATTTGCTTCAGAATGTGATATACCTCTGCTCCTCATAAGCAAAACAACTGAACGAAGAACAAACAACTGGAGTGGGACTTGAAATTTCATTCTAAATGTAGACTACACACTGTGAAAATGAACAAAATAGCCACCAACCGCTCCAGTCAGAGCTCAAAAGCTACTTCTTGAATGAGTAAAGAAACATAGGAGGAACTAATGAGTCTATTCAGTGCCTACTCATGTTGTGAATAAAAAACTCTTTGGATAGGTCACACTCCAATTTAAAACACTGTCATTGTTTTGGCATATCAGTCAATTTGCTGAGCTCCCAAGCTCCGTGTTCCAGTAAGGACACTTTCCAGTCTATAAAGAGTTATGATGAAAACTATTTCAGAAATATCTCTAGCAAAGTAAATTGAAATCTAAATTAAACAATTCTGAATTCTACATCTATAAAATGCCAGGACTTTTGCTAGGGAATTTTGTATGTATTATGCTCCCTAATATAACTCCAAGAAGTAGATATTGGTCTCTCTTTCACAGACAATAAAACAGACTTGAAGACATCTAGTATTTTGTGCAAGGTCACACAGAAAAGAAGAAAACTCTCGGGCTTCAGGCTTCTAAGAAAAATTATTAATAGCTCAATAGAAAGTAAATGTTAAAAGAGTAACTATAATTTACCTCATTACTGGAGTTACCTACTGAAGATTTTTTTTAAAGTTTCTACTAGATTCTAAACACTTAGAATATGTGTGCAAAGACACCCTCATTTCATTACATGAAAAGTTATATCCACAGGAATGCCTCGATGTGAGAAAAGATGATAATTTCTCTGGGCAATGTGCTAATAGCTGATGGTTGATAGGGAAAGGGGGAAAAGTTAAGATTTATCATCTCATCTCATTTGTATGATTGATTTGAGTCTTGGTGCCCAGACTCAAGAGAGGGAAAATAAAGCCCTCTGCCATTTCCTGACTGTACTTCGTGGAAGTCTAGGGTTGAGCAGATAAGGGAGACATGAGTTTGCATACGAGTAACCTCTGGGCAAAAAGCAAACACATGTTTGGTCCACAAAATACTCTGAAGCATATTTCATTAATTTCCAAAATCTAAAAATTGGGAAATTCATAGAATGATCTATATCTTTCATATCTCTTAGAAGACAGGAAGCTAAATAACACCAAGCTTGCCTTCTTAGTAGCTGCTCCTTAAGTTCTGTTCTCCAGTTTAACAATTCCCTAGTGATAATCCCTGTTGTCTAGGTAGGCATGTGAGGTCTTAATGTTTTTGTCATGGAGGGTAGTGGTTCTCCAACTTTAAAGACCATTAGAATCATCTGGAGGCAGGGAAAAGGGACAGGACCAAGTGAAATACTCGCATCACGGGCAACATTCAAGGAGGGGCCAAGCACCTTAGAAATCAAGATAAATAATATTTTAGTGCAGTATTTTAAAAATTAATGTAAAATGGTCAAAACATCAAAATTTTAAACCAAGGTAGAATCTGACTCTGCAGCTTGCACAATCCTGCCTTACTCTATCCCCTGGAAGGGTTTTTAAATCACAGATCTAGGAACCATCCTGAGAGTTTCTATTTTAGTAGGTCTGGGGTGTGGCTGAAACATCTACATTCTTTTTTTAAAGATTTTATTTATTTGACAGAGAGAGAGAGAGATTACAAGTAGGCAGAGAGGCAGGCAGAGAGAGGAGGAAGCAGGCTCCCTGCTGAGCAGAGAGCCCCACGCGGGGCTCAGTCCCAGGACCCTGAGATCATGACCTCAGCTGAAGGCAGAGGCTTTAACCCACTGAGCCGCCCAGGTGCCCTGAAACATCTACATTTCTAACAAGTTCCCTCGTGACCCTGATTCTGCCTATCTGGGGATTACCCCGCAAGAAACTTTGATCAGAGGATAGGGCTTCCCTCTTCTCCAGCCGTGTGAATTATGAAGCACAATTCTGTACATGTTGCATATTAGCATTATGCTTATCTCTCACTCACTGCATAGCAACACCACACCTGTGCATAGAGGAAAAGATGAAAAACTTTAGCCCTTAATTCTGCCTACTCTACCCAGAGATTCAGGAGCCAAAGAGGATTGAATATATTATAATTATATACACTTTTTCACACCTGGGTCTTAAGGCCATAGGTATAAAATATCAAAATTTATCTCTAAGGCCTTTCAACAGGAAAGCAGCACCACCTGGAAACTCAGACCATTACTTCCTACTTAAGCCAAAGGTAGTGTTTTAGGAATGTAATGCTGTCCCTGACATAGTCTGTGCATTTGTTTGTGACAGACCATTTAATACCTTCCTTACATTCTTTAGAAACTAGCCAACTCTGGTAGCGGGGAGCCCCATTGACCGTAATACCTGGGAACTTCCATACAAAACAGATGGAGGCAGCAAACAAGTATTATCATAATCGAACGTAACTAAATACATGTTAGGACTGAAAGATGGTAGTTTTTTGTTTTGTTTAAATGTTTCTCACCATCTCTTATCACAAGTTTGTCATAGTCACAGGTTCTGTGAGCCTCGATGTCCAGGGAAAGGATGTTGAGTTCCACAGTCGAATCTGGAGCCTGAATAAGCCACATGCAGTCAACATTGTTACTGTAGCTTTCAGGCCAGCCTGGGGAGAAGAGAAAGACTGGCGCATCTCCTGTCCTTAGGAAGCCACCACAAGCACCTGCCCAAGGAGAAAACAACATCTATGAAATACCTCTGATGGGAGAGAATCTAGCACATTCATTTTAAAGTGGCGGCCCTGAACCGAGAGGAAATAGCCAACTAAAGCAGACTTCTCAAAGAAATCTAGAAATATTTTCTTAAACATGCTTACTCACACAGCTATGATTTCCCTTAATTTTTTGTGAAAGAAAAACGCACTTTATTCTGCTTTTTTCACCACAGTTTTGCCACATAGCCCATTTATTGATTAATGTCTGTTATTTGTTGAGCATGAAGTTAGTGCATATAGAGGACCCTATCATGATTCAATTGTTGCTATTATTTATGTTTCCTCTGGACTTCAATCTGCACTTTTTCAGCACAGCTATTCATCATGTAATTTATATCTGGGCGACCTTGAAAACTTTTTCAATTTGGTAAAATATATAACAACAGCTTTTATTTCTGATTCGGTTTGTTAAAAATTAGCTTTATTGAACTATTCTGTAGATCTCATAAAACTTACCTCTTAAAATATACAATTCAGTGGTTTTTAGTATACTCACAAAATTCTGTAACCATCAGTGATCATTTTAGAATATTTTCACCATTCCAAAAGACACTTTATACCCATTACCACTGATGGCTTGCCTGTCTTCCATTCTACCAGTCCATGGAATCACTCATCGACTTTCTGTCTCTGTCTATGGATTTGCCTGTTCTTGACAGTTCATGTAAATACAATCAAACAGTATGTGATTAGCTTTTGTAGCTAGCTTCACTCACTTAGCATCATGTTTTAAGGTTCATCTGTATTGCATCAGGCATCATATCAGTACTTCCGTCATTTCCCTTCATTCACTCATTTCCTTGTTTTAAGGCTGACAAGTACTCCACTGTGTGCATATACTGCATTAAATTTTATCAGCTATGTGACATTTGGATTGTTTCTGCTTTTTCACGATTATGGATAATTCTTCCAGGAAATTCAATGTATAAATTTTTGTGTGGATGTATGTTTTCAATGCCATTAGGTATATGAGTAGGAATTTAATTGCTGGATCATATGGTAACCCTGTGTTTCCATTTTTGAGGAACTGCTAAACTGTTTTCCAAAATTATTATACCTTTTTATATTTTTACCAGCAATATGCAGGGTTCCAATTCCTCCACATCCTTGCCAACACTTGTTATTGTTTGTCTTATTGATTATAACCATCTAGTGAGTATTAAATATATATTTTCTAGTATACCATTTTAATTCACTTATTCTTCTTTTTACTATTATTATTTTTAAGTTATTTTCTCAGTGGTTGTTCTGAGGATTTCAATTAGCCTTTTAGTTTGAAACCATGTAACTTGGATTAATATTAATTTAGTAGCTTGAATAATATATAAAACTTTGCTCTAATATAATTCTATTCCACCCCTGCCATACTTTGATGTTAGTATTGTCATAAAAATTATATATTTAAACATTACAAACCCATCAACATAGTTTTATAGTCATTGCTTGATGTAGTTGTCTTTAAATCAGAAGAAAAGATCTACAAACAAAAATACATTTACAACATCTTCATATTTAATTATGTCCTTATCTTACTGTTTACTAGTAGTGAAAATATATTATGGTATTTTCATTTCAGCCTGAAGGCCTCCCACTAGAATTTCTTGTACAGTAGATCTGCTAGCAATAAATTATCCAAATTTTCATTTATCTGGCAGTGCTTTAATTTCTACTTATTTTAGAGGATACATTTCCTAGATACAGATTTTTAATCAACAGTCTTTTTGTTTCACCACTTCGAATATGTCATCCACTACCTTCTGGCCTTCATGGTCTCTGATGAGAAGGGGGGTATTAATCTCACTGAAGACTCTTTTTACATGATAGGTCACTTTGTCTTGGTCCTTTGAAGATGATCCCTTTTTTTCCAGCTTTGATATTTTGTGATGGGTCTAGGTGTGGATTTCAGTGAGTTTATTCTATTTAGAATATACTGAACTTCTTGGATGTGTAGATTAATACTTTTTCTCAAATTTGGGATGTATTCAGACAGTATTTCTTAAAATAGTCCTTGTTCTCCTTTCCCTCCCCTTCTGGGATTCTCACTGTCCATATGTTAGTATAACTGATAGCTTCTGAGGCTCTATACAATTTTTTTTCAGTCTTTTTCTTTCTTTCTAGCAAAAAGGCTAATCACAATTGACCTATCTTCAAGTTCCCTGATTCTTTTTTCTGCCTGCTCAAATCTGTCCTTGAGGACAACTATACTTAGAGGCAACTATAAAGCTGAGGCAAGGGGAAAGATGGAAATAGGGAGACTTAAGATGTCATGCCAGAAAGTTGACTGTTTTGCTGAGATTCAGCCATCATCCTTGAATAAACATTCTTTAGATTGTAGCAAGTTCTGATTCGGTTCCAGAGTTCTCAAAACTTGATTTTGACAATGTTCTCATTGTTTTTATACAACAATGGATTTTCGGAGATCTTTATTCCATCATTCCAGAGGTTTATGATTTTTATATCAGTACATGTTTGAATCTTACTAGGGCCACCAGGAAATGAGTGTAAAATTTTATAGGACAAGGTCCTAATTCCTTGATCCTATTACTACATAGGCTACAGAAGTAAAGAAAAAAGAGACAAATGAAAGCAATTTTCAAGTGTAAGATCTGAATATTACTCAGTGTCTTTAAATGTTAAGATTTTCCTCTATGTGAAATATTTCTTATCTTGAATTTATAAAAGGCAGTTGTTGCACTGACTATGGGTCATTAGTCTTTTTGGTCAAATATTCATTTTTCATTATTTCCAAACACATGGTGAAATTACATGTCCTGATACTTTCATGGTTGAATGAGGCCATTTGACCAGTTTGAGCCAATGACTTATGAGCAGAATGACTTGTGTCACTTTTAAAATGAACACTTTTATACTGAGATGTGCCAGGGCTCTCTGTCCTCCTGCCATGATCATAGTCAATGCCCCAGACAATGTCAGGTCCAGCAGCCTGGGTTATGGAGTGATACTGATGACAAGGCACCCAGTTAATCTAAAAAGAATGTGTAACACAAACCAGAAAGAAACTACTATTTTTCAGCAGCTTGGAGTTTGGAATTGTTTGTTACTGCAGCACAACTGAACATGTCCTGACTGATATGCCAACTAATGTTTTCCTACTTGACATGTTTAATTTTCAGATGATCCTAGTCCACATGAAGCTCAGTTTCCTTTGCTTGCTTTTCTTCTGCTCGTACTACCTGATTTGTCATTAAATAATTTAATTATTCTATGGTTATTTAAAGGACATAAGAATGCTTTGTTTTTCCCAATTATTTTCAAGCTCCTGGAGAGTTGAGATCATATCTTTGTTTTTTTACTTAATCATCCTGGTATATCTATAACAAATCCTCAATAAATGTTTATTGAATTCAACTAAATATATGTATGTGTAAGAAATGCTGATGGTACCATGTTCAATATATTAAAACATTTGAAAATGTTAAGCTTTTTTTTTTAGTTTTAATGAATCTTTCAGAATGTTCTAGATACCTAGTAAATTATAAAATTCTCTTACCTTTTCACTTTCCTCTTTCCCATTCTTGATTGAGAAAAATGAGATTTATGATACTACATTTGCTTATCCACTTAAATCATAGAATTACAGAGCATACGTATGAGAAGAGAATTTGTCATTTTTTGAGCACTAGATTATATTTGTTTATATAATATTTTGCATGAGTAAGTGATTCCTTTTCTAACTTGAGATTTGTGGATACAAAAAAAGCTTAGCTCAAGTTTATTTATGAGAGCTTTCCAAAATTAAATGGATAGCTCTAAATTACATTTGGCAATCTTGTTGTTGGTTCTTTGCTCTTAGATAAGTAGATTAATATTTTAGGAAATAAATTCATATTCAATGTTATGGAAACATCTTGTAAAGGAGGTGAAAATGACATTGCAAACAGAATACTCTAGGGGCATTAAATAAAAATAAGTATGAATTATACCTTTATCATTTTTCTCTGCCACTACAAATTCCCAAGAAGCTAGAAACAAATAGACTCTAATCTTTTAGGATCTGTGTAGTCTTAGAATAAGTTCAAAGTTTGAATATTCTTCACTGAGAACCTGTGACAATGTGTCTCAGTCAGGTAGAGCTGACCCTTGAAAAATGAGGGGCCAACCCCCAGCACAGTCAAAAATCCATGTAACTTTCTTTTTTTAAGTAGGCTACATGCCCAATGTGGACTCGAGTTCATGACCCTGAGGTTAAGAGCCACGTGCTCTACCAATTGAGCCAACCAGGCACCCCAAAAATCCATGTAACTTTTGGCTCCTCAAGAACTTAATTACTTATAGCCTACTGTTGACCAGAACTCTTACTGATGACATAGTCAATTAACACATATTTTGTATGTTATGGGTATTATATGTTATATTCTTACAATACTAAAGTAAGCTAGACAAAAGAAAATGTTAAGAAAATCACAAGGAAAAGAAAACACATTTACAGCACTGGACTGTGTTTATTGAAAAAAATTCTCATATAAATGGATTTTTTAAATCCCATGTAGTTTTAAACCTGTGTTGTTCAAGGATCAACTTATACCGAGGACTGACAATATCCTCCAAGAAATGTCTATCAAACTTTTATGTTACCCCATAAAAGCCATTCAAAACTGTTTAAACAAATTATTAAGGAAAAATAAGTCTCCCCAAACACTGTTTACTGAGGGAATTAAGGAGGTCTTAAACATAGTAAAATAAAAGTTTAACAATTAGGCTAATTTTACCATGAAACCTGAAGGTTTGAAACCAACTAAGGAGAAAGTGAAGCATTTCTGAAAGTACAATTGAAATGAAATATAAAGAAAACACAGCTACTTCTGTCTACTAGTTGATCCATAATGTTATATGTGTGTATTTGTATGTGTGTGAGCATGCATAGTACCTACAAATCAAATTTTCAGAGATATCTAAAGGGATCTCTAGAAATTATAAGTAGGACCACCCAGGTGGCTGAGTAGGTTAAGTGTCTGACTCTTGATTTCGGCTCAGGTCATGATCTCAGGGTCATGAGATCCAGCCCTGCCTTTGACTTCATGCTGAGTACATTGGGCTCAGCACTGAGTGTGGAGCTTGATTAAGATTTTCCCTCTCCCTCTACTCCTCCATCCCCTTGTGTGCTCTCTCCCACTAAAAAACAAAAAAAGAAAGATATTATCATTAGAATGCCTCATGGCATAATTAAAATAAAAAAATATGATGGGAAACCAGCATTTTTAAAAAGCAAATGTACAGTTTTTACAAAATGCAGTTTTTATGAAATTAAAAGAACAACTGAACATACGGAGGAAGGACTTTAGAGCTATACTTATTCTTCTTAATTATTCATGTTTTTGGCTTTTGTTGTGGTAGGCCCTTTGAATGACTAGCCCACACATATCCACCACTAAGCAGAATTTCATTTATCACCAAACACACCTGTAGCAATAGTAGGTAAAGGTCCAACAGAGTCATCCACTGCAAACCATTCCAGAAGGAATCCTTTCCCCGTGATTGAAGAGTCGGAAGAAAACTGAAATGTCAAAGAATTTCTAGAGGAGCTAAAAGTTGTGGTCTGGGTACCACAATAAGTTCCAATTAGGCGGGAATGAATGCCAAGGCCATCATAAATCTGCATGTAAAAAAAAAAAAGGAAAAAAGGAAAACTGATAATAGAGCACTGACTTTAGGCAATTACCTCTATTTTTCTTCATAAAAAAGAAAACTGAAAGGTTGCATTATGTTATTATAATTTCATAATGGAAAAAATAAATAAACATTATATATCAGTCTAAATAGAAAGCACCATTAAATATAAAATATGATTGCAAAAAATTTAAGTTATTTTAAAATAATTTTATCTTCTCTGCAGAATTGTGTGAATTATCACACAAGCTCTATGTGATATAGTTCATTATTTGATTTACAGTAAAATTTAGGAATGGAAAAGTAGGAACCAAGATGGCTGCATAACAATAGACTTTATTGAATGCTTTGGAGCCTCAGAGGAAGGAATTAGAAAGAAAGGAATAAAACAAGAAGAGAAAAGGCTTAGTGAAAGTGGACAGGTAGCTGAAAGCAGAATTTATGACAACAAAACAATCACAGCTTGCAAGGGATCAGCATACATTCAAAGCACTCATTAATTTTTTGGTTTAAATATCAAATAACCTATTTAGAGACATACTTTGATCATTACAAACATATAGCATGGAGCACATTTTTTCTTCAGCACATGTGGATTAATGCTATCCAACCACATTTCCTATCCTTTCCTTTATCTTCTAATTTGGAAGAAGTTCATTGTAATTGTTATAAATTTCTCTACAGAAGCTACTATATAAGCTAAGTTTTTCAGACCATAATAATGATTTCCACACATACTGAGCATCTATTAGGTACTGAATTCCATGTGAGGCACTGTAGACCCAAGATGAATACAATGGAATCCTGGCCTTTGAGAATCTGATACAATAGTTAAACTCGTAAAAGAAGAAAGTAGAATGATGGCTGTAGGAGATGAATAAATCTGGAGATCTAATGTGCAGCAATGTGACTATAGGTAATACCATAATACATAATACTGTCTGTATTATATACTTGAAATATGCTAAGAGAGTAAATCTTAAATATTCTCACCACACACACAAACACACACACAAACACACACACAAAAAATCCAAATGATAACCATGCAAGGTGGTAGATTTATTAATTAGCTTGATTGTGGTGATTATTCCACAATGTGTACATATATTGAAACATCAAGTTGTACATCTTATATATATATACACTCACAATATTTATTTGTCAAATATACCTGAATAAAGCAAAAATAAAGAATGTGATAGTGTTCAATGTCTGGATGGCAATAACCACCACAATTTTTTACTTATTTTAAAATGATCCTTCAAACTTTTAACAAACTTTTTTTTTTAAAGATTTTATTTATTTATTTGACACAGAGAGAGAGAAAGAGATTACAAGTAGGCAGAGAGGCAGGCAGAGAGACAGGGAGAGGAGGAAGCAGGCTCCCCGCTGAGCAGAGAGCCCGATGTGGGCCTCGATCCCAGGGCGCTGAGATCGTGACCTGAGCCGAAAGCAGAGGCTTTAACCCACTGAGCCACCCAGGCGCCCCAAACTTTTAACAAACTTTTAACATAAGAATACACAAGAAAATGGGATATAAGGTATAGTAAATATTTAACAAAGATATACACACATGCATAGACAAAGCCCAACAGGTAAATTACAATGATGCTAAAACAAACTTGGATACAGTTTCCAAAGATAATAAATATAACACCAGAATTACCTTTTTATCAGTAACCTAGAAAGGGTAATCATGATTTAGGGAAGACATTTCATGTGATTTACAAATGCTTGAATAGACAGTAACTTGGATTTATTTTTGCAAATAGAAATTCACCAAAATCTATAAACATTGATTGTACTTAGAAACTCACCCTTAATTTGTCATAATAGCAGCTACGTGCTGCTTCAATGTCTATCTCCAAGATTCTACCATGTATAACTTGAGATGCATTCACATTTACTATCCATTGGTAATTGGAGTTGTGGGGGTAACGTCCAGGCCAAAAGGGAGAGGCGATTTTCCCATGAGTTCCCACAATATTATCATTGCCAAATACTAGGAGGGAAAACAGAGTAGTAAATCAGATGTACTTAGAACAGCTCTTTAATCAAATGAAAGAAACAAAAGGCAAGGGGTGTTGAAAAGGATGGACTTTTAATTGACTGTGATTTCTATTCTGAACACTGAAAGAAATATTGCTTTCCTTTTGGTTTCTGTACTTTCTATTAATTCCTTGGAGAACAGTGATTTTGTGAATGGAGTTCCATCTCCTAAGAAGGTTGCATGGTGTGAAAAGAGGAGATAACTTCCCATGTGAAAGGGGGTTTCCAGCCCCCAGGGGACTTGAGGACATGCGAAGGGATATTATCAGTCTCCTTCTCTAATTTTTGTTTACCTATTTTACTTTGTTTTACAAAAGAATGGAACGTGTGTTTTAAAATTTGATAAGGGAAATTGACATTTTGGAACCACATGAGGAATAGCTAATTGTAGAAAAGTCAAATTAGAAAATAAAAATACTTAACATTTTATTCTATTAGAAGAAAATCCTGTTGTTATATCTGAGCACTTAATTCAATCCTAAAATAATATTAAATGCTTTGAATTTGAAGAATATAGAGTTGATGAGAATAAATGAAATACAGTTGATATCAATATACTAAATTTGAGCTACAATGCATTAGAAGGTTCTAAAAAGTATCGTACAAAAAGTTTAATATAATACTAGGCAGAAACTAGAGCTTAAGAGAATATTAGAGCCATTGAGAATGCTTTCCCTTGCTCTTAGTGGGCCATTCATATATAATTTAGTTTTTATAATAAATTTCAAAATCAAGTAATTCCTCAAATACAATAAATCTAGGAGAATAGAGATCGGGATTATTTTTAACTTTGTGTGTTACTAGGAAATTTGTTATCCTTTCTAGCTCACAGGATGTTTTCTGGAAGACATCAATAAAAAAGAAGCAACTTACTTTTAGTAAATGTGGCTTGGAAGCCTGCACCACTGCCTGAGCCATCTGAGACAAATCTGATCCACAGGATATGCCCAACAATGGATGAAAAATTGAGGGGGAGGACATTTCCACAGTATCGCCCCACCAAGTGACCGGTGGCATTTCCTTCGCGGATCTCCACAAAATCTCTACTACAGTCCTGAGAATCCTCCAACTGGAAAGTTCTAATTTGGAGAAAAATAAAAAATAAAAGAGTTTAGGGAGATTAAATTGATAGAATAAGATTTGGGATTATCCTGAAACATCTGCTGGGTTAAACTGCTTCTTATAAAACTCCCTTTAACTTCCACTACAGTATCTTTGAGCCAAATCAAAAATTTTCTTTCAGCCAAATTTATTGAAATGCCTATTCAAGAGCTACAAAGACAATTAACACACTGCCTTTGAGGAGTTTTCTTCCTAGGGGGAAAGATTGGGCATTCTAGAATACAGGAAAAAATACATCTTATAAGGCAGAATATCTTAAGTGTCCTCAGATCTAAAAGTATTATAAGATTTTGAGGCATATGTATCAAATCTCATTGTGAGGTTCAGTACTACCTTGGTGGAGAGATTTTTTTTTTTGAGATGGAAATGAAGACATCAGCTGAATTTAAGGCAGCAATAGTGAGTAGAAAATACATATCAATAAAAGCGCACACACAGAGACAGGTGGGGCATATTTAGAAATCTGAGAGGTCCAGTTTGGTTAGAACATTGAGAATCTTTAGGAAAGCATTAGAAGACAGAATGATGGGCTAATTTTGCCAGAGCTTAAGTGCCAATCAAAGGTATCTGTACTTAATTTCTGAAAAGGCAGAATAAATATGGAATTTGTAATTATATAGGCTAGTGTTCAGAAATGTGGTCTATTCAACTTATATTCTGCAGTTATGATGACATGGGGAAATGAAAGATAGGAAATAATATCTATTTCATGATTGTCACTAATAATATATAAAGTCTGGATCATGTACATGCTAAATGAATGCCTTCAGAACTTGGCTTTAATGTTTTATAAACTTGGATATATAAATGTATACAGACAATACAATACCATCCACACTGCCAATGTAATTCAATGGGGAAAAGAAAGTCATTCTAACAGGTGGTGCTTTAGTAACTGAATATCCTTATGAAGGAAAAAAAAACTCTCAACATTTGCCTGTCTCCATACATAGAAAATAATTTAATATTCCTTACAGATGTAAACATAAGAGATAGAAACATAAATCTCCTAGAAGAAAACAGAGAATCTTTACAACCTTGTGGAAGGCAAATATTTCTTAGATTGAATGCAAAAGGCATTAACCATAAGATTAAAAAAATTAATAAATTCAACTTCATCAAAAATTAAAATTTATCCTCATTAAAGACATGACTAAGAAAATGAATAGGCAAGTTACAGACCGTGCAGGGGGAGAAGCAGCATATATCTAACAAGGGACTCATATCTGGAATATAAAAGGAATTCTTACAAATAAACTAAGAAAAAACAAATAACCAAGTTAATAATGACAAAAGGTTTGAAGAGACTGTTAAAAGAAGTTCAGTGAATAGCCAGTGAGAATGTCCAAAGTACTCTGTGTCATTAGTCATCAGAACAGTGTAAATTAAATATCACTAAAAGTTATCACTTCATACCCATCAGAATGGCTAAATAAAAAAGACTAACAAGATCAAATGTTGGCGAGCATGCACAACAACTAGAAGTCCCATATATTTCTGGTGGGAATGTATACCAATGGGACCATTTTGAATAATTATTTGGTAGTTTCTTATGAAATTAAATACACATCCAATTAATGGCCCAGAAGTTCTTCTCTGAGATAATTACCCAAGAGAAATAAAGGATAGTAATGATAGTTGCACAGAATTGTGAATGTATGTAATGCCACTGAACTGTGTACATAAAAATAGATAAAATGCTGTTTTTTATAAGGTAAAAGACACATAACATAAAAAATACCACTTTACCCATTTTTTTACCATAGTAAAAAAAAAACACTTGAATTTTGAGTGGTAGAATTAGATCACCACAGATCTGCTTGAGAAAATTACCCTGCAGTAACATATAACGGCAATATATTATAACAGTATAATAGCTGGGGAGAGCATAAAAATATATTTTTGTTTTTAGATATACTGAATCTAACATAATGGTGTATTACCAAAGTGGAACTATCTGTTGGAGCTAATATGTAGTTTGAATTTCAGAAAAGACTCTGGGGCTATACTTGGAAATCACCTGTATGCATATGGTAAGAGCTGAAAGCATGGCTAGACTGGTTTAGAAATGAATATGTGGGAGGTAATTAATAGAGAGAAAGAGTGAGAAGAGATGACAGCAGAAGCTTAGGAGAACACTTGCATGTTGAATATATTAAGAGGAAGAGGAAACAGTAAACACAGGAGTAAGTGTGAAAAAGAGGATAAAAGCAAGTTCGATGTCATGTCATAAAAGCCAAGAGAGAAAATGAAAGAGAGGGTGATACAGAGTGATGATGAGTGTCAAATGATACACAGATCTGAGACTAAGAACAGGGTATAAGATTTGGTAGTTAAAAATAAATTAGTAACTTTTGAAGAAGCAGTTTCTGATAGTCTACTATAGAATACTTTTTCAAACATACTAAGGAGAAAAACAGATGATTTTTGTGATTTCCAGAAGATGGTGAATTACAATAATAGCAACAACAAAACAAAAACAAGCTTTCTGTAATACCCAGTAATTTGAATTTACAATTTCTCTACAATTATTCTGAAATTTTCATCTTCCCATTTAACATGTATAAAAATGTATCAATATTGCTGACCACAAATTAAATCTCGGAAAATATTAAAACTATTAAAAACCATGTTCTCTGACCAATATAGAATAAAACTAGAATATAGTAGCAAAGAGATAACAAAAGTTCCCATAATTTGGAAACAAAATGTCTTTCTGTATAAACCATATATTAAATAAGAAATCATAATAGAAATTAGACTATATTTAGGACTGAATGAGAATGAAAACACTGTGTATTAAAATTTATAGAGTGGTATGCCTGAGTGGCTCAGTCAGTTAAGTGTCTGCCTTCAGTTCAGGTCATGATCCCAGGGTCACAGGATGGAGTCTACATAGGGCTCCTTGCTCAGCAGGGAGCCTGCTTCTCCCTCTGCCTGCCGCTCCCCCTGCTTGTGCTCTCTCATGCTCTCTCTCTCTTTCAAATACATGCATACATACATACATAAAATCCTTAAAAATATATTTAAAAATGTATAAAGTGCAGTCAAAGCAAAATTTAGAGGGAAATAAATAGCTTTAAATGCTTATAAAAGAAAATAACAAATATTAAGAAAAATGAGCCAGGTGTCTAACCCTAAAAGTTAGAAAAACAAAGCAGAAAAAAGTATAAAGTGAAGAAACAAGACAACATCTGAAATTAATGAAATAGAAATGTATAAAGTACTAGAAAAGATAAAAATATCAAAATCTATTACTTTGACAAGACTAATAAAGTATAAACTGCTAACAAACTGATCAGTAATAAAAGAAAGCTTAAATGAGCAAAGAAGTAATAAGAAAAGGACTTAATTTCAGATTCATTAAAAATTTTTAAATCATTAAAAACCTTATACCAATAAACTTGAACTTTTAGTTTTCTATAAAAATATAATACAACTAGTTGAAGGAAAAAAATGAAAAACCTAAAAAATAATCCATTAAATCAAACAAAAATCAGTATTTAAAGTTGTGCACAGACAACATAAAACCAAAATATGAGCCCAGATGATTTCATAGGGGAACTCTACCAAAGCTTCAATGAATCAATGGCCCAACCTCAATCTAATGCAAACAGTAACAAAGAATAAAAAAGAGGGTGAGTCTCCAGCCTTTCGAGGTTAGTATAATCTTGAGCAAAGCCAGTCAAGGGAAGTCAAAGAAAGAAAGGTAGGTCAACACAGTGTAGGTCAACCTAACTTAACAATATAGATGAGAAATCCTAAATAAAATATAAGCAATTTGTAAAATATATAAATCTACTCAGGCTGTACTAACAAAGCTTTAAGAATAGAAGATCAATAAGAAAATTCAACACACACATGCACATGCACACATAACTAACAAAAATGGATGCAAAATGTACTGAGAGAATCAATGACAATTGCAGCAAAGGCATTTGATAAAATAACAACCGTTCATCATAAATACTCTTCAAGAATTAGAAATAGAAGGAAATTTTCTTAATGGGATGAGAAATGACTACAAAACACCTAGAGAAAATATACTTAGAGCTAAAAATTTTAAAGCATTTCCTTTGAATCAGAAACAACACAGGGAGCCTGCTCTCGTCACTTTGTTCCATATTACACTGAAGCATTTTCCAGGCACACAAGACAAGAAAAAGAGGGAAAGTTTGTAAGGACTGGAAAAGAAGAGCTGTAAATTAATATTCAGGAAGGTTCATTCATTGGTAAATATTTATTGTTCACTTTAATGTGTCAGCTCCTCTTCTAGGCACTAAAGATACAGCAGTAGAAAAGAGAGAAAAAAAACCTTTGTCATTCTAGAGAATACAATGGCTGCTAGATAAGAAATGCAAAAATCAATAGGGTTTCCTTTTACCTGCAAACAAAAATTTAGAAACTGCAACTTAGTCAACATTTACTAAACAATTTTTACTCTCTTCTATATTGCCCAACACTATCATGGGGCATTGGGGTAGGACAATGAAGAACATAGAGAATGTTCCCCTCTTTTGTCACCTTCTATTCAAGAAGTAAAGATAGATAATACATAAGCAGTCATATAATGAGGTAGTGATCAGACAAAAAATAAGGAAGTGTTATTTTTGGTAAAGAGGCCAGGTTACATGTGTAAGTTTTAAATGGATGCCATATTCAACAGCAACAACCAAAAAAAGGTGTCTAGCTATAAGATCTATATTTTAAAAATGTGAAAGTTTAACAAAGGACATAAAAGAAGACAAAAATAAATGCAGAGGTATTCCAAATTCAAGAATATGAAGAGTCAATCAAGATCTTCCTAAAAATTAATGTATAAATTCAATGTAATTCCTGTCCAAACAATAAGTATGATTCCATGTAAATAAAACAGAAAGCAATACTATGTAGTGTGTATGGAGATATACAGATACAGATGCTACACATATTACAGACATACAATATAGCATAGATGGTAAAATTATAAAAACATGTATGGAAGTGATACACATGCAATTCAAGATACAGGTTAACTCTGTGATGAACAAGTAAGGGGCACTTTTGCTGTCTTGTAACATTTTATTAATTTAAAATTAATTTTTAAAGGAAAAAGTAATATAATGGTTAAAAGATGTAGAGAAAGTATATGCAAACTATTCTTTTTTCAGAAGTAATTAGAGGGAGCTTCTGCTGAGAAGAGGCAAGACAAGATAAAAAGAAGAATGATCTAGAAAAACTGTAGAGAAGGAACTGTCAGAAAGGGGGGGGGGATGTTTCAAGAATAGAAAACTTACTTCTCTATTGTGTGTATCTTTCAGCCAATGCTCAACATTGTGTGTTACAATATTTCACATGATAGTAAGAAGAGTGCTCTCCTGAGGCTCTATCTCAGCTAATGGATTAGGATGACAGACCACCAGCTTGGAGGTTCTGGGTACCTCAAGCCCCTCTATGGGATGAACGTATCAGGCACATCTCCAAGCGTTCACCACCAATCAGAGGGCTAGAACAAACAAAGCAGACTTGCTCCAGCATCACTTCTCAAGCCAGATACTAGCATGGGTAGGTTTCTAGCCAGACAGTGAGTCTGTGGCTCTCATGTTCCTATCAAGGTGAGTTACTACAATACAGATCGTCTGTATTGATATTCTAGACACAGCTTTAGCAGCAAGCTATGATCAGTAACTGAGTCGCAGAAGAAATCAGGAAAAATTCACGTCAAGTTAAGCAAACTACACATTTGTCATTACCCCCGTTGTCTTCCTTGACAATTTAGTCTTTATAATACAAAGTTTTTATCAACAATCATTTCTGGGAACCAATTGTTCAGAATCCAACTGTAGGATGATGGCCACGTTTAGCACTTAAATTCAGGATTGGTTTTATTACCCACAACATTATCAATAAAGTGAGGTATGCTAAAATTACTTTGTTTTGGTTTGTTTCTGCTTCTCAGAAAGCAGGAAGGGAAGAGAGATCATTTGCTTCCACAAATGATTCACATGAAATCAAATCTAAACTTTCTACTCAAAGTACAATATGGAGTCCAGCGGCATCTACACTGCCTGAGAGCTTGTTGAAATGAAAAATCAGGACTCACCAACCAACTAAATCAGAATGTAGATTTTAGCAAGAGCCCATGTGATCAGTATGTACATAAAAGTTTGGTCCAATGGTCCAGAAGATTACTAAGTGAAGGTCTTTTCTGTTTGAGTACCACAGTGGTATAATCCAGTGCCAAATCACAGAAAAGACATTTTATTAGAAATGAGGGTAGGATGATATTTACAAGAATCAAATTAAACTTTTTTAAAAAACTCATTGTTTTCTTGGAAGTCTTTGTTTTAGGCCAGTACATTTTATAAGCAAATCTACCCTCTTTCCAAATACTTTGGCTGAGATCTATTAGTAAAAATATGATGTGGAACAAAAATAGTACAATCACTGTTTCTCATTATCTCGTTTTGATTCTTGAACCAAGATCAATCACTTTCAAAAAGCACTCTGCAAGCATAAAATATATTTTCTGTTAATCCCTTTAAGTATCTATTTTACAAAAAACTCCTTTTTAGATTCTATTTCTCCCCCCTCCTTTTTGTCACAGATTCAATCATAATTTTCCAGTTTTTCTCCTTATTCAATTTCACCACAGTGTCCACAATCCAAACCCCGTGGTTTTGAACTTGACGTATTCCATATGCTTCTCACACAATTCAGGGGAATGTTTCCAAGCACCCATCTGGATACAGTTTAGACCAGGGCAGAAATAACTCACAGACCTTGCCATAAAGCCCTTCTCATTATCCTCTACATAAAGGGGAACATCTTGCATTCTACAAAATTTATTTTAAAAATAAAAGTCAAGCAAGTAACACAAAATCATCAAAATTAACTTCTTATGGACAGGAAAGGAAAAAGCTGAGTTGTTAAGATTTGTCTAAATAACAATTAGGATTTAGGATCCATTAAACAATAAAATGAATGAAACTAGCTTTTTGTGCTTATCTCCTTTATTCTAGAGAGAGCTCAGCATCATCTATTTGGATTTAACCATGACCTGCTACAGAAGGTATTTTAGAAATGGCAGAGTGAGATAATTTAACATTCACTGACCATCTGGTATGCATCAACCTTGTGCTATATGTTTTACATTTGATATCGTAAACTTTAATGGTGGCACTTATACATATATGATTATCTCCTATAGATGAAATGAATCTCTTTAGGTTTCAAATAAATAGCTTCTTGGCATTAACTTATTAGTAACTAGTCAAGAAATAGGATGTCTGTCTTAAACATTCCTTGTACCTGGCCCGGTTCCTGTCACCCACTGAACATAAGATTAGTCAACAATATGAATGTGGTAGAGACTAAAAGGAAAAATCCAAGAAAGAAGCCTTGTTATTTGGCAATTATGAGGCCTAGTAAACCATGTGAAGGACTTTGGACTTTATCATAAGAACAATAATCCTGTTTCACTCATCATTACATATAAAGGACCTGGCCTGAGAGTCACAGGTGCTGCCTATATGAGCACACAGTAGGGCTTTAAAAACATTTGTTGGATAAAGGAAGACATATATATCAGGTAAAACTTACAGGCGTAGATTTCTTCCCATAAAGAACTCTGAGTTTTTAGTAAAGACAAAGGAGGACAGAAACTGTTTTCCCATGTGGCAGCATAACCTCTCCTTGCCTCTCAGGCACTCAGAGGGTGTCCTTGTGTTAACACAATGCCACTTGTACCCTGAAGAGGCACTGTCTGATTGATGGACTGAAAGAAAGCAACTTCAGATGTTTGAACGCAGTCCACGAATGGGACTGTTATTTCATTTGTAAAATCCTTCATTAAATAAATAAATAAAAATAAAATATTCTCTTGATGCACAGAACGGCCTGTCTAGGAGAAGGAGCAAAACTTTTTTTGAATAAACAGGCCAGTGTCCTCAAAATAATCATCTTCTCTCAATAGTTATAAGTTATTCTATTCCTTCAAAAATGGAATCAGAATCCAAAATGGTGCCCAATAATATGTGATAGGATATAATAAGTAACTTTTAATTTAAAATGGCAATTTAAATGCCAAAATCATTTCACTCCCTATTTGTTAAGTGTCTCCTACTAGCACGGCATGTCACAGGCAACCTTTCTGCTGATTGATCAAAAAGGCTCATGTCATTTACCATGTGCTTTTCACTACCTACTTCTCGAAAAACACATTATTATTGTTAATACTTATTCTAGACCACTCTGAATGTGGCAGGATTCTACTGATTCCATATCCATAGTCCATATTCAAAAAGTTTTACAGTTCAATTAGGGACATACCAATGATTTTACAAACCAACCATCAAGCTCCTAAAAACTTTCAAAATCTTTTTTCTGGAAGTAGAGCAGACAGTGAGGTGGATTGGGGTAGGGATATGGAATATGGGGAAAGGAAGGCTCTACTGTGATGGGGATTTCTGCTGAAGAAAGGATGTTAGCATTTCTCTGGAAGACTCTAAATGTGTCTAATTAAAAAAAAAGATACAGTTACTGTTCTCTGAAAATAAACATGCCACAAATTAATGTGCCAGTAGCACAGGCATATCTTTCTCATAATGTTAGGCAGGGCTCTAGAACCATTCTCAAGAGAATTTTAATGCCATTTATAACCCAAACTATGACTAAAGAGAGGAAATTTGGAAACAGACTTCCTAAAGTTCCCACCATGTTCTCTAACAGTTGCTTGGACACACATGCTGTTAGCTGTCCATTCTATTAGTAACCGTGCTTCCTTCCTGCAGACTCATTCACACTGAAACAATACACCATTAAAAAAAAAAGGGATTTACATAAAAGACAGCTGGAGCCGGTTGCCAGGGGAACTGACAATGTTCCAGACACATTCCACATTAGAAGGATAAACTTCTGGGTAGCCAGGGCTGTTGAAGATGCCTTCAGCCATGTGGAAGGTTCCACCACAAGCTGGAAGAAAACAGAAACAAAGATCGAATGCAAGATACCGTAAGATGAAGGAGAAAGAACACGAGAGGAGCTGTTAGCAGCATCAAAGGATATCTTATTTCCTTTTCCAATTAAAAAAATCTCTGTCATGTATCATCAGGAAAAGATTCTGAAGACTGAGAACTGTAAGCCACGGGATATGATAGATCAGAAGGAACTTCTGTAGTTTCTCTTCTAAAAGCCTTTTCTTGCCGTGAACTATAACTTTATGTAATAAAAGTCATATTTTAATCCCACAACCACTCGGTATTTCGGCCCAGGATGATTTTCGACGCTGGCTTTGAACAGAAGGCAGAATTCCAGCTTTTCCCTCTCAAGAGAACACTGAACTGAACACACAAATCTTCTAGATGTCCTGTGCTTTTAATTGCTAATAACAAGGAAGCCGGCAGCAGACCAAGAGCACACCCCTGGATGGCAGAGCCAGCACTGGGTGGCTCCTCTTTCCCCTCCTGCCTACATGCCACCATCCATCCTGCCATTGGTGACAACACCCAGACTTGCCTGAGCCCAGACAAGGGAGGTGGGAGGCCAGGGAGATGGGAGAACAGCAAATATCCACTCATAAGAGATGCCAATGGACACTGTCAGTCAGGGGCTGCCTTAACAGACACATCATGAAGGAGACCACCAATCATTCCAACATCATCCCAACCAGTGCTCCCTCCTTCCACAGCTAAACTACTAAGGGCATGAGTCACAACGGCCAAGGTGTGGAAATACCCCAAGCGTCCATCCGTGCATGAAGGGAAAAGGAAGATGTGGTACAGAGTTTACTACTGTTAGAATTTACAACAGGTAGATGAATCTAAATTGGAAGACAGTAAGGTTAGTCACAGAGGTAATCTCAGGAAACTAGCTCCCAATTCTGAAGGTGTAACAGTCCCAAATAACAAACCAAGGATGTCTACCATGTTTCCCTTAACCTGGTAGCGCCATTTGCTACCTTCTCTTACCTGATGATGATGCAGCATATGTAGCATGGAAACCTTCCAAATTCAGTGTAGAATCAGAGACGAACCTCAGCATCAGAGCACTGCTGAAGGAAGTGATGGGATGGGGCATGGAGGTGCCACAGTAGCGGCCTAAACGAGATCATGACAAGGAGAATGAACGTGACATGGCACAGGCTGTTATTTCTAGTAACCACAAGAGAACAAAGCAAAAAGAGGAAACCTCTATTTGGAGAATTTACATCAGGGTTGATTTTTGAGACAATGCCTGAGAATTAAAGATATACTATAAATACAAGCATAGGAGAGATGATTTATAAACATGATGAAGAGCATTAGTGGGAGATAAGAAAAATATAGATACCAGGCCCCAAAGGTAACTAATGCTAAAGTCTCCAGCATGGCACAAAGAAATGCGCTAACACTTAAAAGCAATGTATTATAGCCAAAAAAAAAAAAAAAAAAGTGTGGATGCTGGAGCCAGAATACATAGGTTCGACTCTTAGCTCAGCCGTTTGCTGGCTGCACGACCTGAAACAAGTCGTCTTAAGTTTTCTGTGCCTCAGTTTCCCCACTTGAGAAAAGAGACTATCAATAATAATGAAACCTCTATCATAAGGGTATGAGGGTTAATGGGGTTATTATTTATAAAGTTCTTAGAATAGTACCCTGCACAAGTTAAGAGCCTAAGTAAGTGTTTGTTAAATAATAAACCCTCATCCTCAGTCAAGTGCTCACAGATAAATACGCCAAGCCATACAACCAGGAGTGCACAGACCAGCAAGTATTCAAGTGCCCACAGTTGTCTCAGGCACTGTTCTGGGCGTTGGGAATAAAGCAACAAGCAAAACAAAAGCCCCTCCTCTGGTAGAGCTTGTGCAGGATAAGAAGCTTGTATGACAAAGTTCGAATAAGAGTCACACACCAGAAACTTTAAATAACCTGAAAGCATTTTATTTGAAGATATTTCAGAAACTAGCTAGCGGCAATCTTTAATTTTACAGGGATGCCCTACAATCAGAATTCCAGTGTGTGTGCTTGTTGCTTTATTTTTTGCTTTGTTTATTTATTTATTGTTCCATCCATCCATCCATTCATTCATTCTCCTATTGCTTCCACTGAGGACAAAATCAGAAGAAACACTTGATCTGAATATAAGAACCGGTCATATATTAACAAGAAATTTCTCACAGAATGTTATTGAATGCTAGAATGGACAGCGTTTCACTGCTATCTGAAGCTGTTGCAATTTTTAAATTAAACGACAAATAGATAAACCGTTTGTGTCCTTGAAGATGAACAAGCTGTGTTTCTTGAACCCCATATTAAACCTTGCTTTCCTACCCTCTGATTATTTTTACTTGGCTTATGCTGCCCTGGGTATCTGCTGGAAACGTTCTAACCTTGAATGACACCCTATACACACGTCAGTCTATAAATGAAACCCAGCCAGGGTCATGGATGTGAACGAGCCAGCGATGCGTACCTCGGAGGGGCGCGTCATCGTGATCGCCGTCCAAAATTTCTATAAAGTCTTGTGTACACGTTGTGCTGCTTTCAAGTCCAAAGTGGTCAAAGGAGAGGGTAATGTGATTGACTGTAGGAAAAGGAGAGGAGACTAATAAAGTACTGGCAAACAAAACATCCAGAGAGAGAGATTTTACCTCTAGCCATTCATTGTGTGGGTTCTCCAGCAGGGAACCATTGCCTTTGGTTCCTCTGAAGAGGGACAGAGTCACGTTTTTTGAAAATGCCTGTAGAGCTTGAAATGCGGATAGTGGTAAATAGGAGGGCCCTTGGGGATATTGCCTCCATGGAGACCACGGGGAGTGTCTTATTGGAATAGATGGTCTTACCCCTTTTCTAAAATTAACCATTGCTGGGTTCCTCTCTCAGAAGAATTTTTCTCAATAGATGACTTTGCTGACTTGTAAATGAGACACTCTTCAGGGCCCTAGAGATTTGGAGTCATTTATAAAGAAAGCTTTGAATTCCTTAAAGAACAGCAAGTGCCTGGGTGCATTTTTCTTTTGCTATTCTTCCAGGGTCCCTAATCTTCAGAATAGGATCTTTTCCTATTGTCTTTGAACCAGTGAGATCTTCCATCTCAATGCTTTACAACTCATTAGAAATTATCCTTACATGCAAAACTGCTCAGCTCAAGGCTGGGGACTTCTTTATCAAAGGCTTAGTTTCTGGCAACTTTCTTTGGCTAAGGATTACTTCACCAACGCCCAGATTATATGCATGTCAATAAAGACATTCTTTTGTTAACTCTTAACATCCTTAGGAGAAGTAGTAGAGAATATTTCAGTCAAATTCTTCATTTTTTAGATTAGCTAATGGGGTCTCATTAGCTTAAGTGATTTGCTTATTGTCACAAAGGTCACTGTAATTAGAGAGCAGAGTAAAGAACATAATGCCTTTCCTACATGACGTCTGAAATCATAAATTTCTCCTGAAAGACTCAAGGAAAGGCAGGACTCCTCCAAAACGGGATTCATAAGGCCCCAGGGTCACCCTCTTGTCAAGGCATTTTGCACTGAGTCCTTCCGGGTCTCCTCATTTTCTCTGTCTCAAGTGTGGACAGTAACACTTACTACCAGGTTGTTACCAGGTCAAAAAATAAGATTCTATAATTTTTTAAAAGAAAATAATGTAAGCACTTATAAAATGTTTCTTCCAGGCCCGTGCTAGAATTTTTCTTAATACGTGCATCACACCAGAGACCAGATTTTACCATTAGCTTCCACTTTAACGGACGCTCAATGTGCTCATGGCACTGAATTCCCAAACTCTGAGTTATCAGTTTTTCAGTTCTTAGTATTCATTTGGTCATTTTGCAACTGTCTTGAGTGTCCACTACACTCAAGTCACAGGGGTTAAAAACAATTTATCGATTATTTTTGCTCGCCCCCAATTTCTCATTCCTGTCCATACAGCAAGGTTATAGGGGGTGTTTTTCCCCCTTTGTTAGGCCTTGAACCTTAAAGTTTTTTAAATTAAGAATAAACAGTAAAAATTACTTTGTGATCCAATTAGGAAACACTTGTTCTCCTGCACATCAGGAATGGGAACTTCCATAAAAAAAGAGGAAGGCCACCAATTGTTAGCACCGAGGAGATAAGAACATTAGTCATAGATGGACTTTCCCACAGACACCATCCATCCCGGATTCCTTTTCTCTTTTATTTTTGTTACTTACATGGAGGTTGAGCTTGAATTATCCAGCTGCAGTTCTGATTGTTTGGATACTTGGCGGGGAACAATGGAGAGGATATGGTATCAAATGAGTTGGTGAGGATGTAGCTTCCACAGGCTGAGAAATGCACAAAAACACACACACGTCAGGTACTTTTGATTTCTACAGACTGTACAAAATAATGATTTGATGAGTAAAAACACAGATGATTTTCTCCTATTTCTGAAATGCATGCCAAGGAAGTACTCTGTACATAAACCACAAGAAAGTAGAAATGCACTGTACATTTATAACAATATTCTTCAATTGCAGGAAGTGGGGAGTGGCAGAGAACAAGATTAAATGGCTATGAATTGCCTGAATCATTCAAACGAAACATTATTATTGATTTGCTCACTTTGCCCACTCATAAATTATAGGTATAGGGATAACCTCTTTATGAGCAACTTCTTTTTTTTTTTTTAGGAAAATAAATAGTCAATTGAACAAGACTGCATAAGGATGCCTATGTATTATGAGAGAAGCACAAAGCTTGGGCAGTGCAGAAAGGAGGGTCTGTCGCCGGCTGGAGAGAATAAGGGGTGTGTCACGGATGACATGGTAGGAGAGAGGAACTGGGGCTGGGGAAGAGTAGTCCAGAGAGCCAGTGGCCTGAGCTAAGACACAGAGGAGAGTCAGGCCTGCGACTACACAGACTTGGCTGAAGTATGGCGCTTTTAAGGGCTGTTGGAAGTGATGCTGGAAAAAAGACTGGGGCAGATTCCAGGGCCCTTAGGTAACATCTGAAGGAACTGGGGCTCTATTCCCTAGGCAATGCTGAGCCAGGACAGATCAATGGAGCACTCAAGGGCAAGACCACAGGGGGGCTTTTGTGAGCTGACTTTGGAGGAAGATAGGAAAGGGGTGGGTGAGTTGGAGGAGGCTTTATAATAATCCAGTAGAGATCTACTGGAGGCATTGTTTACTATGAAGCAAACCGTAAGTAATTAATTAAATGAAAAAAGGAAATGTGTTCAGAAACTATATTTTTCTTTGGGGAGTGACTAATTTATGCATTCTGTCTTGCTCCAAAGTCTACAATGAATCTTTGGGACATCTCGATCCAGGAACCATCCCTAGGCAAGCCCCAAATTGACTAAGTGACTAAATGGACCACACTTAGTTGAAATGACAAAGACCAGCTGAGTAAAACTCAGAGGCACACTGAAGTCGACCCACAACCCCTCCCACACAAGGGGATAAAGGGTCCCTCTCTAAGACTAACCAGATGAAAGGCAATGGGTGAAAAGGCGGAGTAGGATGAACTGAGAGGTAATGATTTAAGAATGAAACCAATGGAAAACAACACCGATTCCTCAGGTGGACAAGGATAGGATTCAGAAATGAGGGCACCTCAACCTCAAGGGATAGAGCCTAACTCTACATTACAAGCAAGTCTTGTTATTTATGATGGAGTATCTCCTCCCAGCATAAAATGTTGGATAAATGCAGGATACTTTATTTGCTACTGAATGAATCTGGACACTTTACTTACAGTGACTCTAGTATTGAAAATACTTTTAAGTATTATTCTGAAAGCTTGCTTGAGAGACACACAGACCAAAAGGAAGTTAGCATCATCTGTTAGACAAGAGTAAATGCAAAGGATGAACAGTTGGGATCATTGAAATTGATAGTTCCTTTGTTCTATTTAAATTGTTGCCTGTCAAGTAGAAAGCTGGGACCAATTTCTGAGGCCTGGCCTCCTTCTACTGGGGCACCCAGAAGGACACTCCAGAGCAGATGGCCAAGGCCTCGAGGACACACACAGATACACAAGGCACTTGCCTTGCCTGAAGTGAGCTCGGAAGCCCCTGCTCTGTCTGGAAGGGCCAGACTGAAATCGCAAAAAGAGGCTGTTTCCTGAAGAAGTGATGGGATTAGCCAGTTGCTGTCTTCCACACACACTGGCAAGGCGGGTAGTCATGGCACTTAAACCATCATATGCCTGCAAAGAAAGACAACAGGGAACACACTGATTCAGAACTTCAGATTTACATCTCTGAGGCCCATATTCCATAGGCTATCTACACACACACACGGGTGAGCTAGGGGAAAACAACATATGCACAGGATCCTCATGTCATTGTCTCCTCACAGACCAGGGCAGTGTCTGAGTCACTGGTCATGTCTAGGAAACTTATATGGATTCCAGTGGAAGTTCCTGAGCTGAAGTCACCATTACATCCCAGGATATTTATTTATTTATTTATTTATTTATTTATTTATTTATTTATTATTTTATTTATTTTCTGAGAGAGAGAGAGAGCGAGAGCATGTGAATGAGCAGGGAGTGGGGGCAGACCACCATTTAAAAAAAATCCTAGGATTTCAGTAATGTTATGTCAATATGGTCTTGCTTTAAAGAATACCTTCTAGAATGCCTTAGGAGGCTGGAGAATATACTAATTGACTCTTGGTCAGGACTACTTGCATAAATCTATTTGTGTCTCTCGTGGTGATTTGTTTATTTAGTACAGCATGTCTTATACTTGAGTGGAACACTGGGGTTCTGTGAGGTTATAGACTCCGCCACCAAAAAAAGCACCACCAACAGAAACAACACACACCCTGAGGATTTTTACAAGTCCATATACTCACAAAAGCAAGACTCTTCAAATCTCCTTTATTTCTCCCCAAATTCAGAGGCCTAGTGAGTAAATAGGTGTTGTTCCTTCCTTTTCTAAATGGCTGCAATCCTCTTAAGGCCAAACAGTCAGGTAGAAAAGTAAGGATAGAAGGTTCAGAGAGTCACATGAATGAGACATTTCCCTGGGGATTCTTTGAACGAATACATCTTCCGGGGGATTTCTGTGTTTCCTAGATCCACCCCCCCAACCCCAGCTCTGGAATCGAAGGGTTTTGGCTGCACTCCATATGCCTGGGGCACTACTTTGCAGGAAACGGATCTGAGACAGAAGGTTTCCAGATGTCCCTGAATCAAAATTATATACCAGTGATACCCTACATTTGATTAGCATGTGGTAATTTTACAAGCATCATCACAAACATCCTAACCTCACCCTCAACACCATGTGATTTTTTTTTTAAATGAAGAAAGTGAGACTTAAAAGTGTGCTAGCTATTGAAGTGTTGCCTCATCCAACATAAGTTAGTAACTCATCCGAGATCATACAGATAGTGAGGAGTAGAGTCAGGAACTTATTTCTTCTCTTCCAAATTCTATGTTATATTGTGTTACTTCTCTTTAAAATGCTCATGATATAAGAAACTCTTAATCTCATGAAACAAACTGAAGGTTACAGAGGGGAGGGAGGGTAGGGATAGGGCGGCTTGGTTATGGACATTGGGGAGGGTTTGTGCTATGGTGAGTGCTGTGAAAGGTGTAGTAAGCCTGATGATTCACAGACCTGTACCCCTGGGGCAAATAATAATTAAATAAATAAATAAATAAATAAATAAATAAATAAATAAAATGTTCATGATAATTATTAAGTTATATATACCAAATTGTCACTTAATGAAAGTACAAGACCTCAGATTTTTAAAGAAACAACTGATTTTTTGAACAGTTTAGAATAGCAATTCTTTTATTTGAGACTGTTCCTAACACTTGTAATATCAAATAAGCTTAAGTTTTAATTAATACAACTATAAGAAAAAAAACTGCAAGAGAGAAAATATGAGAAACCTCGCTCCCNTTCCTAACACTTGTAATATCAAATAAGCTTAAGTTTTAATTAATACAACTATAAGAAAAAAATCTGCAAGGGAGAAAATATGAGAAACCTCGCTCCCATTTAAAATTCTAAAGTCATGAAAATTATCAATATGCAATTACTTCCATTTAGTTCCCAAGGCAGAACTAGCAAATTACATTAATATTGGCTACTGAATCACATAATTTATAGGTATATAAAATCTGAAATCTTCTGGCAAAAGTTTTCTAGGCCTAAGAACTGGTTTTCTGATCTGTTGCTCCAGTGGTAAAAATCAGAGAAATATACAAAAACAAAACCCCCAAAAGCTGTACATTTCTATTAACTCTTTTCTAGATGACAACAGTAAAATTTTGAAGTTGAATCCACAAAAGAAAAAGTGACCACCATTCCCGAAAGTTCTAACTACAAGGGCTCTAAAAATAAAAGTATATCTGGTTAAGTGGTAATTCCTACAAGAAGTTAATCAGTGTCTTTACAAAGTATCCAGAGTTTTGTCAAATTTCCAGATACCAACACACACATTCAAAATACCTAAACATGGGGCACCTGGGTGGCAGAATCGGTTAAGTGACCAACTGTTGGTTTTGGCTCAGTCTTGACCTCAGGGTCATTATAAGAAATGTGTTGGGCTCTGTGTTCAGTGGGGAGTCCGCTTGAATATTCTCTCCCTCTGCCCCCACCTCCTTTCTCTCTCTAAAATAAATAAATAACTCTTGAAAAAAATACCTAAACATATGTATCACATGAAAATAGGAGACTTGTTAAAAGAGTGGAACCTGGCACATAACAGAAAATAAATGTTTGATGTACAGATGAGTAAATGAACTGCATATATAAGAGTATATGGGCCTCTAAGAAAGTGAACTAAGAATGAGGGAAAGCCCAGAGTTAAGAAATAACTCTCCTCTTGCTCATGGACTGGAATGTATAAATGCATAACAGGCTATTCACAGTAGGAAAGAAGTCAATTGGGGCTGCTTTCTGGGATGCTTTTGTATTCTGGGCCCAAATGGCAGTGGAGGAGGGTCTAATCCTAGGGGCTGGGCCACACCACACGCACAACCCCTCCATGCCCTTCTCGCCGGCTGTGCCAGCTTTTTGCCAGCACAGTGAGAGAACACAGAAGGCTGAAGGTGGGCAGAGGACATCAGATGTGTCCCCAAAGCCCAGAGTATTCAGGACACATGACATTATGACACTCTAGGGAACCCTCCGTACTCTAAGCTCTACCCAGAAGTTAGAACTGAGCCAAACATTTATAAATTGTAATAGTTGATGCTTTACTGTCGTAAGGAATTTTGGGGAATATCAACCCTTTTTCAAAGGTAAAGTCTATCAACTCCAGCATAAGGTGACACTGGGCTGGGAGCCATTCAGGTGTGAGGCTAGCATCCCTTTATGATGCCATGTATGGTGGATCGGGGTCAGAGCCCTAAGCCCTAAGCACTGTGTGCCTGACATGAGTAGATAACTCATATTTTTCATCAGATTTAAATGAGTGCAAAGATACAGAGTACTTACAGTGCTTCCTGGCACATAGTAAGTACTAGAGAGATATCAGTCTCTATTATGAAAGTGAAAAAGAAAGCTAAATTGCTGTTTAAGAAATGAATAAAAGTAGGAAGCTATGGAAGCAAAAACAAAAAGAGGTCCAAGTGTGGGGGTTTGTCCAGACTATTGATGAGGCTGGAGCCCGGGCAGGGGACATGACCCATGGATATTACCCAATGGGGACTGCGGGGCTGGGAGGTGGGGGCAACTTCTTATCTGGCTCCAAGTGATTCATGTCCTTGTGTAATCACCTCTCTTTCTCCGAATGTGGGCTAGACCTAGTGACTTGCTTCTAATAAACAGATAAGGGTCAAAGGGATGGGATGTCACTTCCATGATTAGGTTATGAAAGAACTCTTCCATCTTGTCAGCTCTGTCTCTTGCTGGCCCTGTCTAGAGCAAGCTGCTGTGCTGTGAGACACCCAGCAGAGAGGCCTTCCTGGTGAGGAGTGGAGGGATGCCTCTAGACCGTTGTCTGCCGTGAACCAAATCCACAGAGTCCTGCCAACAACCTTGTGAGCGAGCTAGGAAAGAGCCAGGTAAGCAGGACGGGCATTCCTAACTCATAGGAAGTATCAATGCTGTTGTTTTAAGGCATTCAGTTTTGGAGAAATTTGTTATGCAGCAATAGATAACTAATACAGGAGGTATGAAATGAAGGAATGAAGAAGGAATGAACAATGGAGTCTTCAGGATAAGGATGTCTCATGTCTCTAATGNAAATGAAGGAATGAAGAAGGAATGAACAATGGAGTCTTCAGGATAAGGATGTCTCATGTCTCATTAGAACTTCGCTACTAGGCTGCTCTTTGCAGTAATCACCTGCCAGTCTCAAAATAATTTGGTCAAAGTCTACTACACAAAAGAACCTCAAGTTCGTGGTGTTTTGGAGAAATAAAGAAAAAAATTGTAAATTCCAACATTCTCTTAACAAGGGAGAGAAAGAAAGCAAAGGGCCATAAGAAGCAAGAGATGGCATGAAATGTGAACAGTGGCAAGAGATAGCCATCAGGGTGACCTCCTCCCTTCTCTCCTCACTTCTCTGCANATGTGAACAGTGGCAAGAGATAGCCATCAGGGTGACCTCCTCCCTTCTCTCCTCACTTCTCTATGCGGAAATTCCAGAAAATATTTTGGGGAATAATGGATTTGCTAAACCTCCGAGTCTCCTTTTTCCACATCTGAAGTGATCAACCACTGAAAACTCTACTGAAGGGAGCAAAAATTACTCATGAACTTAATGACTTAGAGGTCACTGGAGGTCTAATGAGTTGTCAGGGCGTGATGGGCAGACACTAACTGCGTAGGCTGAGCTGTGTGTGCAAAGGGGAGAAATGAAGACAGCGTGACATCTTCACTTCCCTTTAAAGAGCTGATTCCCCCAGGATGGAGGGAGGACTCTGAAGTAACGTGTGCTGCCTGGCCCATGAGAAACACTCAGGGAATCCAGTTACCCTGAGGGGGAATCCCACCCTCTTCTTTCTTTGTTTCTGCCTTAGTTCTTGGGAAAGTAAGGCTATCACAAATTGTTCAAGAATTTATAATATACAATTGAGTTGGGGGTAACAAAGTATCCAGCCAAGTTAGGGAAAGGCAGTGATTTTAAATCTACGTTCCTCCCCAAAGTTCCCAGGCCGTGATCTCAGGGTCATGGGGTTGAGCCCTGCATGGGGCTCTGTGCTCAGTGCAGAGTTTGCTTGGGACTCTCTCTCCCTCTCCCTCTGCCCCTCCCCCGCTAAAATAAATAAATAAATAGATAGATAGATAGATGGATAAATAAATAAATAAATATTTTTTAAAAATGTGTGATGATATCCATGGTTAGCTCAAACCACACCGTTCATATCCTTTCAGTTGCATGACCTTTGCTTAACTATGCACAGATTCTGACCCATCTGACATTTTCATCAGAATAAGTAAGGCCCAGTGGACAGCGTGCCAATCTTCGGTTCAGAACTCATGGGAAGCACAGAGACCTTATGGTCAGAACACATGGAAGCATTCTGTTCTTAGAGTCTGGACACCTAGACTTGAGACCTGGGTCAGCCTCTGGTATTTGTTTTCTTGCCAAGCCACTTTAGAAGCTTCTGCTTATCATTTCATCATCTTAAAAATGGAAGTAGAGAATCCCTCCCTGCTTCGTCATTGTAAAGCTCAAATAGGATAATGTACTGAAAGTTTAGTGGAAATTATGTAGTATGAATGTGAAAGTGAGTTTCTCTAACTCATTATAGGAATTCTCATACATACATTTTTAGTGGAATTTGGCAATGTAGGGTAAATAAAAGCTAGCACTTTGACTTCAACGTGTCTCCCCTAGGGAAACCCTTGCATTACTGCATTCCGAAATTTGTTTAAGAATGCTCATAGCTATAAGAGTTGCAACAGCCACACATTGGAAGCAATCTGAATGTACATTAATGGCAGAATGGGTATGTGATCTGTGGTATACTCATGAAATGGAATATCATATGGTGGCAAAAAAAAATGCATTAGGTCTGAATGCATGACAACACAGACAAAGTATTAAAAAAATGAAAAAGTATAAAAATAGCCATGAGAATAATAAACCCAAATCCTCACAGGTGGTTTCCTTCAAGATAAGAATGGGGAATAGTATCAGTGTGTGGGCTACATGGGATTTCACTGTCTCCAGAGTAATTCATTTCTTTTGGGGGAAAAAAAAAGAACTTGAAGCAGATATGGTAAAATATTACAGCTTGACAAGTCTGGACAGTGAAATAATTTTGTTCCTTATATACTCTACATGTGTTATTCAGTCTATACTTTTCTATATACTTAAAATATTTCAAAACAGAGTGTTCAGTAAAGAGCATTTATGTCAAGGAAATAATAGGATATGTAGAGTAAGATTTGCATATAAATATGCTCTTCATAGCATTATTATAATAAAAAAGTAATCAAAGTGGTCAGTAATAAGCTAGTGGTTAAATGAGTTCTAGTATGTCCATAGAATTGATTATCTACCCAAAGAAACTGCTTTTAAGGAGAAACATATTAAACAATGATAAGTGAAAAAAGTAGGATTCAAAATGATGTGTGGTAGTACCTTAACTATCTTTACATGTATATAAGTGTGCACGTGTATGTTTGGATCGCTGTGTTTGTGTAGGAAATAAGCCAAAATGTTTAACAGTTTGTCCTTAATATTGCAATATTATGGATGGCATTAATTTATTTTTTCTTCCTCTCTGTATTTCAGAAATTTAATATGAGGAGCATGTAGAATTTTTAAATACCATACATATTTAAAACATTTAAGGGTGTACCAGTCAGACATGTAAATAGATGATTGTGTACAAAGACAAGAAGAAAATACAGTATTCCTCTGACAGTACCACAGTAGCTAAACCAGATGGCTACTAATGCCACTTAATTGGGCCTTTTGCTGCCTCACAGGAATGTTGTTAAACAGATATGGGTTCTGCTTTAAGAGCTCCAAGGCATTTGTTAGTTGGCTAATATCTCCAAATGTACCACAGACCTCTCTCCAGGCTCTAGGCTTATCCATCCCATGGCATTCCAGACATCACTGCGTGGATGGCCCCATAAACCTTGAAAGTCAATGTCTCAGACTGAAGTCATCTTCCCTCCCCTATTTCCTCCTTCACCCTTATTTCTTGCCTCAGACTTCTCCCATATCCCCCAAATCCAGGGGATCTTCATGTTCTGTCAATTCTCTCTCCAAGGTCTCTCTTGGGTCCCTCCCGCCACTCCCCCTGCGGGGCCTTCTAGGTGAGGGACCTCATCAACTCTCACCTGGGTCACCACAGCAGCCTGAAGTTTCCCCTGCCTAAATGTGTGTCTCCTTTAACTCAGGGTCCTAAGAACCATCACTGCAGTGCACTCTTTATAAAATGTAAAATGTGATACAAGAAAGCTGAGGTTCCCCATCCTGTAAAATATTGCATCAGATAAAGACAAGCAATCACTGACGCTTTGCTTAGAGAATAGCTAGTGTCTGATCCCCATGCAGTGTCCGGCACGGAAGCCCCCTGCTCTGCCCACTAATCTGAGCCACACTCCTGCTGAAGGACTGACTCGTGATCACCTCCCAGAAATCATCAGCACTCACAGCCCGAAGCATATGACTGAGGGGAGAAAAATGAACATTAGCTTCCTCGTAATGTTTGCATTTTCCTTTCCAGAAACTGAAATCTACTCCCTCAGATCATGTTGGAAAGTAGGAAGTAGGAAAACATTTCTAGTGCCTCTCCTATTTTCTGGCTTTACGAAGTTGCATCTTGTTCAGGGAGGAAATAAACCAACTGAATGTGTGGGTTAAAATCTATGACAATCTGGAGTAAGAGGAAACTATTTTAATTCAAAAGCAAAACATACAGCATGTTGTATAATCCCCCAAAGTTTGGGCTGAGCTTCAGAGTTGAGCTTTCCACGCAAACAAATCGTGAACATATATGTATAGATATGTGTGTAAGACTATGCTCCTGTTTTCACTTTCTGTTCTACTCCATTTTTCTTTCTGAACTCATTTGTGAATCTTCTGGAAGGTATTAAAATAACACATTTATGAGGTGATACAATTCCCTGAGATGATGGAGTGGAGAATGTGTGAAAAAAATTGTAATAGATATTTTAAGATTTTTAAGAATATTAAAGTAAGATAAAAATGAGTCTGTTCATAGCTAATGAGGATAGTTAGCAATGAACTTTGGATTACAGATCCAGTTCTGTGTACCTACAGCTCACAGTTTTTAAAAAGATAAGGCCTTTAACATAGTATTAGTAGTAACAGAAGCAGTTGTAGTAGTAATAGAAAAATGTGGAGTAGCAATTAACATTTATCTGTAGCAAACACTGTGTTAAATGCTTTACATTTTAAAAAATTCAATTCTTCGAAAAAAAAGAATGCAAAAAAATTTTAATTCTTCTAATTCCACTTTACAGTTGGTTAAATTGAGACTCAGAAAACAGAACTTGTTCACAGTCACACACTAAGCTGTGTACAGCCAGAATATGAATCCCATGCGTGGGACATCTAAGCAATTATCATGAAACGAACTGAAAAAATAAAATCCAGTTTTATTAATTGAGAATAGAATATTGAGGGATCATGATTTTCTGAAGCTAAGTGATAGGTCCACGATCTCCGAGAAAGAATCATGGGAGCTCAGGAAATAGAATGGAAATGTCTCATTTATTGAGACCTGCAATAAAGCATCCTCAGTGGCATTTGAGAAAGTCTTGTTTGGGGCCCCCATGGATTTCAGGGCAGTTGGCACCTGTCATGCATTCCATCCCACTGAACATGGATGCATGGGATTCCCAGCGTGGCGAATTCAGCAGACTGTGTAACAAAGGGCAGTGCCCAGGACCAATAAGTAAACCTAAAATTTATATCCCTGATTCCTAAACTCGGTTTTCTGCTTTGATTCAGATATCAATCCACTTCTTATCTTTTCCTGGCCTAAAAGACCACAACATGTCTGGTCTAGCATGGCCTCCTCTCTCACGTAGGCCTGGCTTAATTTGTCTTTCAACCCTGTCTTTAGCTTTTATTTCATTTTTAACTCCTTGCAACACATGTCTACTGCTTTGGATTTCCTTAAAGATGATCAGGTGGGAAGGATGAGATATGTGGAGTGCAGAAGAGATCATTCGCATTGGGGTAGAAAGTCAATTTGGCAGATGAGAGTCTCTACAATATTTTCACGTGCTACACGTGGTGGTGTAGCTGTTAATGGAATTCCCATCTTGGAATGGGAATGGCTCCGAGACAGAGGAAATATTAAGTGAGATGGAGGGGGATCCCTTAGGAAAATATCCAAGCTGTTAAAGTCATAAGAGTATGTGAGGAAGGAAATGAAAATATTACTCATTATAGCAGCTTTTCTTGGGGGTGGGGTGAGGGGGAGGAAGTGTAGGGTTCCTCAGTCAGTGATGTTTCTCAGGCAGCTCCTGCCTCTGAGATTGAACACCAGGTTAATTACACAGCCACGCATCTCACCTCGGGACTTTGTCATCCCTGTTCCTGTGGTGTACACTATTGCACGTGGTCTTCCATTTTTACAGATTATAACCTCTAGTAATTTGGCATTGTTGCAAGCAATAACTCAAAGATTACTGGAAATGTTGATAGGAAAAGACATCCAAGAAGCTCCTTTCATTTTCACAAATAAACAAGCATTTAGGGAGACTGTGAGCTGAAATGCACACAAAACCAAACAAAACCCGTGCCCACAGATTGAGAACTGTGGCTTCAAACTCAGTCATGCTTTGCTTTGGGGGCGAAGAGCACTGGCACAGCTTTGAGTGACTAATTTGGTACTGGAAGGCAAAATGGCCAGGCAGCTTATCAAAAGCAAGTCACAGAATAAAACGTTTTAAAGAAATCATTGGAGATCGTCCTCAAGCAGCAAATGCAAACGAAACTTTCTGTGGGAAAAAGTGAGGGAGAAAAGGAAGAAATGGAGGTGGGGAGAGAGACTGATTTTTGGCCTGGATTTATTTGTAAAACAATAAATATTTAAAGGATCACTTCCATTGTCTCTTTGAAGCACTGAGTTCTATTATTCCTGTGTCTATTTGCTGTTTTGGAAAAGATAAATGTTTTAAAAGAAAACACATCATGGGTAGTTTCTAAAAAAATAAACAAATAAAACAAAATATGGATTCTGTGGTCCTTGTTTGCCTTGTTCTGCCCTGTGCCTTACTGTCAAATTATGTGAACAACAGCAGACTCCACGGCTTTGGGTGGGGGTGGGGGGTCTGGTATTCTTCACTTCAAATCACACACTTTGTTTTCTTTCTCCTCGACTGGCACACAAAGCTTCAGAAAGAAAAACAGTTATTCACATGCCCCCCCCCTTTTGTACTAGGCTCTGTTAGCCCTAATGTATACTTTTACCAAAGGAGAGGCTGGACCTGGGCCGTGCTCTGCTTGCTTTCATCTGCTTCTGACTGATTCTCACAAGGCAGACATTCCATCCTGCTGAGCAAAGAGGATGCTGAAACCAGAGGGCGGGAGTCTCCAGGGCCCCCCGCTGGAGCGGCAGAACTGACCTCTCCCGCTCCCATACTGAGCTACAGCCAGCCTTTCTCAGAGATCGATAAGAGCTCACAGAGCTACATGGATTTAAGGCTCGGAAGAGAGACTCTAATTAAGCAATTAAACTGTCAGTCGGAGGTCACTTTAATACTCAGCCTTCGTGAAAGGCAACATAATGGAGCCATTTTCGTGCTGACCATACAGAGTCAGGCCCAACCAGTGGGTCCCACTCCTGCCTTAGCAAGAAATACTCACAATGTGTCATTCCGAAGAGCCTGAGGTTAATTGCACTAACCACTCAAAAGGGACGAAGTGGAAAGTGCAAACATATTACCAAATTAGTTGAAACCTGACCGCCAGTTGAGCTTTCTGATTAGCTCCCCATGATGCCATCACCATTTCAATAGAGGTCAGAAAATTCCGTTTCTCTCTCTTTTTTCATTAGAGCAGCATGAAATCCTAGAAAACACGCCTCTGCGATGTTATCTAAGTTCTCATGTGGCTCAAAATAGTGAGATTGTATATCAATAACTGTGCCAGGGAGTGAACTCAGCACAGCACATTCCCAAACGTGTCATCTGCAGTTTTCCAGTGAAGCACTGACTATGGCAAGAGGCGAGACTATAAAATTCATTTATTCATGGATTCAACCATGCATCTATTAGTGATTCATGCAGCCTGCTGCCTTTGGGATACAAAGGCTACTGCTGCTGGTTATATGAAAGGGGATGGAGGCTGTGCATTACTGTACCATTTTAAAATTGTCATCCATTCCTTCGTCTTGCTAAATGTTGCCTTTAGTTCCATGAGGCCAAGAGAGACGGCTTGGGGTTCCCTGTGGGCTTACCCTGCCTCCACTTAGGACTGCTAGGGACCGGACCTGCTACAGGAAGAGCTCTCTTCTGCACAGCAAGTGGAGCGTGGAGATGACCTCCTACCCAAGGCCAATCCTATGTCCCAGAGCAGAAACTGAAGCTTAGCGAGTCTGTATGGGTCTGACTGTGACCTCCGGACTGAACCCACACTGATGACACCAGACCCTCGGTGTCTGATTTTTCACGTCCCACCATGTGCTTCTCGTCTGACCCACAGATACAACTCCTAACTGGATCCTCTTTCTCTGTGGGTTCGCCAGGCACTCAATTTTATAAATGAGCAAACTCAGATCCCCCAGCCATGACAAAAGGGAGTGGTGGAGCCATGCCCGGACACTAGTGGCCTCTCAAGGTCTGGTGCATAGTTGACGCCAAAGGTTGAATGGGTGCGTGGAGCACAGATCACCTGATGTCAAGGCAAAGACACCTTCTACCTCATATCTTGAATCCTAACGTTTGTCCTTATATTGATAAGTGAAGTCTGGGCTATCTAAAAGAGAATTCAAAATGGTTCCAAAGGAACCCCAGTTTTATTTTCTCCCCCTATTTTTTCAGTTGTCCTCTATTCTGCAATTCAGTTCCTTGCATGTACACTGTAATTTTTATATTTTCTCAGAATACGTACTCTTATTTTAGGCTTGCTTATGTTTTAGTGCTTGTCCTGCTATTAATTTTTACCTGGTTTTGATCATGACTATTTGGACTTCAATGTTCTTATTTTTAAAAAAAGAATACTACCAAAAAATCAGCATATGACAGTAAATTATCTCTATTTTCTCCTCTTGCAACCTTAACATCCTATGTATCTATGTGTTTGCGACTATTAGCCATGATGTCTGTTAAAATTAATATTTACACTGAGACAATCAAAACCGTTACAGGAGTTTTAAAAAAACATGATTGCTGGTCCCATCCAGCCATAAATTACCTTGATATTTAATAGTACACTTGAACTCTATTAAAAATCCTGTGAACACAAATGTTATCTGGCAGCATCATTGGCAGCTGAATATTTTTCTCTTTGCTAATGACTCTGCCTAAGCAAGAGGACCAAGAAATTAACTTGAATGTCTCCAGAATGAATGATTGGCTTTGTACAAACTTAAACTGCAGAGATGTTATGTAAGATATTGGACTGTAGGCTATGTTTCACATCCAGTGTCCATCTAGCTGTAAAGGATAGATGGTTGGTACCTCAATGCTTGCCTTCATGAACCCCTGGACAGCTAACTGTAACTTGGAGCCAAGCTTTCAGCCTCGCCAGGACACTGCCTGCCTGGTTTCAAGCTCTGCCGGCCTCCCATCCTATAACTGGGTCCACTTGGCAACCACATATAGCAGATCTCTACCCTAGTTCACCGGAACAGTCCTCCTTCACATTACTTTATCTATTTGTAAAGGTAATTTATAAACTGTACAAACAAAAATGACTTAGCTTAGGTATGACTTTTGTAATTTTCAATATAAATAAATTTGCAAATCAAAGAAAATTATATATCTTGGGGTTAGCCATGTGTTTTAATTTCTCATCCTAAAAATATGAAATTTATAGAACCAATGCATCTCCAGATCGCTGCCTTGAACATGACTTCATCAATTATTTCATTTATCCCTTACATTCAGTTGCTCCTTTCCAACAGCACCATGCCTTTTGCACATGCTCAAGCTTCTCCATCATTAAAACAAACAAAAACAAAAACAAAAACAAAAAAACCCTTTCAATTGGTCTTGCCTTACCCGAGGGTTATAGCCTTTTATCCCCTTATAACGTTCACTGTCATAACTCCAGGAAAAAGCTAAGAAGCTCCTGCTCCTCCTAACCCGTTGTGCTCTAGTGTCCTCCACTATTACCAACACCCATCCTGCTCCTTACAAGGTCATCAAAGGCTGAATCCAGAGGCCTGGCTTCAGTCCCCTTCCTGGTTGACCTCTGCTATATTTGATACCTTTGATACCCCTGATCACCCACTCTTAAAATTCACTTCACTCCTCATTTCTATACTACCACTCTCTCTGGTTCTCCACTACTTTTGAGTGCCTTTTCTTAGTCTTCTCTTCCTCTGTTCTTCCATTTGCCCCTAAAGTGGTGATATTTCCCAAAGAGTTTACTTGGCACTTTTCTCTTTAGAAAATGCTATTATAAGTGATCATACCTACTTCTGCGGCTTTAACAACTACCCAGATATACAGAAATATCCTCAAATGTACTGGTCTGGCTCAGATGCCATCATGAGCACTCAACGCCTATGTCAAACTCTGTAAGGGCCATAGTGTAGACCTCTAAACTGAAAAGTTTCCAAATCAAACTCATGGTATCTACCCCTTTACTCACTTCATAGCATCATCACTCACTCACTCTTCAAGTGACTAGATTTAACTCCCTCATCTCTATCACCCACCTCACCCTCTACCACATAATTAGTCTCTAAATTTTGGTGATGGTACAACCACCATGACTTCTCCAGTATGTCTCTTTTTTGCCACATTCAAGGCCACCGCCCAAAGCTTTTCCATAGCTTCCCAAACAGCCTTCAGGCTACCTTTCTGTTTCTCTGCCAACCCAGTCCTCACATGGCCACCTGTTATCATTGTAAAATACACTTTTGAGTTGTGATTCCTCTGTTTTATAGAAAACTTCCATTAACCCCCTACAATCTGTAGGATAATTTCAGATTCAGAAAGCATAAGAGAGTCCATCCAATCGTGAGGCTACTCAGAATCTCTTCTATAGACTCTTGGTCTCTACATATGCTCACCCACAGGTAGCTACACTCCAGTACGACATCTCTTCTATCTCCACATGTCTGTGCATAGTCATACTTCTGTGCACAATTTCTCCAATTTTCTTCCCAATGCCACCTCACTTCCACATTTCTACATATGTCATCTCCAATGTGAAAACTTCTTGGCTTCCAGATCCAAATGAATTGCTCTTTTCTGTTTCCTTAAAGTAATGATGATTATTACAGTTACGGAGTCCTACATACATGAGATGTTAGGCCCTGTGCTATGAGAAAGGTTCCTAAGCAGGCTCTTCTTTCACTGATGTCCTTAAGGCCCATGGTCACAGATGGGGAGCCCTGGATCGTCAGCCCATTGCTCCTTTGAGTATTCCGTGCCACCCCCTCTCCCAGGGCTCATTGAACATGCCTGTTGGAGGGCACTCACCATCAGCATTATTATGATTATGGCGAGCACGAATCAATACCTTTGTATATAAAAAGCAGGTCACTTACATCATCTCAAATATCCTAACAACAAATCTGACACAGGTACCTTTTTTTCCCCATTTCACAGTTAAAGAAACTGAAGCTGAAATGTTAACTTTCTTCAAGGCAACACAACCTGAAAATGGCAAAATCCAGGCTCAGCCCCAGGTCTTCCCCACCACAGGGCTAGATTTCCTAACCACAGCATCATGCAATTGATGTAATTCACTTTTAAATTTTTAAATTTTATTTATTTTTAATTTTTTTTCAAGATTTTATTATTTGTCAGAGAGAGAGAGAGAGACAGAGGGCACAAGCAGGGGAGTGGCAGGCAGAGGGAGAAGCAGGTATCCTGCTGAGGAAGGAGCCCTACGCAGGACTCAATTCCAGGACCCCTGGATCACGACCTGTGCCAAAGGCAGACGGTTAACCAACTGAGCCACCCAGGCATCCCAAGATGTAATTCACTGTTTATATCGAAGTCTTGTTCGAGTGCTTAGTGGCAAGTGCTTCTGAATGCCCCATCTGCCCACTGGCAGGAGTACTCCAACTACTTCCTACAGGATTCCCTTTGCCTGACAACTTATTTGGACTATTACATTTTATATTTAACCTCATTTGCTAGACTGAACTCCTCCCAGCACCTGTCTTTGGGTTTATTTTCCTGTCTCCATGCCTATGACCAGATCATATTTGAGGCTTCACTTGCTCCTATCTATTGCCTCCTGTTAAGTTTGTTGAGTCAAGCCCAGCTGCAGGCTGAGATACGGCAGTGGTCAATAGCAAACCCCGGCTGTATATTTATATCTCATGTAGGTGGAAAGCTCTACTCATGAACACAGGAGGGAGAAAATGCAGCCATGCTGGGCGTGCCTTTGACCCAGGCTTTGTTTTGCTCACATGCTCTTGTGTGTTGAATTCTATGGGTTATGGACTTTACCAAAGAGAAGATACTGTACCTGGCACCATACCAACAACTGGGAGAGGAAGCAAATGGTGGAGAATTGCCCACTGCAGGCACATCTACAAAGTAAACAATTTGTTTCTGGCCCATTTTAACTTCTCTTGAAGACCCCTTTTCTCTTTCAATGCTTTATTTTACCCTCATTCTTTATGAGAGTACAGAGTCCCTGGTTGGTAGTTATTTTCTTTCTTTAGGCTGAAGATACAATGCCATTGTCTTTTCTCCTTCTAATTGTCACTGTTGAAAAGTCAGGGTTCACTCTGCCACTTCCTAAAAGGCAATCTTCTCTCTTACCCACTCCCTTGGCTGATTGTAACATAGTTTCCCCTTTATCTTTAGGTTTTTTTTATATATATATTAGTATGTCTTTCTATTTACTTCTCTTTCTATTTCTACTTGCTTAGTTGTTTGGGTTCGTTGGGATTCTTGTTTTTCTAAATGTGATGTCTTTCCTCAATTTTAGAAAAGTGTTAGTCATTAGCTTTTCTTTTTTTTCAATAAAGATTTTATTTATTTATTTGACAGAGAGAGACAGCACAGGCAGGGAGAGGGGCTGAAGGAGAGGCAGAAGTAGGCTCCTGTTGAGCAGAGAGCCCAATGTGGGGCTCAGTCCCAAGACCCTTGGATCAGAACCTGAGCTGAAGGCAGACACTTAAGCAACTGAGCCATTCAGGCACGCCAGTCATTAGCTTTTCAAATACTGCTTTTGTTCCATTGAACTCTCACTTTTCCTTCTGAGATTACAATTAAATGTGTATCTTTTATAAGCCTCCTCTATGCGTCTTAACCTCTCTTCTATATTTTCTATCCTTTGGCCTATCCATGCTTTATCTCCAGATAAATTCTTCTGACTTATCTTCCAGTTCACTATTTCTCTCTTCATTTCTGTCTAATCTGTCTAAAATACCAAAAATAGCGGGGCGCCTGGGTGGCTCAGTCGTTAGGCACCTGCCTTCGGGTTGGGTCATGATCCTGGGGTCCTGGGATCGAGCCACACATTGAGCTCCCTGTTCAGCGAGAAGCCTGATTATCCCTCTCCCACATCCCCTGCTCGTGTTCCCTCTCTCACTGTGTCTCTCTGTCAAATAATATATAAAATCATTAAAAAATAAAATAAAATAAAATAAAATACTCCAAAAAACCAAAAACAAAAAAATCTTTGACTAGATCTTAATTTCAGCTATTATATTTCATCCAGTTCTAAAAATTTTAATTGGTTCTCATTCATATTTGCAATGTTACTTTATATAGTTTGCAGTTCCTTGTAAGGAATTTAAAGTTTGACTTTTATCTCTATGAGCTTAGTAATCATAATTGTTTACCAATCTGCCATGTTAGTATGTTTGTTTCCATTGTGTGTTATTTGTATTGTATCTCATTTATGTTATATTATTTTCTCAGGTACACGCATATCTTTGATAGTGTGCTGGTTATTGCTCATGAAAAATTATAAGTAGAAATGAGATCTGGGATGACTTTATGTTCCTTTGAAGAAGATTCTAAATTGCTTTTGTCAGATGTCCAAAGATATATTAACAGTACAGGGTGCCCTCTCATTATTTCATGGCTTCAGATTTTGGGGGCCACTCAGACGACTTGAAGCAGGGATGCAATCTCTATGAAGGCTGTTTTACTTTTCTTTTACCTAGGATATGGGATAGCTTGCCAGGACTTCAACCCTATTCCATCTAAACTCACACTTTGCTCCTCTTTGCCCTGAGAGGATCACAGAGGTACTGCTAACCCCATCTGGATCAGCAAATGCTCTATAGGTAAAAGCAATCTCAAATATTAGACTCACATCTCTTAAATATTAACTCAGAAATTTCACACTCTTTATGAGTTCTTTGCTACATTTTGCTACATTTAGGAAGTTTTTAAATATCACCTAAAATGTTAAATTGTCTTCATCAGGAGAGTTGGTCTGAATCACCATTATGGCAAGTGTATACTTTGCTCTGTACCTTAAGTTTGTACAATGCTTTGCCAACTTAGACTCTGAAGATTCATTTAGAAGGCTAATACATAGTCATAAATCAACTGATCTTTTAACCAGTTTACTAATTTTACCTTGTAAAACAGTATTTGAAATCATACCACTTGACTGGACTACTTTGAAAAAGGTGAAACAACTTTTGAGTTTTCCTGAGTTAAATCTGAAGCTAGCCAGTTTGAGTTTATGTAAGAAACTGTCAGAAAACTAAAATAGAAAGATCCATTAGCCAAGAGAATCTGGTTTATATTTGAATGAAATGTCTCTAAATACAAATGAAAGATGGAAAATCTTTGGTTAAAAACAGGTAACCAAAAAAAAAAAATAAATGAAAAACAAAAAGAAAATCTCAAAATACATCCTCATTCACTCCTACATTAAGGATAAAGCATTAGTTTCAGGTGAGAATGTACTAAAGTTGAAGGTAATGACAGAAACTTTGGTCATCTGACCAACTAATAGGCATCTCTAACTCCATCCCCCAATTTATTCTGCCTATCAGACACTGATTTGTTCAAGTAGCAGACCAAGATATCCTGATCTCAAGAAAAGTAGAACCCATGAGGCTTAATAATAATTGATTTGAAGTAGTTATGATAAATTTGTTCCACTAAAAGTTCCCTATTCTCTCTTGCAGCTAACTCTGACCAATGATATATGTAAGGGGACTTGTGTGAAAATTTTGTTTCCTTGATTAAAAAAATACAGAATAGAAAAAAACAGCATTATTCCTTCTCCCTTTCTCTGCGTCTGTACTCAGGCAGGATGTTCAGAGTTACTGCCACCGTTTTCTGACCATGAGCAAACAAACACAAAATAACAAATCAACACACTAAGGATGGTAGAATAGGAACTGAGTTGTTAAACAAACCCTAAGATTAACCACCTCCTGATCTGTATTGAGGTAAAAAAGTAAATGTCCTTATATTTTAAGTTGCCAATAGTTGGGTTTCCCATGATTTGATATTGAAAACATCCATAAGTAAAGCATTTACTAAATATGCTCACAAGACAAAGTTCTGACCTGGGTTTGACCAGAGATGGTGCTTGAAATTGTGTCACTTACCATAATACAAGAGTCCTGAGGTTCAAGGTCAAAATCAGTGAAGTTCAAGAGAACACGGTGATTTCTTTCCACCCGAATGACCCAGGAGCAGTCAGTGTTACGCCTATAAGGACTGGGGTAATTTGGAGAATGAATCTCTCCATTGGGAGCCTGGAAAATCCCACCACAACCTGTAAGTAGGAAACCCAATTCAAAAATGAGAGGAGTTCTTGATGCATAAAACTTTGCCCCATGACCTGACAGCACAGAAAAATATGCTGCCTTGTTCAACCACCTGTTTTAGGTTGTTGGTGCTAAACATTGTGCAGAATTGAATATCCACCATTAATTCATTCATCCCAAAAAAATGAAGAAGGATGACTAAGAAAATCCCTCAAATTATTTAAATACTGGTGACAAAAGTAATTTAAATAAATTTTTTAAATACTGAAAAATAAATGCAAATAAAATCATATTCTCATAAAGCCATAAAATGCCTCTTCTTTGTTCTCTAAAAATATTCTGTAAGAATAACACATCTCCTAAGAATTTTTGATAACTTAGTAGTATATGTCTTTAATAATTTAATGTCTACCTTTTAAAATTTAATATTCTGGGCCTGGTACAATTATTCAGTCTTTTTATTCCTATGATATTATCAAATACCTATCAATGTCTATCTCTATGACTTATTGTATCTTGGAGTTATGATAATATAAACTTATAATAGAAAAATGTAGTATTATTGTCTAATAGCTGACAATCACTTTGGGTGATCTAAACACTATGTATACATAATCACATATATATTCCTCATTAAATATACACATCATTAACTTTAGGAAAGATTCAACTTACTATACCACCTTTGAGCTCCAAAAGTGGGGCCGCGAGCTAGCCTGGGGTCACATCTCTGCTTTGGCATTTCCTAGCTATGTGACTTTGAACAAGTAAGTTTCAATTTCCTCATTAGTAAGGTGAGGATTTGAAATTACCTTCCCTCATTGGGTGGTTATGAAGGATGAAATGAGATCATGCTCACAAAACAGAAGAGATACTTGGCACCTAGTAGGCTGCCAGCAAACGTCCCTTTATTAGTAGTTGTATAGGTTAACATCAACTCAGATATTTTGTGCATTCATTTTTTATTTAAAAAAAAATCCACAACAGGTATTTTTATATTTTTAGACTGCCTAATATCCTAGGCAGAACACCACTATATAATACATGGTAATTCCTCAGAATTCACAAATTTAACATTTATAGTTTGGGCATCTGCCAAGCATCCAAAGATCTGTACTATGGCATGAAGTAATTTACCACTTTGCTGATGCCCAAATTTGAGGCCGGGAAACAGCCCGAGGCCCTTGGAGAGTAAGTCAGTCTAACCAATTACCCCGCTTCTACTTTCACCATGGATTTGCATTCTTGCATGCACTGGCTTTCACATATTTTAACTCTGGAAGTTAAATTCTTTCACATGTGTTTTGGGGAAGAATAAATGCCAAAGCAGTGTTTGCCATTTGAGGAGTCACAAAGTTGTCACTATGTTAGGCTTCATACCTCTCTCTCCAATCATTTCATGACATTTATAAGGGTTCAGCTTCGGTATTTTGAGATACCTCCTTGGTTCACTCACCTCCGGGGACGGCTTGCCATGAGGCATTGAAGCCTCTCCCATTTATGGAGCTGTCAGTCTTGAAGCGGATGGCTAGCTCACTTCCGGTGCTGGAGACACGCATGGGATTTTCAGAGGATCTCTGGGCACACAGCTGGGCTATTCGGGGAGAGTGGAAATCAGGGCCTCCATAGATCTAAGACGGGATATAGAAAAAAGGACTGAAATTAAGAGATATATTGAAGCAATGACAGCCCTTCCCCTGACCTCGTTTTACCACCAGCTCTTGAATTCTATTATCATGAGAGACTGAAATCTCAGCCTTCCTGGGTGGGGATGAGCTGTAAACTTGAACTGGATTTTCAAAGGCACTCCCTCAGCCCTAGGAACACACAAATTCTACCACCCACAAAACACCCTGCTTATTCTATCAGTCCGAATTGTACAGCTGACTTGAACAGATTATTCCAGAATCTTCCCTATCTCCCCTCTTCCTCTTTCCACATCTTCATAGGATTTCCTGCTTTCTTTGGCAGAGGCATTGCCGATACAACAGTATCGAGTCTGACTGTCTGACTCCTCTAGGCACATGGGAATAGCATTAGCATAAAGCCATTTGTTTGTGACAGTTCACTGAAAGCTACTGATCTCCCCACTGGATTTTTTAGGATCTTCCACTTTGCAATTTGAATACCTTATAAAATTAAGCATTTAATATAATATTTTGCTTCTTTAGAGAGAATGAAATATAACCTCTGTATTAGTGTGTTCTGTGGTATCCTTAAGAAGGGACTCCCCCAGATTCTCTCCGAACCTACTCCCAGAATCCCACCGGTGAGAACATGACCAAGAGCAGCTGACTTCCTCTGGGGAATTGCCCTGGACTCTGCCCAGTATCTGGACAGCTCCCTCTAGATCCATCTCAAGTGTCCTCAGGTCTCCTGGGCTCCTCCAGTTTGCAACCATCTACCTGACTAGCACCCAGTGCCCCAGGGACACAGTCCTCCCAGCGTGTGCCCCCCAACCCCACCCCGGGGTCTCAGAGTCACATCTTTCAGGCAGATGTGCCCAGCCCAGGACAGGTCTCTAACTCCTCACACACAGATTTCTCATGGGGGGGGGGGTGGAGGGGTGGGAAGAAGGGAGCAGGAAGATAAGAATCAAACAAAAGGTATTGAACCCCTATCTCCAGGCCTTGCCAAACTCGAATTGTACAGAAAGGCCATTTTTGGTGACAGTTTTCAGGTATAATTGTATCTGGGTCCTTTCCCCTCCCCACCTGCTATATGCTCATAATTCAGTGCTCCAGGGTGAAATCAGAACTGGAAAGGCAATGTTCGGATAGATCTGTGCTCAGGGCCCTCCCACTCCTGGCCTCTGTGTGGCTCTCCCACCTCCAAGTGCTCTCCCGGATTCCTCTGGGCCCCAGGCGCTCGGCCACCCTCAGGGCAGCTGATGACTGATAGGGGGAATCACTCAAGTGTTCTCTGAGGGGAGAGAGCGAGAAAAAGAAGCCTACTTTTGGTGAGGCGTGTGTGATTTGAATCTATAATGATTTCTTTGTCTGATTAATTCCCCACAGCCATGCGGGAAGGGCCAAAATGAATGAAACTGCTGTTCACAGAGGGCTGAGCACAAGAACTTTAATTGCAAAGGAATGAAGCAGGCGGATGGCTTCAAGCTTATTTTCATAGGAGGAGCTATGTTTGTGTGGCCCCCTAAGTCCCATCAAAAGCAGGACTTCAGGAGGAGCCCTGTGTGGCCCTTTACACGTACACATATGCAAATGGCAGGAGCAGAATGCTTCAGGCTGACAGTGTCCTTTTCCGATTTGCCTGTGCCCCCCCCCACCGCACCCACCCCAACACAGTCCTCAGAGCATGAAACTGAGGGCATGTGCTCTCAATCATCCAAGCCCAATAAACAGCACAGATTTGGAGAGAGCACTGAGCACAAGGCTTTAGTTCTGACAAAGAAAACTTGCACGTCGGCAAAATATTCTTTGTTTTCCCTGCTCGGGGTCCCCTTGAGATCACAAACATAACGGGTATGCGGGTATGAGTCTGCTGGGCCTCTGGAAGAATCAACACAGCCACTTCTGATATTCTTTGCTTCCCCTCTTACGGGGCTGGGCTCACGACAGACCATCACGGAGAGACCAGAGGGAATAAACTGCCCACACCAAACAATTGTCTTGCTTTATTGCCCCAAGGAGTGGATTTCCTTTTCTACTTTATGTGGGTTCAGTCTCCTTTCTCAAGAGACTGAAGTAAAATCAGCCAGTGTTTCCATGACCCAAACAATAGAACGGTACTTTTGGCTTCCACAAATAACACCAATGGTTAACGCATGACTCTTCAAAAGAGGAAAAAGATGGAAAGAATTTCAGGGTGTGGTTCATTCGACTACAGCACATGACTAAACTTTGGGGGGTGGGGAACAGGTCTGATGATCAGAGATTAAAAAATGTGTTTTTAGCAAATGCTCAGGATATAGAACATTTCAAAGCCTATGGTTTTAATCTGTTTTGAACATTTCTTTCTGCTCTGTTAGCTCCATTTATTGTTACAATCAAGTCAGCATTCCAGGGTTATGAGTAACCGAACGGCTGTTGCTTAATGCAAGCAGCCACTTTCTGGACACTGATTTTTGAGGGGGAAAAAAAAAATACTGGCTCCTGGTAAAATCTGGTGAAACCCAGGTAAGCCCCATACCTGGTGACAGAGAGGTCCTATGTGGCAGGCTCAGAGCAGGTGGGTCAAGAAAAGTCAGCAGTGTCTCCAGGCCACCCCAGGTAACATTTGGAAACCTACTGCTAGCATATTATCAGCAGCTATGGTATGAGGGATGGAAAAAATCATTTTATCATCATTAGTGCAAATTTATTACAGCACTTTCCACCTGACAGGAGCATTTGCCAAGAAGTCAAACAAGGTTTTTGAACAAAAAATAAGGGGGTTACTCATTTCAACCATAAAGAAGTAAGCTTTCCCAAAATACTTGAAAGAGTCCCCTCAATCCCTGATTTTGATGGAACATGGGAGACCACGTTGTCCTAACAAAAATAAGCCCCAAGCTGATAGTAGCCTCTCCTGAGAGCTCTTTCCGGGCAGGAATAGGACCTGCCTAAATGCAGCTGCCTGGAGACACTGCCTTGTCCCCTGGTTTCCTGAGCTGAGCCTTTGCAGGGAACAGCCCTAGTCTGCTTTCTCCTGTAATGGGTGTGACAAAAGCCTCAGCACAATGAACCCATTTACATTTTGCCAAGTGGGCAACAATCACATGTGATTTGGAATATGAAAATGAAGGGTTAGGAACATTTCACATTACTGTGGAAAAGTCTGCTGCCAACCCTTTGTACGTGTTAAGGGGTTTTATGCCACTGAAAAATATCCTTGCTGGCAAGAAAGGTCATTTGAATCTTCCACATGCGAGTGTTAGTCCCACTCATACTTTGTGAATTTCGGGAGTCACCTTGTTCTCTCTTTCTAAAAACCTTTCCTCTTCTGAGATGGAGTCATGACTTGGCAACAACCAGGACCGACATGAAGACAAGGGTAAAGGTTTTACCCAAGGACTTAACCAGCTCCGTCTCTGATTTCACTTACTGCAGCATTATCCTCCTTTAGCGAGCCCAGAGCTGCTCAACACAATTCTGTGATTCTGCATCCACTCAGTGAAGGCATGATTTGAAAACCCCATTTCTTGGGCGCCTGGGTGGCTCAGTGGGTTAAAGCCTCTGCTTTCGGCTCAGGTCATGATCTCAGGGTCCTGGGATCGAGGCCCGCATCGGGCTCCCTGCTCAGTGGGGAGCCTGCTTCCCCCCTCTCTCTCTCTGCCTGCCTCTCTGCCTCCTTGTGATCTCTCTCCCTCTGTGAAATAAATAAATAAAATCTTTAAAAAAAAAAAAAGAAAAGAAAACCCCATTTCTTTTCAAAGAAAGAACTTGGTGGGATGCCTGGGTGATTCAGTGGGTTCAGCATCTGCCTTCTGCTCAGGTCATGATCCTGGGATCCTAGGATCAAGTCCCGCATTGGGTTCCTTGCTCAGCAGGGAGCCTGCTTCTCCCTCTGCCTGCCACTCCCACCCAGTGCTTGTGCACTCTCTCTCTCTCTCTGACAAACAAATAAATCTTAAAAAAAAAAAAAAAAAGTAAGAACTTGTTTTGTAATTAAATGTTGTTTTAAGTGTTAAAGATTCTTCTAAAGTCCATGGCGCTCATTTCAACAGCTTGTGCACTGCCCACCTCTATCTCTCTTTTTGTACTGGCTTATGTGGAGCATGGAGTAGTGCATGGATTCAGTTCTGAGCTCTTCCACTCACGGTCCTCGTCATCATGGAAAAACCCATCAATATTTCTGAGCCTCTGTTTTGACAATGGTAACATGGGGACAAAAGCCCCTTCTTACCTCACAGGATTATTGAACATTCAAATAGGAAAATGCAAACCACCAGCAATGTGCATTAGTATGGTGTGTCAATCAGAGATATATATGTTTTCATTCATTCCACAAATATAGATCATGAGTTTTACTATTTGCCATATACTCGGCAGCAGGTATAGCAGTAAGGCAAAACCAAAACAAATATCCAGCCCTTCATGGAGCTGAAGTCCTAGTAGATACAGAACCCTTGTCATGAAGCTCTTATAGCCATTTCTAGAGCTGAGGTGATAGCTTTGAGAGTAGGAAGCCATTAAATTTTGCAGACAGGTTCTGTTCCTAATGACTAGATCCCTGATTATAATAGATTCTCAAAGGTCATCTCAATCATCTGAGGTAAACCCCATGCAGTGGTGTTGCATTTTGCACCATGTGGACCCCCCCCCCCAATGGCAGCTGCCATCTCACCCCCCAAGGCCACCCTTTCTCTACGCTCTGCCCCGCCACTGCCATTCCTAAGGGAGCTTTCTCAGACTGAAGTGTGGGGCCATAACAATCCCAAGTGCAGTCCAACAGCGGGGACAGGAGTCTGGGGACAGTGCCTCAGACTCTCACCCTTAGGGGTATGGTTCTGACAAGCGGTCCTCATGGCACCTCAGAGGGTCCCAGTGGGATTAAGCCCAAGTGGCCCCTAGGGGCTCCCTCACTGGCTCTTCCCCCTTTACCCCGCTTCTTGCCATCCCCTCACTCCTGCTTCCTGGTACCATCTCCAAGTCAAATTGCCTGCCACCAAGTCCTTCAGGCCCTGCTTTTAGGGAAACCCAAACTGAGATATTAATCCCATTTGCTCGTCAACATCACTCACAAAGAACCAATACTCATCAAAATGTCTGGACATAGAACACTGCTGGCCACTGGAAATAATTTAGGGAGTTTTGCAGGGTGTTCTCCAGTTCCACCCCAAATTTGGAATGTGCTGATAAGCGATCTAAATTCCTACCTCCAGGACATCAAAGTTGCACCTGGCATGGTACTCCACATCAAAGTCATGGATGATGAGCTGAATGCTACTCCCAGGGGCTGTGGTAATGAACCAGAGGCACTCCTTGTTGGGGGGATACGTGTTAGGGTATCCGGGGCTGCTGAAGGAGCCCGTTGGCCCAGACAACTCCCCACCGCAACCTGTTAAAACAGCAAGGCTTGGTCAGTTCAAAGTTGAGCATTAACCCCTGGGAAAAATTCAAAAATGCAAACAACCAAAAGATAATTGAAAATGTACAATGCCTAATTTAGGGGGAAAATCACAAAGTTGTAATAAAGTTATAATTAAGCAGTTATAAAACAATGAGAAAAAATCATGGCTACAACTTACCAAGTTTATTCTTAAAAAACATTGATTATATCATTAGGTATAGTGATTCTCAGTCCTTATTCTCACCACATCAAATCCTTGGTAATATTTTTTAAATGGCATTCTGATTTTTAGATGTCCTTCATTTTATTTAGGAAAGAATTTCATAATAGGGAGTACAATGAACTAAATGGGAAGTGTTAGTGAGTACCACGTCTCTCTGTCTTCAGTTTACTTGTATGTAATACATTATTTTTAATTCCTTATCAGATCTAAGATCTAGAATGCCAAGAGCTAAAAATCATTACCTTTTTATCTGAGACTATAGGAAATAAAAAAATAATATGATATGCACATAGCAGCTTTATTCATGATTGCCAGAACTTGGAAACAGCCAAGATGTCCTTCAGTAGCTAAGAACATAAATAGTGGTACATCCAGACAATGCAATATTATTCAATGCTAACAACAAATGAGCTATCAAGCCAGAAAAAGATATGGAGGAAAGGTATATACATATTCATAAATGAAAAAAAACAGTCTGAAAAGGCTCCATTACCAAACGATTCCAAGTGCATGACATTCTTGAAAAGGCAAAATTATGGAGACAGTAAAAAAGATTAGTGTTTGCCAGGGGCTGGAGCAGAGGAGGGGCAGAAAGGCTGAGCACAGATTTTTAGAGCAGGAAATCTATTCTGTATTATATTCTGTATGATACTACGATGGTGGTTATATGTCACTACACACCCGTCAATCATAGAATGTACAATGTCAAGAGGGAGGCTCAATGTAAAGTATGGACTCTGGGTGATAATGAAGTGTCAGTGTAGACTTATCAGTTGTAACAAATGTCCCACTCTGGTTGGGGTCAGGCGGCAGGTGTTGATAACAGGAGAGGCTGTACACATGTGGGGACAGGGGTAAACCAATGAAAACTCTACCTCCCACTCAATTTTGCTGTGATCTTAAAACTCTTCTTAAAAAATCGAGTCTGTTACAAATAAAAACAGTAAATGATATAGGTCCTGACCCAGAAAACTTGTATCTAAACACCAAACAAACAGACAAAAATTGGATATGTAAGACCCAAGCATGGAAAACCTAAACATGAAGCTTATGTTTTATGTGTATATATTATGCCCTAGAAAGTAATTAAGGCAAGAAACAATCAGATATTGAACCATATGGTATATATTAAAAGAAACGGCCATGAAGTACTTAGATGTGCTTTACAGTTTTTTTTTTTTCCGATTTGAATACTCATAATAACCACATGAAGCAGGTACTGTTATTATCTGCACTTCTCAAGTGAGCAAATCAATGAAAACAGAGGTCAAGTGGCTTAGCCAAGGTTACCCGGCTGGTAAGTTTTGGAGCAGGACACCAATCCAAGCAATCTGATTGTGCCCAAGTACTGAATTCTCCAGACTCACATAGTTTGTAGGAATTTGGAGATTTGAGAAGGGAGAGGCAGAGAAAACTTTGTGAAAGAAGTAAAATTTGAGAAAGGCTCAGGTTTTAAAGACAAAATTAGAAAAAAAAAAGATAAAATTAGGGGAAAAAAGATAGATTCTCCCTTTTTCCAATAGCAATTTTTGGTGATTAAAAAACATTGCTTGGGGCGCCTGGGTGGCTCAGTGGGTTAAAGCCTCTGCTTTCGGCTCAGGTCACGATCTCAGCGTCCTGGGATCGAGGCCCGCATCGGGCTCTCTGCTCAGCGGGGAGCCTGCTTCCTCCTCTCCCTGTCTCTCTGCCTGCCTCTCTGCCTACTTGTAATCTCTCTCTCTGTGTNAAAAAAAAAAAAAAACATTGCTTGGGGCCCTTGGGTGGCTCAGTTGGTTAAGCATCCGACTCCTGGTTTCCATCTGGTCATGATCTCAGGGTCCTGAGATCAAGTCCTGTCAGGGCTCCACGCTCAGTGGGGAGTCTGCTTGAGATTCTCTCTCACCCTCTCCCTACTCACACATGTGGGCTCTCTCTCTCAAATGAATAATACATAAAATTTAAAAAAACAAACATTGCTTGCTCTGCCAACATATCTAAGCTACTTTTCTAGTTTTTCAGAATATTCTTTATTAGTTGTCAAAGTCTTCCAAGTATCTCCTCTCATTCTGCAACAAGACTTTTTGGATTTAAAAAAAATGAATGTATGTGCATTGTCACATGAGGGCAATTAAACTGGTGTGACTTCAAACAACCTGTAAAGCTGAGGTCACGTCTCCTGTCCACGCTCTACAAACGTGCCTTGCAGTGAGTAAGAAAAAGGTTTTATAAGAGTTAAGAAGAAATAGTCCCCATACAGAATCTCCACATAACTGAAAATGGCTGAGAAGAATTCTAAGAAGAATCTTGATTCGGTAAAGAAATCTGATTCTAGCCTAATATGTCACTATCTTCTTGAGTTGCCGGTTTCCTCCTTCCCTTTGAAAACCCGTGTTTCCACACACGGCAGTACCTTTTCTATAGCCTATAAAGCTCCTACCTCCATTTCTGGTTAAAGCCCCATGAAAAAGCGGTTTAAAATTAGCTGTGCTGATATTGTTTATAGACTGTGGTGGATGTTGAAAAGACATGAATGCCATGAAAGATTAGAAAATATTTTTCCTCCTAGAACAACACATGGAAAACATTCCTGAAGCCAAAATCAGCACAGTTTATGCAGCCTCACTGCACAACCGCAGGGGGCGCCGGTCACTGAGTATGCCTTCAAATGATGCCCCCTGGAGTCTTGTAACATAGTGAGCCATATAAATTATCTGAAGCTGTGTCACTTTCTACTAAAATACATCATAGGGAAGCAAAAGCATTCTGTTACCCTGCCCCCTTTTCTTCAACCTACATTTTCTGCTCCTATGAATCTTGATATCAGGTATATCAGATTTAAAAAATCCAATGAAAAACAAAGTCTTTGGAGGAGAACAACTTCATGGTCACATCATATAAAAGAGAACAAGGAGATAGAAGCTTGTATAGCTCATCTCTGCATTTTTTTATTTCACTCCAGTTCACCAGAAAAACTAATTCAATTTTTTTATCATAGTTGATTCATCTAAAAATCTGCATGACATTTTCCATTTTCTTTTCCAGTGGTTTTAGGTTTCTTTGTAAATTCTTTTGTGAATAACAGGATACGAATACCCTTAAACTGGTTAGTGTAAGCTGGAACGATAATATCAGATTCTTGGCATTCAGTGATGCTTTGAAAAATTACAGCATTTATTTTATTTGCCCACTTACAGCTCTGGAGGCCCACAGTGTACTTTTCCCTAAGATTTAGAGTAACATAAACAAGGTTTACAAAACACAAAGCCAAAGTGTACTTTTAGGTATGTCGTGTTCTCTTCTCATCAATAGCACTTAAGTGTGTGTTTTTTAAGGATAAATTCCAATATTATTAAAAGTACCTTATTGGGGTGAAAAGACTGAGTGACAGAGAAGGAAATACAGCAAGTGTTGGCACTTGAAAACTCTGAAGCTTTCTCTCTTTTTCTCCTTCCTGCACTCACTATGCCCAGGCTTAACATATCAAAAGGGAACAACTCTGATTTAAAAGTTCAAGTCAAATGCAAAGTGGAATACATTAATTTAGTGGTATTTTATGGTAAAACTGTAAAGTATTGGAAAATGAAGTTAATTTTGATCATTATGGTAGAAATTTCACTCTTTCTATTTCTATATTCTGAAAGATAGAAATAACTTTCTAGTTCCTATTCATTAAGTATTTATTGAGCATATACAATATAAGCAGCATTATAGAAGTCAGGCATATTTAATGCCTCTGGAAAATAATCCATTTATAGACCTAAAAAGTGCTATCCTCACCTGCCCTTCTGTAAGTCATTAAATTCCTTTCACTTTTCCTGCAGTTTGCAAAGAGTAACTTCAATAAGCTTTGATTTGGAAAAACCAGTGAATTCTGTTTTATCCTTTACATGTTAATTGGTGGTAAGTTACAAATAAGAATAAATAAATGGTTGTGTTGAGTTGCTACAAGATATTTTAAAAGTTGTTAGTTTTGATAGTACCGTGTTAGCATAATTCTCTTTTGGTACTTATTTCCAGTCCCCAGATGAGAGATTTTAATCAGCATTTAGCCAGTTATCCTTCACTCTCTTGGGTATCATCACTTTTTCCTCGATTTTGGTATTCTTTGACAAATGTGTAGATGGTATCAGGCAAAAGAAAATATGTCAAAATACACATTTTAAAAACTGAAAAAATGAAGGATGTCTTTTTTTCTCCTATGCTCTCTTTTAGTGATTGGAAAAACATATTCACAAAAAAATTATGAAAATTGCTATTAACCAAAAAATTAAATACCAAAAAATTAAATATGTAGGGCGCCTGGGTGGCTCAGTGGGTTAAAGCCGCTGCCTTCGGCTCAGGTCATGATCCCAGGGTCCTGGGATCGAGGCCCACATCGGGCTCTCTGCTCAGTAGGGAGCCTGCTTCCTCCTCTCTCCTCTCTCTCCGCCTGCCTCTCTGCCTACTTATAATCTCTCTCTCTGTGTCAAATGAATAAATAATAAAAATCTTTAAAAAAAAAATTAAATATGTAATGAATTTATTTGATACTTTGTTTCAAAAATTCAAGCTATCATTTGGCTAACAGTGAAACATTAAAACAGGAATTTGGAATGGTATAATTATGGATGAAAATGAAAAATTATAAATTCAAACCAAGAGCTGAACTTCTTAAATTATAAATGAAAGCAAATGACAACTATAATTCACAATAAATAGTGGAGTTTTTAAAGAATGTATAATACAAGTCTTTCAAATTTTATTTATGCATCATTTTCCACTTAATTAGCTCTGGAAAAGGGAGTCAGTTCCAACAGCAGAAATGTGATTTAGAACCTATATTGACACATACTAGTCCATCATCAATCAAAAGAAATATGAAGATAATCCAAAAGTCCCATTGTGTGTAATTCTGAAAAAGAGAGAATGTGTTCCAAATGCTGAAATGTATCAAAAGCTAAGTTTAATTCTGGTTCATCAGTAATGTCTTATTCATATTGGGTAGCATGGCTATTTGTTTTATTTGATTTACTATTTATGCACGTCCTATGGTAGAAACAAGGTGTGGTTTTGTTTTGCTTTTAATAAAGATTGTGGAATTAAAAAAATATACTGATTTGAGGAGGTGCTTTACCTCTGTAGTTGCTATCAGTGGTGCTAATGTCCAATACAAAAACTTTCTACGTAAACGAGTATCCTCATTTTACTTTCCTGTTAAATTTAAATTTGGGGAGGGGGAAAAATAACAAAATATTATAATTAATTAATTAATTAAAATAAGTAAATAATAAATCAGGTAACTCAGTTGGTTAAGCATCTGACTCTTGATTTTGGCCCAGGTCATGGGGTGTGGGACTGAGCCTGTGATGGGCTCTGTGCTGGGCTTGGAGCCTGCTTAAGATTCTCTTTCCCTTTCCATCTGCTCCTCCCCACCCTGCTTTCTCTCTCTCTCTCTCAATAAGTAAATAAATAAATAATAAGACAAAATAAAATAAATTTGATGGGGGAGGACGGGAAGGGAAAAAAGTGTTTTGTTCACTGTACTATGTTGCCTGGTGTAGGGTTTAGGATTTGACAGTCTCTTGTTAAAATACACCTTCTCCTGAATGAATCAAAGAAGGGAATGTCTTTCTAAATCCATCCACCCATTTTGGAGATAGAAACAACAAGGTTTCCGAAAAATCACAGATGTCAACATCTCAGAGTAGAAATAATGGTAGAGACACATGTGTGAACATTGCAAGTAGCAAAATGACTGAGCAAGCACACAGTTGTGCATAGCTATGCAATAATCTAAAAATCATGTGGTTTTCAGTCATGCCCGTGATTTTGGGTGGGTGACGAGGGGGTCACAGGAAAGGGGAGGAAAGAGAGATGGAGGCTGGATGAAGCTGGAGATGAAGGAAGTTACATCAACCAGTCGTTATCAGGAAATAACATGGGAGGTGATATTTAGACTTCCAGTATCCTCTCTATCATCATGTTACCTGTCCAGTCAAATGAATAATAAAATGTGAAAGAAATAGACAAGTTTTCTATAACTGGGCTTCAGGAATCTGAAATAGAGGAGAGTGGCACCTGGCTGGCTCAGTTGGTTAAGCATCTGCCTTTGGCACAGATCATGATGCTGGAGTCGCAGGAAGGAGTCCCACATTGGGCTCCATATTCAGGGGGGAGTCTGCTTCTCCCTCTGACCCTTCCCCCTCTTCGTGATCTCTCTCTCTTTCTCATTATCTCTCCCTCGAATAAATAAATAAAATCTTTAAAATAGAGGAAAGTGACAGGAAAGCAGGTTAGGGGTTGTCATAAGGAAAATGATTAAGTGAGGAAAAGACTAACCAAGGAGCATACAATGGGGTTAATAAAAGGGTTCTGAGAGAGACATTTTTGGAAGAAATAGAGTTAGAGAGAGTAGCTCTTTATAGCCAGTTGGTATGAGATTTTCATGGAGGAGGCAACATAATTTCAGAGTTGCCTAATTTGCATGTTAGGCTGCAAAACTTTTGAAAATATAATAATATTCCAAGTAAAGCACAGGCCGTGACATAAGACTAACTGTGTTCCAACCTTGGCTGTGTTACTACTTGCATTACTAATTGAACATTTCTCATCCGCAATTTCTTCATCTGTAACAGCATTAATCCTTAACCTCATAGGGTCGTTATACAGATTAAATGAAGTAACTAAAGTAAGGTTTTTCATTACGTTGTTCATTAAGCTACAGTAAAGATAGTTCATATTTGCATGGTAGCTCATAGTTTTTTAAAACACTTTTAATAAACACATTATATTATTTGAAATTCCTAACAACTCTCTGCAACAGCCAAAAATGATCATATCAGATCGTTATCAACTATCCTACTTCGAGACAAGCAAAATGAGCCTCCAGAGGGTTGCTGGACTTGCAGCTCAGGTTGTGAATGCACATCTGGGGCCACCCGCCATGTCTGCTCAGGCTCCCCACCCTCTCCGCCCAGTTCTGTGTTCTCTCCACTAAGCCTCATTGGGCACTTGAACCCAAAAGCACTGGAATCGCAGTGTTGAACACTGTCGTCATTACTGTTCTGTCCATTACTGAGGGGAAATTCACCACAGCAACCTGAAGAAAATAAATGAAGCAAAACCCTTTTTCATTTACTGTGAGGCAAGTCTGACAAAATCTAATATATTAATATCATTTGACAGCAGCTGAGCTGGAAGAGAATAAGGTTCTACAGAGTATCACATGTTTTTCAGTTTTAATTAGTTAATCTTTATAAAACTTTTAGTCCTGGTGACTGATAATCTATTTGATTTCTTTTCCTCCAAACTCTCAGTCATCAGCTGAAAGGAAGTGCTTACCTTATCAGCAGGAAGCACATTGATCTACTGAACCCATAACAAGGAAGAGTTAAAAGCTGTTGCTAAACTTGCTTACTTGTGAAGATAGTTTTAATCTTTTTCATAAAAGGACTTTGCTAATGCTGTTTTTTGTTTAGTTTTGTTTCCTTGGGCTAAAACAAGCAAATTATAATTTTAGAATATACACACAAAAATTAGGCATAATCTATGTATGTTCTCTCCTCAAGGTTTTGGGTTGTTGGTGTCATTTTTAAATGAGAGAGTTCTAATAAAAGCAAACCAGAAAAGGAAACAGCTAAATGGAACCACAGGCTCAAAGTTTTAAAAGTGCCTTCTGTATTTCCCTACAATTGCTCAAATGCAGTCTCTTCTTTACACTTGGAATTTTCTTGAAACTATGTTCTGTAAACCAATAATACTGGGAGGGCTACCAGCATGGAACAGGCATGGCCAAAGCCCACTGAGCCTGGAAGAAAAGGAACAGAGAACAGACCCAAACAGGACATCTTCACATCCTTGTCCTTTAACTCCCAAAGGAAACACCTGAGAAATCAGTGGTCAGTGTTAAAAAGGAGGTGAAAAGTCAAGATAGAGTGAAAGAATAAATTTTAAACACAATAAATCATGATGCTCACACACTTCATGAAAATGACTGATGCAGATTTTGTTTTTCTATTACTTAAAATTAAAAATGTTCTCTCCTGTAATACCTTGAGAAACTACTTAGCCCAGTTTCCCTCTGACATGCTAGAGGGCAGCATGTGGGGGCAGTGGGGTTGTTGGAAGACATTGCCAATAAGGATTCTTCCAGTGGGACAGGTATGATGCAAAATGGCAACTTAGAGCTCAGAAGTGGGGGATGGTCCAACCCAAAGCAAGGTTGAACTATTTCCTGGAGTACAGAAACCTCACTTCTGCTTCATCTATGAGATATGCAAATAATATAGGTAAAGCAAATTTGAACAGAGAAATTTAAGGAAAGGGGTAGAAAGTGGAGGTAGAGAGAAATGTGAGCTCCCTAAAATGGCCAAAGCTGTCCAAAGGTGACTGTTGCATGGAGAAGAACCACAAAAAGTCAGCAATTTTACCTGTTAATTCTGATTTTACCAGTTAATTCCCCAACAGTTTAAATATAGGTGCTGCTCTCCTGGGATGCAAGAGAAAGGCAAATGGTAGGTATCTATCCTACTAAGAGAAAATACAAAAATCAGATCACTAGACTCTTTAGAGACAAGTCCAAGTGTAGAGCCCCCAGAATCCATCTAATTTCAAGGATATGATCTGATCTTAAGGATTTCTGGGAGATTTTGTGGGTTGGCACAAACTAGAGCAATCACAGATGAAACAAGAAGAAGATCAGATAATAAAAAGACCAAGGAAAGTGAAATCCTCCTGGAAGAAGGACAAAGACAGGGGCGCCTGGGTGATTCAGTGGGTTAAAGCCTCTGCCTTCAGCTCAGGTCATGATCTCAGGGTCCTGGAATCAAGCCCTGCATGGGGATCCCTGCTCAGCAGAGAGCCTGCTTCCTCCTCTCTCTGCCTGCCTCCCTGCCTACTTGTGATCTTTCTCTGTCAAATAAATAAATAAATAATCTTAAAAAAAAGAAGAAGAACAAAGACAAACCACAGTGATCCTAAGAGTGGAGAACGTTGTCAAAAGTTGCAGACACTCCCATATTAGGGTGAATAGTGTCCCCTAGAAATCACAACCACCTGGAATCTGTGTATTGACCATATTTCGATACAGGGTCTTTGTAGATGTTACCAAGTTAAGATGAGGTCACACTGGATTAGAGTGGGGCTGAAATCCAATATAATAGGTATCCTCATAGGAAGATGGAAATCTGAATACAGGCACACAGAAGGAAGAAGGCCACTGAGGATGGAGACAGAGATTGGAATTATGCTTCTAGAAGCCAAAGAAAGCCAAAGATTGTCAGCAACCAGCAGAAGAGATACAGAAGGATTCTTCCCTAGAGCCTCTGGAAGAATGCCCCTTCTAACACCTGGATTTTGGACTTCTAGCCTTTGGAACTTTGAAAATACATTTCTGTTGTTTGAAGATACCCAGTTTTTGGTATTTTGTTACAGCAGCCCTAGGGAAGCTAATGTACCCCCATTCTTTTCTTGATAAACAGGGTGCCCAAAGTTGAAGACTGACACAAAACTATAGCCACTATGAGTGTAATACCTGAAGGAGTAGGGGTGTGTAAGCTCTCCCTACTCCTTCTTCTGTTAATTACTTCCTATCTATCACACTGAGATTGAGATAGATAATGGTTGGTTAAGGATAAGGGTAGAAGATAGAGAAAGTTTGTTTCAGTCTCTTTGGGCTGCTATAACAAAATACCAAAGACTGAGTAGCCTATCCACATCAGGAATTTATTTCTCAAAGTTCTGGAGGCTGGAGGACCAAGCTCAGGGTGCCCACATGGTTGGGTGAAGACCTTCTTCTGGGTCGCAGATCTCATAGAGCAGAGGGATCTCTCTTGGGCCTCTCTTAAAAGGGCCTAATCCCAGAGTCCTCATCACCTCATCACCTTCCAAATGTCCTACCTCCTAATGCCATCATCTTCAGGGTTAGGCTCAACGCATGAGTTTTGGTGGGACACAAATATTCAGACCCTGCAAAGTCCACTCTTGAGAAAGCTACAGACAGACTTAGGGCTCAGTAGCACAACGGGAGAAACACAAACCCAAGAACTAAGGATAATGACTTTTAGCACTGAGTAACCAGTAAGGATTTTAAGTTTCCTCTTCCATGAGGACCTCATGCCAGGCCCAGATTTTCAGAAAATCACTTGTCTGACTGATTTCCATACAGCAATGGATATGGAGTAGAGTCGTCTGTTTTCAATGGTAGGAACAAACAAAGAAAGAAAGAATAAGGCCATACTATGAAGTTAATGACTTGGAAAATAGAGGCGAGGAGCTCAAAATCGATTCTGACCATAGTTACAAAATGACTTTTAAATGACTATAGAAGATGTCATAAAAATATTCAAAATTAAGATTATCATAGCTATCTGACTCTCTGAGATATTCTGAAGTTGACTATTGAAGTATTTCACCTTAGTACATCATTAAAGATAAATGAACCTGATGGAGCCATATTTGAGAACTTTTCATATAGTATAAATTTTAATTTCCTGCATATGAAAGGATAACAATCTTTCTTTTTGATCCAGAAAAGTATAGCCATTTGTGTCGTCTTTTCATTTTGATTAACCATGTCCTTTCTTTTCCTCATCTACACATTCTGGCCAAATTAAACAATGGTTATTCAGTAGCAATTCTTTGCTTACAATTCAGAAGTCAATCACTCAATCTCTTTGTCTTACGCATTTTTTAAATTATCTGAGTTCTGAACAAACATATACAAATGGTATAAAAGTATCTTCCAAGGAAATAAAGTGAGGGGCATCTGGGTGGCTCAGTGGGTTAAAGCCTCTGCCTTTGGCTCAGGTCATGGTCTCAGGGTCCTGGGACTGAGCCCCGCATTGGGATCCTTGCTCAGCAGGGAGCCTGCTTCCTCCTCTCTGCCTGCCTCTCTGCCTACTTGTAATCTCTCTCTCTCTATCTCTCTATCGCTGTCAAATAAATAAATAAAATCTTAAAAAAGAAAGAAAGAAAGAAAAAAATGAAATGAGACCAAGGCAACTGGACGAATTTCCCCCAAAAAATACATGCTTAGTCCAGCCTAAGGCTACTAATAGCTCCTTTATGAAATCCCCCAAATAGGCAAAAACTGAGCAAATGTGTTCTCTTGATGCAATTTCCAAGTTCAACACTCATACTTCTATTTAAAAGTATGCATTCTAATCTTGCTTTATTTTGCTTTAGTTGTTTTGGCCCACAGTATCCTAATGGGGAATGGCTCATGAACCTCCCCGCATGGCTCTGCCACATGCCCCACCACCATTTCCTTCTCTCTCCTTCCCCAACTCCCAATGTTTCCTCCACAGCCAAGGTGCTCCCTACCAACAAATGGACAGATGTGAGAGGTAGCACCCTGCCCACAGTCATATCCTCTAACCATCTAAGCTCCGTCCAAGCCTGAGACACAGGATCATTTTCTGTGATGATACCAGGGTGCAGGCTGCTCACAGGGCAAAGGCTACAGGCATCCAGCCCACCAGGTCATTTCCTTGGAGAGGGACAAAACTTTCTCGGATGGGGCTCCTAAATTAACCCCATCTAAGTGCTGTACTCTGTCCCCTATTGTTGAGTTCCTGTCAAGCCTATCCATCTTGGGGGCAGCTATCCTTTCACTCTTCACTGTAATAAAACTCCTGTAAACTAGTTTGGGTAACTAAAGCATGGTAACAGATTAGATCATCTCTGTAGTCTATCCTTCTGTAGCTCAGAAGTTTAAGATTCAGCCAACCCCATGTAGCAACACCCAAAGAGGAGCGCTTTATAAATGAGTAACAGAGCAGACACTGTGTTGAAGGACAAATAACATCAGCTATTTTTGAACTAGTCGTTTGCTAAGTAATGTCCTTCCCCCCATTATTGCTACTTGAACCTGAAGAAAGGAAGAATTGAGTAATTCAGTGGGGAGACCTTGGAACCAGAATATTATTTACTTGGGAAAGACTGCATATGTTCATTTTCAAACATTATCCTCAGTGGGAATTTTGTTACAAAATTACCTGCTATAAACTCTGACCATCTCCGCACTGCAATACAGCTTAATCTCTTTTGCAATGAAAAGTTGTGGGGAAAACGTACTTGTTTTTAGGCAGAGTGTAGCTCTTTAAAACAGAGGCTTTGGAGTTCTATACCATCTTGGTTTTGTGTCCTGATTCTATCACTCACTGGATTTGTGAGTTTGGGGAGGTTCTTTAACTTCTCTAAGATTCCTTCCTCAGTGTTTCTATCTGTAATGTAGGGATGATGAGGCTTACTTCAACACATTATTGGACAAAATTTGAGACAATATTTAAAGCACTAACCAAAGGGCTCACCGCATTGTAAGTATCACTTTTTAAAGATGATAATATCAGAGCACCTGGGTGGCTCAGTGGATTAAAGCCTCTGCCTTCGGCTCAGGTCATGATCCCAGGGTCCTGGGATAGAGGCCTGCATTGGGCTCCTCGCTCAGCAGGGAGCCTGCTTCTCTCTCTGCCTGCCACTCTGTCTACTTGTGATCTCTCTCTGTGTCAAATAAATAAATAAAATCTTCAAAAAAAAAAAAGAAAAAAGATGATAATATCAACATTTTCAAAAGAACATCAAACATTTTAAAAATAATTCCTTGGTCCAGTGATAGTAAATGAGATGTCAATTAACTTAATGCACCAAGCACTTAAATAGTATTTCATTCACTTTCATTTTCATTTCATTTCATTCACTCTTTATATGGCAGTTTATTTTTATCACAATTAACATCTTAAACATGTAAGTACGAAAATCTCTATCATGGAGCTTATAAACAGTCTGGAGGTTTAACTAGGAGAAGAAAATCAGGGACAAATGTATTAATGTCATTACTCATAGAGAGTATGAAATTCTGTTAAATCTTCTAGAATGTAGTTGCTATCCTACCTCAGAAATTCCTTCTTTATTGTGTGAATCAATGCCATGGAAGGCTGGTACTAGTTCTCTGAGTACACAGGGGCACATAAAGAAATCAAGTCCTTGGATAAATAATGCCACAGACAAATATGGCAATAGAGAAGTGAATGCTCAAAAGGGAAACCTCTGGGGACAAAAATTAATGTTCCACTCTGAACATTGTGTTTGTTCTGCATTGGTTTAGTCATTTTTGGCTGCCACAAAATTTGAAACTGTGAACAGAAAAAGTGTGGTTTCTTTTTTTCACGTTGAATGAAAGAGTGTGGAATCCCCTGGAAAGTATGTGCAATATCTATCAGGGATGTTGTTGCTAAGAAACAAGAACACAAACAGAAGATTCAAGAAAACCCTTCATTTGGCCCAAATTTTAAGGACTATTCCAAATTGTGCAATATATGATTTGGTAAGGTCATGGTTGTTTGGGAGTTACTTTTTTTTTTTTCTTTTTATAACTGTTTCAAAGAGGAGCAATGGAAACAGAACTCAAACGTTTTCAAACAGTAGCAACATGGGAATTGGGATTCAAGACTCCTAAACAGCCCTCACTAGTTGCAAGACTTAGAGCCAACGTTAAATGAAGGTCAACTGTGTGTATGTGTATTTTCTGTTGTCAAGGAGGCAAATAATGTCAGGATTTAGCTTTCCACTCATTCTGAAAGGTCTGCCTATGTTTAATGCTACCTCTGATTACTAGGATCTCGCTGAAAAAGTTCTGAAGTCAAAGCAAAAAGAGGTGCATGACTTTCTTAGTAAATTATTTTCCCAATCTTATAAATGTCAGTTAATTTATAAACAGATTATTTAAAATTAGCATCATCCATTAAGAGCTTCTTCGCAAAAAAGATATAAGTGAGAATTTGCCATAAATAAAAATCAGACACAGTATCACAGTGCAGAAATCTATGCTTTGGTTCTACACAAAGACTGTGTTCAGTCAGTCTCCATGCTTAAACATTTGCTGTATCACAAAGACAAAAGTTCAAATATCAAACAGACGGAAGAGGCCAGGATGGGCAGGATAGGATATAACATGTACAAATGTGAAAGAAAGCCTAGGCAGTGTTTAGGCAAACAACTTTTAACTTAAACACAACTAATGTTTCTTCAAAGCTTCTCTTTTACTTAAATTTCTACCCAAATGTGACAGGATTTCTTTACCTTATATCACACTAAAGAATAAAACAGTCACAGGAGTCCATGTTTTTACTCGTTTGTCTTCACCAAGAGATTGCTTACTGACTTACTAAACAGAAGGCGCCTTCTTGATTGTCAAGGAGGCTACTTTAAAGGCAGACTGGGACAGGTGTTCTAACACTTCTCTCTCTGCGACATTGTATCTATCACCGCCCAGCAGAAGTGACTTTGAAAGCAATTCGTCACCAGCAAGAGAAGGGCCTCTGTCTGACATGAGGACCAGAAGGTGTGATTCACATCCCGGCCTGGGGAGCATGCCCTGGATCTTTGCTGACCACAATTCATAAAATCACTTTCACTGCAAATATCATACCTCCAGATTGTTGTGAATTTTTGCATCGTGCAGAGGCAAGGCTCAGGTCAAACAACAGGAAATAAAATCCAAGTTCTTGCAATGGTTCTGACCAATTGATCTCTGACAACCTGTCTTGCCACAACTCCCTCATTCCCTGGAGCTCGGTGTTTCCCAACTGTTTGGTCATTAGTGCTCTTCTAGGGAAACTTCCTAGATATATTTTCCCAAGTTCTCTTCCATGGAAAGTTAATATTATACATACATTATATGTTAAGTGTGATACATATCTGTGCTTTGTCCATTAAGTACAAGATTTTTTTTTCACTCTCCCAAGAACCAATTTGCATACCCTTGGAGTTGGCATTGAGAACATGTGCTCCAGCTGAAATCCTTGCCCATTACAAAATTTGGGTGCTATATCCCAACCCTCCCTGCTTCTATTTAGAAATTCCTCCCTCTCCCAGATATTTGTCTGACTGATCAATTCTTGTTCACTCTTTCACACTCAGCTCAAGGATGACAGCTGTCTGGAGAGACTCTCAAAGTCCCTTAGGCTATCCTCCCTCACCTCTGTTCTCGCAGCATCATGGGTTATGGACTTAATTCTACAGTTGGCTTATTGGTCTGTCTCTCCTATTAGATGACTAACTCCCTAAAGTCAAGGATGTTGTCTCCTTCTTCTCTGTTGTGGGCTGAGTTGTCTCTGCTAAAATTCATATATTGATGCCCTAAGCTCCAGGAACTAGAATGTGACCGGATTTGGACATAGGCCCACTATAGAGGTGATTACATCAAAACGAAGTCCCTAGAGTGGGCCCGAATCCAATCTGATGGGTGCCCTTTTATGAAGAGAAAATTGGGATAAATATTCTGGTTGGTTGGTTGGCAGGTTGAACACATGAAAAACAGGTTCTTGATGAATTCCTGCTTCCAGAGGCTACTGGCAGTCACTAAAAGCTGATGTACAATTGCAAACAATCTGTTCTGTGGAGAGCAGGCCCGGACCTCCCCAGAGGGCCAAGTTTATTCACCCTCTTACCCGAAGAGGGATGAGCCAGCATTCGCATATAAGGCAAATGGTTAATGTTATTACCATAGGTAAAACCTTTGTCCTCAAAGGGTGAACCTCTCAGAAACCCCAGCACATATACTCTAAGTCACAAAAGGAATAAAAATTACCAATGAGAAGGAATTCCCCTGAAAGACCAGAAGTAAATAAAGATTACTGAGAAGGCCATGTGAGGGAAAGAGAAGGAGAGGGAAGGTCTAAGAGAAACAATGCTGACCTCGAGGAGGGTCTTTGCCAAGCCTCTAGAATTATATTTTTAAAAAGCCCTTTCATATGGTGCTACACGTCCATAAGTCCTCAAGAAGGGACTGGCTCATGTTCAAACCAAGCCAGCCATGGAGGAGGGGAGCCATGTTCTCCCCAGCACATTCCCCTCAAGGCTTGAGAAATCTCATTAACAGCTAAAAAGAAGGCAAAATGGAATCAGCCCCCATTCAAGAGGCTGATGTCATCTATCTCCCCAAAGAAAAGGCCACACTTTCCTTTGTGAAAACCCAGGGTGACATCACCTCCCCATCACAAGCCACTTGGCCCTTCCCCTGCTATTCCCAGCTGAGGGGTGCTCTCCCTTTGCAAATGTCACTCTTTCACTCACAAAGCTCCTTGACCTTGTTTGTATGCTGGATCCCACTGCCTGTGAAAGAGGGCCTCCGGGAAGGATGGCCAGAGGGGGCGAGGGGTGTGCACAGCCAACGGGGAGGGAGGCCACTATTCACACAGCTTGCAGAGAGTTCTATATTCCCTTCAGCAACCCAGATGGAGGCCCCCGAGGCCGAATTCAGCCCCTGGACAATGCTGTCAACACTGAATACTGTGAACTGTTGAGCCAGGCAGGGCAACTGTGGCCATTTCTTTCTTTCCAGAGTGGGATTCTCTTTGATGGTTTGCATAAAGGCCAGGCAGTGCGGTTTAATCTCACGTCTACAGAGCCTCTTTAAAAATGGGCCCACGAATAAAGCCCAATTGTATATCCATGTTCTCAAAGCAAATAGAAGATTTGTGCAGTTGACAAAGAAGCACATTTTGAAAACAGGCTTATTTATTAATTGGCAAAATAAATGAAGTGTGGGGTGGGGTGGGGGGCAGGGTGTGGCTTCTCCCTCAGTAGCAATGCTCAGGAAATGATGCCAGGGTAGGTTATGAATTCTCAGTTCAGAGCTTTTTGGAGTTTACTGCACAGTTTGGAAAATAGCTAGGGGGCAGGGGGAGGAGGGCCTGAAATGAGATATCTCAAATGAAAGGAGGCTGCAGGTTTAAAGGAGCTTCCTTCCGGGCAGGGAAAGCAAAGCAGCATGCATGCTAGAGTCAGGCAGGGTGTGCTGGGCCCTAGCCTGCCATCCGCACTCTGAGACCGAGGTGTGGAGGTTATGTGCAGAGATGAGCTTCCTGAAATATCCTCACCTACAGCCACACGTACTCAACAATATGCCTATTATGTTGTCACACGGAAACCAAAGTTTTTAAATGTGATTTGGATTTTGTCTTTTCTTGTTTTGTATTTGTTTGTATTTTGTGTTTTAGTTTGTATTTCAGATCCCACCACAGGGCACGTGGCTTCAGTGCTTCAAGGTCCTATTAGAACTGCTCTCTCTGAAACCTCAAGGATTTGTGTGAAAGAGAAGGTGTGTCCCCTATCCCTGCTTGAGCCACTAACTGGAAGTGACCTGAGGGACCAGAATACTGTGGCTACAGCTCAGCTCCCCAGACCCTCCAGCATTCCTCCCTCTGACCTTAGACCCCAGCCATGATGGATTTTGGGTGCCTCATACTTACCCTGCTGTCTCCTACCACAGGGACCTTCTTCTACTAGAAGTCCTTCCTTTTCCTTCTCCTATTTCCCTATGTCATTCCTGCTTATTCCTAGATTTTAGTTCAAAGGTCCTATTCTCTCACAGGACTTCTCTGACCTCCTGTCTACATCAAATTCCCTCTTATGTAGTTCCATGGCCCTTTTCATACTTTTGACTTTATGTTGACTTGTGAACGTATTGCGTGGTGGCTACTTCTCACAGATACCCGGTGGAGCCCTATAAAACCAAGAGCCCAGCCTGTGGGTGGGAGTCAAACCCTGGCCCCAGCCCTAGCACAGTACCTAGCCCAAAACAGCTCTTCAATATCTGTGGAATGAACACATGAGTGACTGTGAAATCAGGTCAATGTCTTCAGTTCATCTCTGCTGGCTACAAGTGGGAGAACCTCTCCAATCAAAGACCTCTTCCCAGACCCTAGTCTTTTCTGTTGGCCCCACTCCCCAGGCTACCTCAAGTTAAAGACCAAGTCAAAATGCACAGTAGAAACTCTGTGTACATGAAGCATTGCATATAGTATATGATAGTTAAATTTGCACAGATCTAGACAACTAACAATCCCCTTGCAGAAGGTTCTTTCCAAGTGTTATTTATATATAGTGGACAGTGCAGAGTTTAAAAAAAAGGTTCAGTTCTGGTCCCATTTGGCAAAATTTTGTTGTACGGCTCCAATTCCAAGCTTAGCAAGTTTTCAGCAATTGAGAGAAAGTTGTGAAATAGTAAACAGGAAAAAGAGAATAGACAGAGTATGTCTTTGACCCTCCCAAATAAAGATTCCAAATAGAACTGGTAGAAAAAAATTTTCCCCCCAAAATACTCAGAGCTTTCAGCAGAGGATTCAGCCATGTCTAGCATGTTGGTTGAAAGAATCTAGTAATACAGTAATCCAGTGTAACCAGGAAGGACCAAGAAGACATACTCCTTAGTGTGGCCCTGCAGGTAGGATAGCTCAAACAGCCCAGAAGGGAGAAGCAACCCACCAAGAAGAAAGCTATAGCCAGCAACGGCAAAATCACTGCTCCTAAAACCCTCCATCCTAGATTCATGGCAGAATTACTTAGGGAAATTTTTTTAATTAGCCATTGTTAAGGTCCCACCGAGGACGAATTGAATCCTATCTCTGAAGGTTGAACCCAGGACACTGGTTCTCTTTACAGCTCCCCTGTAATTACAGTGTGTATCTAGAGCTGGGGACCTCTTCCCTAGGCCCTGAATCTCCACCTCCTGGTTAGTATTTCTTCCTTTCCACCCTCTGTCTCATATGAAAGCTTTCCTCCCCTTTGGGTCTCTAAAGCAATAAGGTTCTTTCTAATAGGAGCCCCAGCTCCTTTCCTCCTGACATTGAAAGGTTGAGGATATTATTCTGCTGTTGGTACAGTGAGCCCTTGGAGCACCTTAGAAGCTTTCTGTAGTCTCTAGAGATGCTTTCTTTCTACCGTTTTATGTCTCCAGCCTTAACATCTGCTCTCGCCTTGCTCCTCAAAGTGTGGTCTACAGAGTAGAGCCATCAGCATTCCCTGGGAGCTTTTTAGAAATGCATTTAGGATTCATGGGCCTTACCTCAGGCCCCTGTATCAGACTCTGCATTTTAACATGCAGTGGTTCACATGCACGTGAAAGTCTGAGAAACACTGTTAGAGAAAATATCTGCAGTTCTTGAAAATCTGGGTCATTTCTCAAGATGTTCCCGTGTCTTCTGGGTTTTTTCACTCTCTTCTCTAGTTGCCTTAGAATCACGCCATTTCGGAATCACAGAATACTAGAGATGGACTCTATTACACAGATAAATCGATTCAGTCCCTTCACTTAACAAGTCAATACATTTACATTTCAAGGTTAAATCTACCCTTTCTGTGAAGAGAACAGGCCAGAACTCCCACAGGCTTAATTATCATAGCTCATTCACTTTGGGACCTAATCTGTATTTCAAACTGTAAGTAGCTCTGTGGATTACCACCAAATATTTTTAAATACTGAAAGCCCCATACTTGTATTTAACAGAAATACACCCAGCCTCCAGTTCATATTAACAGAACATCTAACACTCTTAAGTATATAATAAGGGTATTCACTTCTGTATAGTGCTAAGATTCATACAGTGAATAGACTATGATTTTAACAGCCCTCAAGAGTCCCCCAACCCACATTTATGTGTGCTCGCCTTGGGCTCACCCCTGACTCTGACAGTAGGGCCACAGTTCAGGTGTCTGTGTATGGTTCCTGGTATAATATTCCAATTCCACTTCTCTTTCAAATTAAGTGAATCAGACCAGCGAGCCCTAAGACCTTGGTTGAGAACTGCTACTATAATAGTCACAAGGACTGTATTTGTTAGGTGTGGATTCCTGTAGGAGAGCGGTTCTCAAACTTGAATCACCATGGAGACTAGTTCGGACATGGATTATCAGGCTTCCATAGGTCTGGGAGGGGGTCCCAGAATTTGTACTTCTAACCAGTTCCGGATCATGTTGATGCTGCACTTGGGGGACCCTATTTTGAGAATCACTGCTCTGGGGACTACTCCCCTTAGATTGGGCCACGTGAGGCCAATCTACAAGTTTCGGAACTCTCATTAAACATGAATGTCCATCCTTGGAGGAATGATTAACCCTAGAATTAACCTTAGGACCCTAGGAATAATTCCTAGAGGAATTTCTGAACCAGTTCCTAGGTGGGTGCTAACATGCCCCAACTGTTTGGCAGGTACAACACACGCCCCGGCCAAGTGAATTCTCTACTCCTGCTCCCCTTCAGCCCAGTGCTTCCCCTTCTCTCTCCCAGTGACTCTCATCCTTGCCCTTTTATCCCCACACCCACCACTCCTTCACTGCTATGTCAGAATAAGCCCTGAATCTCAGTCCATTCCACTCCCCCCAGGAGACTCTGATGCCACCTTGCCATTTGCTTGCCACACCCAGCTCTAGGTTTCCCCCACTAGAAATTTCACTCTGCTCCCCTCCTCTCTCTTTGGCAATTTATTGTTGCAAAGACTTCAGCAGCTCTCCAAGTCCTGTCCTCTCTTAACCCTGCCAGGATTAACTCTCCCAGAGCCACCAATGTCTGAGGAAATGGTCCAAGGCCTAGCACCAGCTTACTGCCCCGGTCCAGCTATTCGTGGGTGGCATTGATTCCAAAGAGAGAATTGGGAAAGGAATCATTCTTAGTCAGACAGCAGCTATCAGATACAAGGAAGATCAGCACGGGGCTTACCGTGAATGAACCACTGCATCTGAAATCCTTTCTCACTGTGACCAACCCCATCCGTGTAGAACAGCACCTGAAGCTGGGAGCCTGTGGTGCTCCCTGCGGGCGGCGTCTCTGCTCCACAGTAGCGCCCGATCCGCTGGGGGCCGTCATAGAGCTGAAATCAAGGAGAAACTTCCCAATGTGAGAAACTGCACATGGCTGGGCAAATGGAAAAAAGGCAAAGTCTGCTTGTGTGGCAAAAGCTGCTCCTTGGCTGAAAGGTTAAGGGTAAATCTGCTGAGGTGGTTTGGAGCACAGGAGGCTTCACACAAGCATTAAAAATAGACAATTATATATAGAGAGTTTTATAGGTAATTCCTAAGCCCAATAAAGCCGGAAATCTAAACACAAATGTTTGGTTTTAGGTCAGCCTAGCAAGTTCCCTCGAAAGTGTAAATCCAGGCACAGAATAAGGAAATGGTGGCCCGGATGAGATGTGTTCACACATTAATGACACACGAGAGGTGCTCAATGAATATTCGTCTTGTAATTGTGAGATGTATGTATTTTTAAGTAAAGAATGATATAAAAATTAAGACATTTTATGGACCCTCAACTCTATGATCATCTAATCTTTGACAAAGCAGGAAAGAATGTCCAGTGGGAAAAAGACAGTCTCTTTAACAAATGGTGTTGGGAAAATTGGTCAGCCACATGCAGAAAAATGAAACTGGATCATTTCCTTACACCACACACAAAAATAGACTCAAAATGGATAAAAGACCTCAATGTGAGAAAGGAATCCATCCAAATCCTTGAGGAGAACACAGGCAGCAACCTCTTCGACCTCAACCGCAGCAACTTCTTCCTAGGAACATCACCAAAGGCAAGGGAAGCAAGGGCAAAAATGAACTATTGGGACTTCATCAATATTAAAAGCTTTTGCACAGCAAAGGAAACAGTCAACAAAACCAAAAGACAACTGACAGAATGGGAGAAGATATTTGCAAACGACATACCAGATAAAGGGCTAGTATCCAAAATCTATAAAGAGCTTCTCAAACTCAACACCCATAAAACAAATAACCCAGTCAAGAAACGGGCAGAAGACATGAACAGACATTTCTCCAAAGAAGACATCCAAATGGCCAACAGACACATGAGAAAGTGCTCAACATCACTCGGCATCAGGGAAATACAAATCAAAACTACAGTGAGATACCACCTCACACCTGTCAGAATGGCTAAAATCAAGTCAGGAAATGACAGATGTTGGCGAGGTTGCGGAGAAAGGGGAACCCTCCTACACTGTTGGTGGGAATGCAAACTGGTGCAGCCACTCTGGAAAACAGTATGGAGATTCCTCAAAAAGTTGAAAATGGAGCTACCCTACGACCCAGCAATCGCACTACTGGGTATTTATCCTAAAGACACAAAGGTAGTGATCCTCAGGGGCACGTGCACCCGAATGTTTATAGCAGCAATGTCCACAATAGCCAAACTATGGAAAGAACCTAGATGTCCATCAACAGATGAATGGATAAAGAAGATGTGGTATATATATACAATGGAATACTATGCAGCTATCAAAAGAAACGAAATCTTGCCATTTGCAACGACATGGATGGAACTGGAGGGTATTATGCTGAGCGAAATAAGTCAATCAGAGAAAGACAATTATCATATGATCTCTCTGATATGAGGAACTTGAGGGGCAGGGTGGGGGGTTGTGGGGGGTAGGGAGGGAAAAATAATGAAACAAGATGGGATGGGGAAGGAGACAAACCATAAGAGACTCCTAATCTCACAAAACAAACTGAGGGTTACTGGGGGGTGGGAGGGTAGGGATAGGGTGGCTGGGTTATGGACATTGGGGAGGGTTTGTGCTTTGGTGAATGCTGTGAAAGGTGTAAGCCTGATGATTCACAGACCTGTACCCCTGGGGCAAAGAATAAAAAATAAAAAAAGAAAAGAAAGAAAAAAAAAGAAAATAACATATCTTAATAATGATGGCAGTTGTACCATATACACAATAAGTAATTATTATGTATTATGATATGATAATAAATTACTGTTTATAGTTTAAAAAAATACTAATGCAAATAAATACTTGAATGTAGAGACTTAAAATCATCCACAAGGCAGAAATATGCTTTAAGTCATTTCACCTTTAAAATCTCATAATTACATTGAAGTAATGGGGAAAAAGTATAGACAACATTTAAATACTTAAATTTTCATTTCTTTTGTATATTTCACCAGCATCGTGTTTAAACAAAATATTAATTTTTCTAAGCACATAAATATCCATACATCACAAAATGTAAAACTGTACCACTTTTCTTCCCTAGAAATTACTTCATTATCATTTTAGTTTCTCTTTGGCTCTCTTCATTGCATGAGCTTTATATAATACTTCAACTGTTACTTGATTTTGAAATCTCAAAATATTTATCCTATTCAGACTGATACCCTCAGGCCTGAGAGGAGATCTCTACTCCTTTCCAAATTGAGTCATGTATCCTCATTGTCCTTCTCTACCCCATTTCCCTGGTCTTCACCTGTGGGGCTTCTTATTCTCTGTCCACAAGTACATCCAGACTCAGTCTCCAAATGGTCTTCAGCTCTGTGTTTATAGAAACATTATTTTCAATAGCCAAATTATGGAAGCAGCACAGGTGTCCATTAATTGATGAGTGGATAAAGAAGAAGTGGTATATACATATGGATATGCATATAATGGGATATTACTCAGCCGTTAAAAAGAATGTTCATTAACAGTAGGTTTCTCTCCTCAGATGGCACATGTTATTTCCTCATAGAAATTAGACTATTGCCTTGTATATATTTGCTGTTCAGTACATGATTTAAAATTTTAAACTCATAATAAGTTTTTTTATGTTAAAAAAAATTAAGACATTTTAGAAAGCTATGTGAAAGGTAAATATGAAAATTAATCCCACTGGAGATAACCACTCTTAATATTTTGTTAATACCAGAAGTTTCTCTTGTCAACATTTTTCCCGTTGGCTTATGTATGTACATACACACACACGTGTCCAGGTGTATATGTGTGTGTATAAATTCAGGCTACACATTTAATTGTGTTCCCAGTTTTTCTCTAAGCATGTCATTCAACAGTCTATGTAAACATTTTTAATGTTGGCATAAAATGCTACTCATATTCTGTTGTAGTTCATTGAAGACATTTGCAATATTTTTGCCAATGTGAGTATTTGATATTTCAAACTTCCCTCAGGAAAGATTCTTGTAAGAGGAATGAATCAGAGAGTATTGCCTTTTATGGCTCTTGATATATATCATTAAATCTCTCACCAGAAAGTTTCTATGAGTGTATCCCCCACTAGCACTTTACTGAAATGGTTCTTACAGGGGACCTTGGCAATTATGACTGCTATTATTTTTAAAGCTGGTGCTAATAGGGAAAATTTTTTGGTTTTATAATTGTCTTAATTTATGTTACTTTGAGGTTGAAGGTTTTTCATGTTTATTAGGCATTTATATTTCTTCCCCTGGAATTTTTCTGCTGAGATCTTTGCCTACTTTCCCATTAAGCTATTTGTACATCTTGTCATGTCATGTACTCTTTATCTGTCTCATTAGTTTCATCAGATACATACCTCTAAACTAAGAAAAAAATAAGCTTCTCTGCCATTTCTCCTCACTCAGGATAATGATAATCTAAAAAGATTGGCTCCTCATGACTCAAGCCACTGCATTTTCTTTTAATCCACTAATATCTACATTGCTGTCTATTCTGTTCTAGTTACCCATAGAATGAACTATCCACCACAACAAAATGGAAAATATCCAATTGTAGACTTTTGGATTTCCTTGATTATCCTCCTATAGAGTATATATATGTAAGAGTATGTGTGGGTGCATGTGTTTGCATGTGTCTGTAGGTAAATGTATAATCTGGATTCAACTCATTCCAAATTGACAAAATTATTATTATTATTTTAAAGATCTACTTATTTAATTTTAGAGAGAGCATGCAAATGAGGGGGGCAGAGGGAGAGGGACTGACAGAGAAGGAGGGAAGCAGACTCCCTGCTGAGAGCCAGACCCAGGTTGGATTCCCCCGATCCCAGGATGCTGAGATAATGACCTGAGCCAAAATCAAGAGTGGGACACTTAACCAACCAAGTCACCCAGGTGCCCCAACCAAATTATTTTTATTTACTGAAGTGCTATGATATAAAATAATGTTTTAAATATATTGGTTGAAGCATGGAAAAAAAACTTTATCATCAAATTCTACAAAGCACCCCCATGGAGCCTTCCCTAATCCCTATAGCCAATCATAAATTAGTTTTCCTTTGAAACCCCTCCGCTTTTTACTTGAGCTTCTTTGTAGAAATGGTCACATTCCCATGTATTCTAGTTACAGGCATGTGTGTCTTATCTCTCCTACTGATTATGAGTTTCCTTAGAGCCTGGACCTCCTCTCCCAGTCTCCTCTGCCTCGTTCAGGCTTAGCCAATGGCAGATTCCCAGTACATCAATGAGCACAATGGTTTCTCCCACGACTGCATTTCTTTCTTCTTTCTCTTTTCTTTATTATTTTAAGATTTTATTTATTTTATTATTATTTATTTGACAGAGAGAGGAGAAAGCAGGCTCCCTGCTAAGCACGGAGCCAAACTCGGGCCTCGATCCCAGGACCCTGAGATTGTGACCTGAGCCAGAGGCAGAGGCTTTAACCCACTGAGCCACCCAGGCACCCCGACTGCATTTATTTCAATGAGATTTAATCTCCACTATTACTTGAATCCTGCATAGTTAGATGCATATTAAGGTCTTACAGTCCTAAATTTCAGCATGTTCCTTTTAGTCAACGAAGAGTCTAGATCCTTTGTGACTGCTCTGTAGAAGGGCGTTGGGAATCAGGCAGGGCCTTATTCAAGGTCGTAATAAATTACAGATTTCTAAATCTTGGCCTGTCCCACTGAGTTCTCAAAACTAGCTGCTCATCGAGTATCCATGTTTGTGATATTTGGGGGAAGGTCAGCAGAGATTTACAGAGACACTCAGAAGTCTGTTATATAACTCACCCTTAGGTAGTAAACCTCAGCATTTTAAGCAAATGAATAAAGAAGAGATTTATTTTTCAGGCTTATCACTTCAGCTTCCTTTTGATTTTTTGCTACTACTGCTGCTTTGACGAGGTATATTTATTAGCACATGTCTGTCTAGATAGTTGACAGAAGCCATAATGAGGGAACAAAAATGAGGGAAAGAATAAAGTAACACAAAAAGAAAATAGGACAACAAAAAAATCCTTCCCTTCTGATGGCAGGTCCCCCCCATCTCAGGCAGGGGGTCGAGGTGGTGGGGGAGGCCATGCTGTACTCTGTTTACTCCTAGATTACTGCTTCACTGTACGGTATTTATCCCAGCTTCAGAGCTTTGTTTTTATTAAATCCAGTCTACCAATTCCAATTCAAAACTAATTAATACAAAAGTAAACATACTGTTCCCAAGCAGAGGTATAATAAGCAAGAAACACTCTACTATTCTCCACTTCAAAAGGCTCATTCTTAACTTTGGGTTGTAGTTTAGTGACCAAACTTTAATTATTTCATCTTTATTCAACAAAACATGAGGTAAGAATTCTCTATAACCATAATCGCTCTAAGTTTGATGGATCTTCTGAAATGGTTGTAGTGACATTTTGAGGAACTGTCCTCTAGATTCTATACAAGGTCATAAACAGTACAGTATTTTTGCCTCCCCTACTCAGCAAGGTTAAGAAACCTGACATTGTCACATGACTTGGAGGCTATTTTTTTCTTCCTTCCGGATAGGATTACTTCATTAAAGGAGCCCCCCTGAATCCTGGTTGTTCTTAAATAACACATTGTGAATGGGATGGAGGGGATGCAGCGGGGGCAAAGAGAGCGGGTTTGGGGAGAACACTGATGAATGACAATTAGTTTCTTTTTGCCTTTGGAGGAGACAGAGTGATGCATTGAAATAAACGTCAAATAGACACTGATGAAAATGCTTAAATACGTCAAATAAACGAATGAATTAATTAGTGTAGAACAAAACCTCTACACAAAAACACACCAACCCCCAATTTTATGTCCTTCTAAGGTTTACACTTAATTAAATCAAGGGTTTTTTGTTGTTGTTTATAGTCACACAGATGGCTAACGTCACCTCTACAATTCGTTCCCGCGTAAATTCACCACACAAAAAAGAGCAGTCATTTTTCAAAGTACACAAATACTGGTTGCCATGGAAACCAGTAGGTGCCTGCTGCTCCAGATTCTGTTTTCAGAGCAGAATGCTAACCACAGGACGTTCCAGCTGTGACTCACTGCAACTACTGGCAAGCAAGCTGGCTTGGTCCTGCTAAGGGTATGATTTCCCCTGCTTTTAGGAAGCCTAAAGATCCACTCGGTGTGAACAATACTCAAGCTTGGAAAACAGTTCACAAAAGGAAACTAGCAGAAATTAAGAAAAGAAAGATCGAGATTCTCACTTTAAATAAGCAGATCCAATTTGTGTAACTGTATTGAGAGGTTGTTCTATTTTTTTAAGTATCTGAAATGCTGCATCCAGTTTCTGCTTGGGCATTAAATGTATCTTTGAAAGTAAATATGTTGTATACATACAACCTCCTATGTAGAATCCTTTCAGTTATTCTCTAAAGGAGACTATTCATTTAGATGTCGTTTAGGTCTCCCTACCCCCCACTCCACCCTGAAATAGCTCAACCACTCTTAGGGCACTCAAAGAGGAAGGAAATCTCTTGCCTAAAGCCACATTTACCAATTTCTATCTACTTCCTTTGCATGGGTTTGATAATTTAGCACACATACAGTTTATGAGGCCATATAGATTTCAGACTCCAGGTACAATATGAAAGGATCCGTGCACCCCTTCTAACTTTTAAGAACCATACATACAAGGCAGAAGATATAAAACTGAGGATATATCACTGACAGAGAGAGTTGAATTTTTCTAAGAGGAGGGGTTCTACAGGCACTTTAGGATTCACTGAAACTCAAGCCTGGAGGAACCCAGAGTCAGCTAATGTGTACTTCAACTTGTTCCTTCTATGGGAATCAACTTTATGAACTGCAAGTACTCTCAGAACAGAAATGTGCTTTTCAAGTGCTTCTTTGCTGCTAAGTTGTTTTATGATTTTGAAAATTTATTACTTTAATGAATGAAATTATAATTAATTGTTTCATATATATGAGCATGGGGTGTATAGATGACTTCTATACCCATTTTGGAATTACAGTGAATAACAGCTAAAACTCAGCCCTTTCTATTTTAGATGGGCATCTAATTCATACTTTTTCTAATTCATACTTTTTCTTATTTCCTTGAAATTTTTCTGAAATAAAACTTTTTAAATAGTGGATGACTACTTTTAAGAATTGAATATAGTCCAAATAGAGAAATAAAATCAACAGTCTCTTTGGGATGATATTATTAAAATATGGAGAAACTCTGGGAAAAATTTTTGGTCCATCTTATATTACACATCTTTAAAAACTTTTAAAAAAGGTTATTCTTTAGAGTTTAAATGTATTGAAGCAATTCACCTGCCCTGAGGGAGAATTCTAGGTGTAGCAGAGAATCTCCTAATATTTATAGAGAACTAAAATTCTAATCAGTTTAAGAACATAGTTAAAATTTCTGGGAACTATACTCAGTGAGTTTACAAATTAGCTTTGCAAAATCAGAGTCACTAATAGGATATATTTAACTGTAAGCAGGAAAGTAATTTCCCTATAAGAGCATACTAGAGTATATTAATTTTGATCAGATTGTAGGTATACAGTCCAGTCCAGCTCTAAACTTTGCTTAGAATATAATCTTGTGAATATTACTTTCTTTTAGTCTTTATAAATTTGGCATCATGATAGTACTTACCTTTTAAGTAAAGCAAATGAAGACAGACCACGTAATAAGTTGAGTGTGAGACACATAAGAATGTGCTTAAATTGTTATTTTAACTCTTGGTCATGGGCAAAGGGAACCAACATTTTTTCCCAAAGAAATCATTCTAGAAATAGCTTTGAGAGACAAATATGATGGGTATAGAGAACTTGAGCTGACTCACATAAAACATTTCTCAGAAATCATCCCTGGCAGACCAGAAGGGGAAGCAGTGAATCAGTGAATCACCTGTGAGGAGATGGACAGCCATTGCTTGCAGCCTGTTGCTATGACAATGTAGTTCTGTGTAGACACTGAGGCCATTCCCCATGTGTGGGGTGCATAGCCCAGAGCTATGGGGGAGAGTATAACTATGGTGTGCGTGTTGGGGTGGAAGCTGATGGTGGATCATAATGGGATGATGGCAAAGAGAACATTAGAAAATCAGTCAAGGCTGCCCTGAGGAGGTGGAGAAGGGAGGGACAAATGGTAGGGAAAGTGGCTCTGCCCGTGTTTCTTTTTGTGGCTGTCTCCTCTCCCGTGGCTCCAGCCAGCTTGCAGCTCTAGCTGCGTCGCCACTGGCCCTCCAAAGGGGTGGGAACTGGGGCATTTCTTCATATTTTCCCCCACCTCCCCAAAAAACAACTGTAACAGGACCTATGAGAACTGCCTCATGAGAGTAGTTATTAGAAATGTTGTTGCCAAAGTTTACACATAAATCTGGATAAACCTGGAAATTTCAGCATTTACTTTAAATTTGAAGGTCTTTAAAATGTTCCTGTAACAACAGTAGAAAGTGCCAAACGAGATTCACAGAGTAGGGTAAAAGGCTCCCGTTGCAGATGAGAAAAGCCTATGGGGGTAAAAACTTAATTGAATTGGGGAGAGTAAATTAGGCAGATGATAAAGATGAAAGCTAATAGACAGAGCGTGGTAGACTCTGGTTGGCTCTGCGATGGCCCCAGGAGGCAGGGTCCTCCATCAGACACGTGGCCATGCCCATTGCTCTCTGATGCACAGGCACACATCCTCTCCACGGCACAGGAGAAGCCGCGCTGCCATGCGCTGACAGGGTGGGGCAGGAAATATGAAATAACCATCTAAAATTAAACAATTACTCATAATGCTGGGCCTTGCATGACAGCAAGAAACCCATCGAAGACCACATTCTGAGTTACTCTGTGTCACTCTGAATTAGATGTCTGTCTCACACACAGAGGAGATGGTGGCCTTACCATGTGGCAGCTCACTGCCTGTCCCTCTTAACAGCACACTGACATTTTTGTTTCTGCTTTCTGTATATTACTCATGTTAGAAGCCACAAAAACTGATTTTTTTTTCATTTTTTAAATCATTGTCTAATCACGGATATGTGCAAAGATTTAACTACAAGAATGTTTATCTAGGGCGCCTGGGTGGCTCAGTGGGTTAAAGGCCTCTGCCTTCAGCTCAGGTCATGATCTCAGGGTCCTGGGATCTAGCCCCGCATCGGACTCCCTGCTTGGCAAGGAGACTGCTTCCTCCTCCTCTCTGCCTGCCTCTCAGCCTACTTGTGATCTCTCTCTCTCTGTCAAATAAATAAAATCTTTAAAAAAAAAAAAAGAATGTTCATCTCAGCATTGTTTATAATAGGGGAAGTTTGACAAAGATTCTAAATGTTCCACATGAATAACTGGGATGATAATTGGGTATTGAGATGATGGAATGCGCCATGTGGTAAATGACGTGGTATTATGAATAACATGGAAAAATATTCACAAGCTATTGCTACCTGGAAAAAAAGTCATTATAGGATAATATGTACAGAATGATTCCCGTTGGATATTAAAATAAAATATAGAAGGTACGACTATAAGAAATAAATACTACCAAAAATTATTAGTAGGGATGTAATTTAAGTTATTTTTATTTTATCTAGGTTTTCCTATATTTTCCAAATGTCCTGCAATGACTATATATTCCTGTGATCAGATAAGTTTATTTTTTCAAGAAAGCATTATCTTCGGAGACCTATTGACATAGCAGTGTAGATAGATATGCATTGGTAATGTTTTCCCATTCTCAGAATTCCATACCCTTTTAGGTTCTCAGCTACCCAGCTGGCCTACTAAAAATACTATACTGTCTCTCTCCACAGTCTTATACACATCTTAAGATTATACGTGAAAATTGGTCCACTAAAATGTTATTATATAAGGTAATCTCCTTCCGCACTGATTTGAAACCATATTTTGTCCCTAATGCTTAGTTTTTTATCACAAGTAGGTTTTTAGTATTATACTAACTCTTTATTTAAAAAGAATTCCTTCAGATGCTCAGGGACTAAGGACTTCTCACAAACATAAGTTCTGAGAGTCGCTGATGGAGCTCTACACGCCTAATTCCCTCCCTAGTGGTAAGTGAGATGCACTGAAAGCCCAAGGCTACTCTCTGGTTGGAACATGAAGATTTAAGTCCATGAACTGCAGCATTCCCTTGGCCAACTATACCACCACAGTGAAACACTAAACATCTTTAAAAAATTATTCTGCGTCCTAAAAACCTCAGCATCTGCTAGAGGTGGACTCCGAAACAGGGACAAATCTGCTTCACCAAACAACAGGAAATTATAGAACCTGGAGCTGGCAGGACCTAGGGTACTGCCATGCACTCTTCCCAGTTGAGGGAAGAAGTGGGGGAAAAACCTATTAAATTAATAGTAAATGTAAGCACTATAGGGTCAACACAGCATTTTTTTTTCAAAAAAATATTCTGAAATGTCGCAGTTGGAAATCTTTCCTATTTTGAAAAGGAGACAATCAAGATAATTAACCCAAATCCATGATTCCTAATTTTAAAACTTAACATTCTGACCCCTGCATTCTTATTCAAGCCACATGCCTGTTAGATGCTTGAAGGCATACACTTGATGCCTGTGTCCTGTCTGGGGAGAGAGCACAAGGTGAGGACCACCAGGAAAGGAAGTGTGCATGGAGAGCAATTTCAAGTTTTGAGCCTCGGATGTGATTTCTACCATCTTCAGGGTAGGGTGGAAGCTATCTGTAGGTCTGATTATCATTCATTCTGATTCTGTCCTTCACGTGTGAGAGACTATTGATAGGGGAAACACAAAATTTCTTTTGAATCCAAGAGCAAAGGCTATCTTTTGAAGGCTGCTGTGTCTGCCTCATTAACTGCAGCAAATTAATCTAATCACATAAAATTCTTCATTGTGAGGGATGGTCAGGAAAGATCAGCGTTTCCTTTTGAGGAAAGGGATTTTTGATTACATGCAGATCAATATCGCTCCTTTTAATTTTTTATGATTAAAAGAACCCCACACTTTACTTGGGCAACCCTGCAGTATTAAATTTCTTTTAAAATGCTTCTTGTTACTTTTAATGCCAGTATGAAGTATTTGGCTTAATTAATCAATAGATACACTTCATTCTAAACTTTTGAATCCTGATCATGATTAAGTACAATGAGTACTTATGTACATGATTAAGTACAATGAGTACTCATATCTGGTACAGAGACATAAGCTGAATTGTTTGGTGTATTGTTTTCACTTTTTATGAGTGTTTTTGGATAGCAGTTGTCCTCAGAATTAAAATAGCTTATCTCTGAATTCTAAGCAAAATGCCAGGCATTCTAGAAGCAAACTTCATCGGACAGACAGTGGCAGGAAGAGTGACTCATCTGCCCGGGAAGTGTTTAAGGAGGTGCCATGATGATGAAAGTCAGCTCAGACCCTTTGCTGCTAAGACATAAAATCTCATCAGCTTTTCTCCAACGAGCAAATGGGATTTTAACCACCACACTTCCTAGATTCAGATAGAGATTCCCCGTGGCTTTTGTTGTAAGAAAACTGAGAGGCCAGGGACAGAACCCCTGATTTCCTTACATGGGGCCAATCTATGTTCATCTCAACTGGAAAGGATGCTTTGGAAGCTAAAGTTCTGCATCGACTGCAAAATGTTTTTGAGAGCAAAAATTAATCCACCAACTTGTATTTATGTTGAAAGAATCATAAATAATGTTTATTAGCATTTAATAAATAATTATTAGCTGAATATTATTCTAAGTCCTTCGCATGTGTTACCTAATTTTAAAATACCTAGCAGCTCTGTACAGCAGGTACCATGATTATCCCCATTTTAGAGTTCTGAAAACTGAGGAATGTAGAAGTTCAGTAGTTAAACCACTCAAGAATAATTTATCGTTTCCTTCATTGATAATTATATTTTTAAATAGTAATTGTCAAATTCAAGGATACAATAAAGTCTTTATTCTCTGTAATAATGGAGAAAAAATAACTTCTACATTATAATAAACATATCCAAAACTCCTGTTAGTCAGTAGAATCAGTATATTCTTGATTATATTTAACAGAGCTTCAAGTGAAGTAAGTGGACTAATATGTTAGCTTTACCATTTATCCTTTGTGAAAGTGTGAAATGCATCAATGAAGCAGGATGCAGACAGAAAGCAAGAGGGAAATTAAATGTCTTAAGAAATGAACAATTAGGGGCACCTGGATGGTGCAGTCGGTTGGTTATCCTGACTCTTGGTTTTGGCTTGGCTTGTGATCTCAGGGTAATGGGATCAAGTCCCGCATGAAGCTTTGCACTAGGAGTGGAGCCTGCTTGAGATTCTCTCCCTCCCCCTTCCTTTGCCCCTGCCCCACTCCCTCTCAAAAAAAAAAAAAAGAAAGAAAGAAAAAAAAGAACCATTAATATATCTCAGCCTTTTCTTCCCCATGCGACCACTCTACCCCCATCTGTTAGTCCACTTCTGCTGACTTTACCTCCTAAGTGCTCTCGAANCCAAAAAAAAAAAAAAAAAAAGAAAGAAAGAAAAAAAAGAACCATTAATATATCTCAGCCTTTTCTTCCCCATGCGACCACTCTACCCCCATCTGTTAGTCCACTTCTGCTGACTTTACCTCCTAAGTGCTCTCGAATCCTATTACATTCTCCCTCAGCGTGTGAGAACTGGTGGCTCTCTCACCTGGACCGCAGCAACCCCCTTACTGGATCTCCCCCGGTACTTTCACCTCCCTTCAATTTTCTCTTAAAGCCAGAGTTTTTAAAAGTGCCAATCTGAGCGTGCCATTTCCCCGCTCACACTCCTGAAAGATCTCTTGCGGCTCTAAGGGTGCTCCCTGAAACTCCTCACACAGCCTCAGTGCCTGCTACGCTGGCAGACTTCTGCCCCCCTGGCAGCCCCTTACTGGCCTTGGCCACACTGGACTCCCTGTGGTTCTGACAAGGATTTTCTCCCCCAATGGACTCCAACCAGGCTCCCTGAACCTTCTTCCCGACTACTCCTCGAACTTTGCCAATAAAAAATGCACACTCTTGGCATACATGTTTTCATCCTCTCATTCCTACTTGCCGGAATTTGAAGACTTCGACAAACACTAATGTAGTTTCTAACAAGGTCACACCGCTAGGAAGACCCTGGCCCCCGTTAAAGTGCCTGCTTGAGAAAGCTCAACGCCAACAGAATTTACCGTTTGTTCCAGCCAATACCTGAGGATAGGCCCCTGACCACTCTTCCCTAGAGCATTAAGAAGGGCTTACAATCCTGAACTCTTCCTCTGTCCCTTTGAGATGTGTGTGTGTCTCTAACAACTCAGGAGTCCCTTTCTCAAGGATCTGAGAAGCGTGCCTTTGAAATGGAATCATCAGGAGTGATAGGACACTAGTCTCCCTGTCGCTGTGGAAGGGTAGAATCCTAGCTTCCATCACTGCCAGCCAGCACACACAACTGACCTCGCCACACGGACCCTGACTAACCTTTTGTCATTGCTCACTTCCCTGACTGCTCCAGCTGCTGGTCCCCTTCTGACACCCTCGTTCTCCCTTCACAATGTCCAGTCACCACTGTACAAACTGAAATGGAGGGCAGTTCATGCTGGACCCCACCGCAGGAGTGTATTACTGATTAAAATCTCTCTCAGCCACTTTAACTAGTATCCAGCTTTATCTGTGACAGTTCCTTGACCACAACTTTCTTTGGTGAAGCTTTCAGCTTCCTTTGAACCTGTTAAGTTACTCTTCCTCAGGGAAGCCTTCTGTGACCCACAGATGTGCTCGGTCCTCCCTCTTCATGACTTTGGAGAACCCGATAATATTCCCTGATAGCACTTAACACAGCTTGTAATTAAATTTATATTGTGTGATAAATTGATTACCGTCTGTCTTCTCAGTGAAGACAAAGAAAACTGATTTGAAAACAGTTATATTTCCACAGTCTACATATCTAAGATGTATCTGGATGACCAAACGAATGGATACATGAATGAACAACGTATATGCTGAATGAACAGCGTATTTAGGGTAGCAACAGCTTGAGGAAATACCACAGCAAAAACTGAAAAGAACACCAAACTCTGTTTAACTGTGTTTAATTCAGCATTTCTCAAAACTTACTAGAATTTAGTTCTCTGTTTGTGAAACTTCTATCAATACTTGTAGCAGAGAGAGTTACGTGGTTTCCCCAAATCAACTTCCCCTTTGTCTGGGTTCCTGAATCACCATGTGGAAGGCAAGGAACACCAGCATGGGTCTCTAACATGATTGAGAAATAAATTTGTATAATGCTAAGCATCTGAGAACTTATGAGTCCTTCATAGCAATAACAGGTTGAGTTACCTTAACTAATCACAGTATCACAAAGGCCAGATGGAAAACGTTGCTCAGGCTGAACACTTGGAAAACACAAGTGCAGGACCAGAAGCCTCCATTTTAGTCCATTCTTTCATTTTAAATGCATGATTTTGTAATTGGAAGAGGAGAGGGAGCATAATAAATAATGTTATAAACATCTGGTGGACAAGATGACATCAGAAGGAGGATTTGGCAAGAGATAAAACAAATCTTACAAAGACTGGAAGGAAATGCATTTGACAGAAGTCACTGGCATCATGAAGAGGAAGAGGCTTGTGAAGTGGAAGGCCTAGAGGGGTACACAGAATGGACTGGAAGATGATAGTGGCTAAGGTGCCAACTAAAGATGGGGGAAGAAAGTTGAGAATCCCGACATGAAAATTGCAAAGGAAATCTGATATTTTCACACAATGAGATAAACATCATGACCACATCACTAGGCCTTGATGAGCAAAGACATGACTCACCTGTAGCAATGGAAAAGTGAGACTTATTGAAAAGGAAATCTGTGCTAGCCCTCAACGGTACATGTTAAGAAGACACGTATTAAAATAGTTATGACTTCTCAGGAGAGAGCTTTGAAGAGGGGGTAAAATGTGCTGCAGGAGGAGAAGTGGGCTACAGACAGTGGTCTTAAGTGCAGCCCAAGGGCTTGGAGGGACTTCTCTACTGAGATTCCCACAGACTTTGATTAAGTAGGTCTGGGCTGAGGTCTAGGAACATGTTTTTCTAACAAGATCTCCAGGTGACTCCGGAATGCAGCCAGTTATAGGGGCTCCATCCTCCCCCATTGGCTTCTTCCTCAGTTGAGACTACAATTTTTTTTTACAAAGGAAATATGTCAACACTAGTGTAGCACAAAGAGACACATGGGGGTGGCAGAGGGGAGTTAATTTCAACCGTCTGGACGTCTCTCCAATGTCTAAACAGGAAAAAAGCATGGCATTTGATAAATTATTTAAATACTCTCCTCTCTCAAAAAGTAAAGAAAATAGTGAAAAGAAGTATGAGTCTGGACTAATTCTGGACACAAAGAAGTGGTTGTTACTGCAGAACAAAACATTAGGAGATAGTGATCAATGTCCCTCGAGCCTGAGATATTAGACATACCAGTCATGGGCCCTAAGGTTTTAGGGAGTCAGACTTCAAAAGCAGATATGAGCCCGTGGACCAAAACAATTAGCAATTAAAGAAAAAAAGAGAACCAACAGAGAAAAGAAAGAAAATTCAAGAAATGTAACATATTCTAATAAAATTAAATTCTGTCCAGAAAAGCTAGGAATAACTTTGGGGGCAATAAAAGGGGAAACCTCTTAAGAAATCAAGTAAGAAGGAACCATGGAGCTATATAAAAGCTTTCTGACCATTTTATGAGCACACGGACAAATCAGCTACATTCTGGGAAACAGCACAGTTAGAAAAAAAAATGTCTATTAAACTATGATTAGGGCAAATGAAAGATCAAAATATGGATGGATCAACACTTGCAGAAGAGAGCATAATGTGATAAAGGGAAAACAGAAACATGCCTAGTAGAATTTTGAAACTAGAAGAGACATTGAAATCCAGTTTACAAGATTAAGACAGGCAATTCCTTTAAATGAATTTTTGGGGCTTAAGTGAATTACCTCCTGCAGTACTGAAAGGTACAGTCCCTACAGAACAAATTGTGTATTCTTGCTGAATTCACAAATGTTGAAGAAATGTTTTAGCATGCCAGCAGAGCTGTATTCAAAGAGTCTGCCTCTGCCCCCACATACCATCTATGAGCAATGTTGGCCAGAGGACTGGACTTCCCTACTCCTAGCCAGAGCTGTCCTACTGCCCAGAGGAGCAGCTATCCATAGGTGAGCAAGATCCATGCCTTGCTGTCAGCTCAAAAAGATGATCCCCTGTGCTGGGAATTTTTTACCAAGGGAACCCCTGTTTGTTGTAAGAGCTTGGGGCAAATGGTCATGTGGAGTCATGGTTGGGGGCCACACAGAAGCTAAAATGGTGACGTTGTATAGATGCAAAGGAGAGAGATGGGAATGGCCTATACGCACTCAGGGAGAAGCCACTAAGCTGCCTTTGTTCCTGCCCTTTCCCAGCTTTTTAGTTTATCGAGTGTGTCATGACACTTATTACTTTCCTCAGAGCAGAGCCGTTTCACCAAACTAATGGTTTAGTTTGAGTGTGTACCTGCAACCAAGAATATAAAGCACAACATTGAAAAGTAAGAGGACAGCCAGAAGGCTCAAGGGAAGATGTTTCAACTGCCAAACACTAGGAAAGATTTATTCTGGAATCTCACAGGCGAATAAGAGTGACAGTAATTTTGGGGAAAATTCTAAGTTGGACACTAAAAATAATTTGTCACAATGTAGCAAAGAAAAGGGTGATTATAATAATAAATGACCAGTACTTATCTATGAAGAAGTATGCTATAATAACACGACTTCTCTCAGTGACAGTATCACTAGGATGGTAGATCCAAGGGCTCATGGACACTCCCTCACGTCACCTCTGAGGATGACAGAGAATTGTGAGTATATACATAGATGATATGTGGTGTCATGGCTAAAAGCATTGGCCCAGCACCACAGGGCCTGGTAGAAAGCCTGGCTTTGACACCTCTAACGTTTTTGACTACAGACACTCTGTATTTGCCTCAACTGTCTCACCTGCCAAATGGGGTAATACTTCTTACATTACAGTGCTGCTGTAATAATTACCTAGAAAATAATAAGTGTTCAATAAAGATCAGCAATTATTACTGCCAAGTTGTTTGAACGGTGCTATCCCCAAAGTGTTTAATAATAGATCATTTTAGAATGTCTGGGTGACTTAGTCAGTTGGCCGTCTGACTTCATTTTGGCTCAGGTCACAATCTCAGGGTCCTGGGATAGAGCCCTGTGTCAGGCTCCACACTCAGTGGGGAATCTGCTTGAGGATTTTCTCTCTCCTTCTCCCTCTGCCCCTCCCCTTGCTTATACACACACTCTCTCTAAAATAAATAAGTAAATGTTAAAAAAAATAATAATAGACCATTTTAATCAAAGAAACATACCATTTTGGAGTATTTGAAACAGGCACCATCTTGTCTTACATTTTTATCAATTATTTTTGAAGAAGTAGTAGGCCAATTCCAGTAAGTCTGTATGCAAATGAATAATGGTCTACAGACCAAAGAATCAGGGATCTTAGATGTGATTGAAGGATCATGATGTGTTTGATTTCTCAGGCAAAACAGTCAAATATAACTTACTAGGAATAATCTCCCATGTATGGCTATGAAGTCATTACAGTTCCTATAAATGTACCTAGAGAATACAAGTATTAATATAGTCCAACATTATAACTTGACTAACAATAAGCCCATAAAACCTCAGCCTGTGACACCAGAAGCATCTGAGCCAGATGATAGAGTTCCAGCATACATGGCCCTAGTCGGCTTCATTGCAGTGTTGAATACAAACCTGGGCCACATTTTAAGAGACGATGACATACAAGAGAACATGTTTAGAAGGTGTCCCCTGAGAGCTTGCCTAATAAGGATCAGCTAGGGAAATCCAGGACAAGGACTGGAGGAAAGAAGCTCTGACTTCATGCTATTCCCTCGGGAAAACTCGGCAAATTCGTGGGCTTAACCTCCCATCTACACTCACTCTCTGCCCTTTGCGCTTCTTGACACTGTGGTCTCTCACTCCTGCTCCTACTACCCTTCAAACACCAGTCTGCCCAGAATCACATTGATGTCCAAGGGACACTTGTTAACCCTGAGATCTCTTATGATCCCCTGGGAGCCTCTCACCTTGTTGATCACTGTCACTTTCTGTGATACTCTTTGCACTCGGCATCCATGACACAACCACCTCAGGGTTTTCCTCCTTCCTCTTCCCACCACACTCATGCTCCAGGCTGACCTAATATAGGCTTGGGCTTCCCTATACATCTCTGTGCTGATTTCTCCCAAATCCATCACTTTCATGTGTATACTCAATCACCTATTGGAAGTCTCCTCTTCTGTGCAGAGACTCAGATTCAAAACAAAAATTAAAAAATTGAAATGCAGTTGTAGGATATGCAAAGAATCCTTAGGGTTGACTTCTCATAATTGCATGGGCAATATGGTCTTACTCCTTCAGGCAAGTGACCCTTCCTGCCATTGAATTTAATTTCCAAATCTGAATCATTTTGTTTTGCCCAGAGGACAAAAAATAAAGGATGGATTTGATTCCCAGTGGGATCTCTACCAACCCACACCCCTCAGCAAGGTTGGGCACAATGTTTTACCAGCACCTAATCAAGTCCTTTCATAATTTCAGCTTTATTAATTCAAAATAACTCAATTCTGGCTACAATAACAGTCACTCAACTGGGATCTGGCTCAGTTACTTGAAAAACCCTTCAACTAGAAGTTATTAATATAATGGAAACTAGATTTTGTGTTTGTGGCTTTTCTCTTCTTAAGTAGTTATTTGTGCTTTTAAAATTTTCATCATAGACCAGCCATTGTAGCAACTGCTCTGGCCTTGCCCCTTGGCTTACAGAAATGGAAAAAATCTCCTCCCTCTGGCAACAGTGTCACTCTTTGGAAGGGTTTGCTGAACTTTTGGTTCTCATTCTGTATTTTTGCTGCTTTCACCATCAATGTTGCACAAGATAAATGGCATGCCTCTAACGTCATCTATGAAGTGCCTCTAATGAGCTGCTCTGCGGTTGCTGGAATAAGTATTTTCATTTGACAGTTTTTCAAACACCTCCAAAAAATTATCTGATGGGACTTTTTGTTACCCTTCCATCCTCAAGTGAGTCCAAAGAGGTGGAAACCAGACCCTGGAAAAGTTCATCTCATTTCCTCCCCTATTCTTTCTTCCAAATCCTCCTGAAAGTCCAGGTCAAAAGCTTCCTCCCTTCTGCTGCTTTTGCTGTTGTACTTTCATCAAATCACTCTTATGGTGCCTGGCATATCATTACACACACAGTACTCTTCAAGGCCATGAGTTCTCTTTTGGTTTGTGTTTGAAGGGGTAGAAATGCAGTAAATGCATAGGAATTATACAAAAAGGTCTATTTGGAATTCAGTTCTTTCTCATTAATAACATCTCTCATTAGGCTGATGCCAAAATATGGCTGTGAGAGTCAATATATACTGAGTTCATGGAATTCCTATAAGATCCCAACTCTATAAACAATGCCTGGGTCAGAAATTCAGTAGCAGACAGCTCACACCGTCAAAAGGCTCACAGTCCAGTAGGACATGTGGACGCTATCACAACTGGCAAAAATGCAATAAGATAAATTGCTGTGTTTGTGGTATGAACAACGGGCTTTAAAAGCAACTCTTCCATTTCCTCTAAAGAATGAACAAGATCATATTATGTGAAGAAAGAAAAGGATATCTAATCCAGGTAAATGAAATGAGACAAGCATGCCATTATGAAGCTTGTGAAGACTGTCTGAACACTACATCAAGAAAAATGGACTTTAAAACCACTGTCAACCTAAAGATACAAAGGTAGTGATCCTCAGGGGCACATGCACCCGAATGTTTATAGCAGCAATGTCCACAATAGCCAAACTATGGAAAGAACCTAGATGTCCATCAAAAGATGAATGGATAAAGAAGAGGTGGTATACATTTACAATGGAATATTATGCAGCTATCAAAAGAAACAAAATCTTGCCATTTGCAATGACGTGGATGGAACTAGAGGGTATTATGCTGAGTGAAATAAGTCATTCAGAGAAAGACAATTATCATATGATCTCTCTGATATGAGGAACTTGAGGGGCAGGGTGGGAGGTTGTGGGGGGTAGGAAGGGAAGAATAATGAAACAAGATGGGATGGGGAAGGAGACAAACCATAAGAGACTCCTAATCTCACAAAACAAACTGAGGGTTACTGGGGGGTGGGAGGGTAGGGATAGGGTGGATGGGTTATGCACATTGGGGAGGGTTTGTGCTTTGGTGAATGCTGTGAAAGGTGTAAGCCTGATGATTCACAGACCTGTACCCCTGGGGCAAATGATAAAAAAATAAAATAAAAGGGAGGTAACAAGAAAAAAATATAAAATAAAAATAAATAAATAAAACCACTGTCAAGTTCATGCTTGTAAGTTTGTTTGATGTTGTGCCATATTTTCTTTGAATACTAGTAAATATCACTTTCTATTGGGTAAACCCCTATGGCTACGATGGCTATAATATCGAACTTTTCTAAATACAAAGCAAGATTTCACCCCAAAAAATTATCCCTTGGGAACAAGAGACTCCATACATTTAGGACCTCCCAAGTCTCTCAAAGTACAGGAAGATTTCTCTTCTTTGTTTTAAAAAACAAAAGGGCTATTTGGAAAAGATATATGAACCTTAAACAGGCTCAATCAATGCTCAGTTTTTAAAGAATTGGTAAAAAAGAAAGTTAAGAAAATATCGCAAAGATAAAGGATTTTTTTCTGAAAAATTTGTCCTTAAAGTTACAAGGGCTGGATATTGGAAGTCTTTGTAAGCAAGACTTCCAAAGATCACTGATCACCCTAAGAAAAAACCCACTAAATCACTGTGTTGTAGATAGGAGGCATGGGCTGGGGAGATGTCCTAATGCTATCAGAGCAGGTACTTGTCACTTCAGAAAGATTTCTAGTGAAAACATCATATGTGGATTCAAAAGTATTATATATGAACAATTAGGAAAAGTACAAAAATGGTATGTTAATGGACTTAAAAAGTTATTTTATTAATGATGAGAACTTGATGTCAAAACCACTGTAAGTGGTTTCAGTAAAATTATCTTATAGAGTGTGAAAGTGGAAACCATAATTTCTAAACTAATGTAATAGCTTATAAACTATAAAATTTTATATATGAATACATAATTATATTCACAAAGTAAGCAAAATAAGTAGCTGCCTAACTTTTCAATCTATAGCCCTAAAAAGTCACACATGGAAGTTAGCAAAAAAGCTTTTAGGAATAAAGTATCTTATTGTAAAAATAGGACATTATCTAATATCTTGGGCTACCTACTTCTTAAGCAATTTTCATTGAATAGCATTGTATACAGAGAGTTGAATAAATGCTACAAATAGAAATTTCCATTTTACTGAAAAAAAACTTAACTGAAATGCACTTAAATTTAAAAATAAAAACAAGACTCAAAATCATGATTTCTAGTATCAGGCAAATTAGGTATTAAATAAAGCCAGGTAACCCAACATTTTCTGATATCCTGTTTATAGAGAACAAACATAAAAACAATTAACACAAAATAGAAGTTAGTCTTTTATTCCTGGATTATTTAAATAATATGAGGTCGGTCAGTCCAGAAGTCACACTGAAACCTAAAAACATAGAAAATTCTTTGTACATATAATTTAGTAAATTAAATATCCTTAATATTAATATGAGGCAATGGAAGAGACACAAAATATACCTGTTCAAATACCAAAGTCGGAATATTATACGTGCATAGAGCCACAGAGACTCAGTTCTACAGAGCATGACAATTTCTAGTTTGGCTTGCCTAACGTGATCTGAAAATGCAGTGGTTTATTTAGCTTCAGAATACATACCTCTAAATAGTCTGTCAAGCAGTTTATGTGATTTTCCAATTCAAATGCTAAAAACGTGTAATTCACCGTGTTGCCAGTAGTTGCCTGGATGGTCCAGTTGCAACGCTGATTGTCAGAATAGGGACCTGGATAATGTATACTCTCTAAGATGCCGTAGGTTCGGTTCACAATCACCACGTTCCTACATGCTGAAAAAATAACCAGGATTATTGAGAACCACTATCATATATTCCATAGTTGCTCCAAGATGGGTGAGATTTTCCGTCAAGAAAACATCTATATTAAAATACATACATAGTTTATATATTATATATTTGTATATATTATGTATACATATGTATAGTATATGTGTGTGTATATGTATATAGTACATTTTTATAGTGCAAAAGTCTCCATTTAGAACAAATGTAAAATGTAAAGTTTAAAAATAAATTTTAAAGTGTCATGAAAATAGCCTATTAGGCATCAAATTCCTGTGAATTGGTGGAGAATAGACTAACTCAGCACTACTCAGAGAGCACTCTGATTTGTTTATTTATAAAAGTGCATTAAATATTCTATGCTCTGTTTTTCTAACTTTAATGTTTGGAAGGAACAGGAATCCTGACCTTTACATTCAACAGTTTAAAAACACGAAGTTCTATGTGAGTGCTAAAAAAGAATAACAGCATGGCTTTGTTAAACATTCAAAAGTCAGCATGAAATTCACAATTAAGGCTCCATTATTCCTCTAGTTAGTCATCAGGAAGTACCAAATGAATGGAGGGAATGTAAAGGATTCGAAGAAGAAACGAAAATCTTAAATTTTGAAAAGTCTTCCATTCATGGGTGGCATTTTCCTCAGCTGAGTTTGCAACAACACTATACTAGGCTCCTCAAGGTGTAGCTAGTCCTGGGAGTCAGTGCCACATTCAACCCAAACTAAGAACTGGAACAAGGCATATACATGCCTTTTCTCAAGCTTTGTCCATATTGTCTGTATGATGTGTGATAAAAGAGAATGAGAAAAATAAATATTATATTGAAAAAATGGTCTCTGAAAAGTGTGTTTCATATATGCATTTCTACTACTATACTCTTCCTGACAGGTGACTAGAATACCATATATATATATATATATATATATATATATATATATATATATATATGTATAATTTTGGTATGGAAAAGTATACCTTTGTAGCTCTTCAGAATCTTCCTTTGCTGGAGCAGGAGAACATTCAAACTATTTCTTTTTAGGTCACCTTTTTGTCCACAAAGGAATTCTAAAGGATAATTTTGTGGTCTTAAATGCCTATGAGAAGCTACAGCTATGAGGCAGAGAAGCAATGTGTGCCACAATGGCTACAAGTCAGGGCAGAGGAAAATATATTCCATTAAACCCTATGGGCTGCTCTCAGTGCTCAGAAATTCTTCTATCTGCAAACCTCCAATTTCATATTTTACAGAAATACCTCATTGGTTACCTCTGATTTTGCCTTTAAGGACCTATATCCCATGTGCACTAAGATACTCCTTCATTGTTCCAAAATTAGGAGATAAAAATAAAATAAGCACAGGAATAAAAGGGAAGAATCCTAAGTAAGCAATCTGACTATAACCAAGAAGCAAATTAGAACAGCAATAATAAAATTAGAGAAATGATTACATGTTCAACCAAAAAGATCTATCCCTGAGAGAATTTAGGAGAGCTTTTCATATACTATGATGAATTTCTAAAAAATAAAGCATTTTATCATTAAAACGCAGTATTCAAAACTATCTAGAATTTAGCGTAACCCTCAACTACAAGTGAATGTGAATATTTGCAAATTCACACATAGTCAAGGTCAAACATTAATATGCTTTCAACTAATTCAAAGGGATTTTGTGTGTTCAGTTTATGATCCTGTGACTTTCAATTCTATTTTTAGGTAACTGTGTCAAAATGTAGATAAATTTAGGTGTAGTGGGCAAGGAACTGTACTTTCAAAACCACAAGTGTTTAATAAATAACATAAATTCAAGGAAGACTTGTTTTCTTTAAATGTCCATCTTGAAACTAACATTAGAAAGTATTTAGCTCTAGGGGCGCCTGGGTGGCTCCATTGGTTGGGCGACTGACTCCTGATTTCAGCTCAGGCCACGATCTCAGGGTGGCAATATGGAGCCCTGTTTCTGCTCTGTGCTGAGTGTGGATCCTGCTTTGGATTCTCTCTCTCCCTCTCCCTCTGTCCTGCCTCCACCCACCACCCCCGCCACTTGCGTGAGAATGCGGACATGCACACACGCACACTCCCTTTCTCAGAAAAATAAAGGAAAAAAAAGTAACTAATTCTAGACTTTGAGGGAGCTTTCACGATGGCCTTGTTTAATCTTCTTTTTTAAGAGAAGAAATCATGGAATCTCGGAGAAGAAAAGTGATCGTCTCAGAGATTAGGAGCCAAGACAAACCTCTGGGTTTCTTGACTCTTTGTTACAATATTCCTTTGATTCTACCATGTGGCCTAATAGGAAAGTAGATTTTAAAATGACATCTCTACAATGACCAGCTTTTTCCAAAGCAAAAAATGTGCTAGGGGCGCCTGGGTGGCTCAGTCAGTTGAGCCTCCTCTCCTGGTTTCGGCTCAGGTCATGATCTCAGGGTCCTGGGATCAGCTCCCCGTGGGGCTCTGTGCTCAGCAGGAAGTCTGTTTGATTCTTCTTCTCCCTCCCTCCCTCCACTTGCTCATTCTCTCTCTCTCTCTCTCTCTCTCTCTCTCTCTCTCTCCCCCTTTAAAATAAATAAATAAGTCTAAAAAAAAAAAGAATGTGCTGACTTTACATCTGATTTGCAAGAATATAGTTTCCCTTAATAAAATTTAAGGTACCATTTGAAGTACAAGACCAAAAAAAAAAATAGTGTGGGAGATACTATGTGCAATGGAATAATGTTTAATTAGAAGATTGTAATGTTTGATACAAATGAAAACCCATTTGCTGTTAACCTGCTATGCTGATCTTTAGCCAAATGGCAACTATCTCAGCATATTAAATACACCACTGTGTATAGCTTACCACATGCTTTAGTTATATGACATTAAATTTAATGCTAAGCAGTTTTCTCTCAAATAGAATTAAATTTTCTCATAGAAAGCAAAGATTTATTTCAATTGCTCAAACCAATGGGTTATACTTATTTCCATTTGTTTCATTATCAGGAGATTGAAGACCCACCAAAGACATGGAGCAGCCAACATGCATACTTACTCTGGTGGTATTTGGCTAGGAAGCCACCTCCTTGTTGACCTTCATCTGTCCTGAATTTTAAAAACATGCTGTCTCCACTAGAACGGATGAGAGGTGGTTTTTCATTCCCACAAAGCTGACTTAGCAAATGAGAGCTGGTACTTGGGCCATCATACACCTTTAATGAAACATTTTAAAATGTCAGATGACTGTGGCCATAAACATTATATAAAGGACTCTAATTCTTAAGAAGTGGGAAAATACATGAAATACATGATATAACAAAAGAAGAGCACTGAATGAAAATATCTTTTAAAATTATATTTAAATGCCTATAAACTTAGGTTGTGAACATGGGCCATTTAGCCCTGGCTGTGTATAGTGGTAAGGGTATAAACCCAGGCTGAAATCTGAAGATTAAAAATGAAAGACTAATATGTATTTTTGAGACCATAGCTGTTTTCAGCTGTTTTTGATTTCAGAGTTTATAATTTATGACATTCTAATACATTTTTATTTAGATTTTTTTTTAATGGACAAGGATGGTTTGCTGCTACTTATAAAATCCTACCTAGATGACTTCAATTATCTTCTCTAATTCACCAATATAGTCCTCTACATTGTTTGTTTGTTTGTTTGTTTTTTAAGAAAATGTAGAAATTACTCCTTTCAGGAGATTTTAACCGTATCTTAACAACCCATATCAATGTATTTTAAATACTTAGTGTACTAATCCATTTAATTAATACATGCCATATTTAGAAGACTGTCATTTCATCACATTTTCTTTTTTCTTTTTTATTTTGTTTGAATTTTTTGTGTGGATATTTTGTTAAGTGTTCCCCTTTCCCGAATTTCAAAGAAAAAAATAAATGCATCTATGTGTGTGGACAAAATGAGAGCAGTGAAAGAAACCACTGAACTTTGTACATACCGCCAGATAATCTGACGTGCAGTTTGGGTGATGCTCCAAATGAAAGTCTTCAAATTCCAGTTCGAATGGGCTGCCATGGCTAGATTTCAACCTCCAATAGCATTCGGAGCTGTGGTAGTAGGGCATCGGGTAGTTGGGAGAGGTGAACACGCCAGTGGGAGTTGTGAGATTGCCCCCACAACCTACAGGAGAAAGAGGTGAGATGACCCATATCGTTTTCTTGGTAAAATGGAATTCTCTTGTCCATACCAAACTGGGGTTAATGTTACTCTCCTTTGTTGTAGAATAAAACTGCATCTCCAAAGAGTAGCTAGCCTATGTCAATGTCCTTTCCTTCTCCTAACCAAGATGACCAGCTGGAGGAAAAATCCCATAGAACCAGGGCATTTCCCCTTATTCTGTCCTCAAAAACAAAAACAAAACAGCTGCTGTTAATTCAGAAATATTTGTAATGCTGAAGTTTAGTACAGATAGTAGTGACAAAATACAGCTGGAAAAAACTGGATGAGAGCATGGCAGTTTAAGAATCAAGAAACCAATCAGACTGGACTCTCCAAGAAAAGACAGCTCTTTGCTATTTACCTGTCAGTGATCCATCCCAGTTAACTGAGAATCCAGGCCCTGAGCCAAGGAAGTCACTCTCAAATTGTAACCATAGTTTGTTACTGTGAGAGATGATTCTTGGAGGTGGATTTGAGCCACAGTATGTTCCCAGGGATGGTGAATTTTCATAGCCTCCATCTCTGTGGCAACACACAGATGTAATCATTTACTGGTTATTGATAATATTGCCATATAAACATTTAATATTATTTGAACTTTGAGATTGCAAACAGATCAGTTTGTGTCAGTCAACCTTTCTTAAGAATACTCCAAGTCGCAATTTCAAGCTTTCAATTTTTCATTTTATTAAATAGCATTTGAATAGCTTAATAAGGAACATCATTTTTGGTTTGTGTGACATTTTATATAACCAATTTCAAGCTGAGAGAAAGAGTTTAATCTTCTCCCTCTCAAACGAAGCATCTGTCAAATGTGTCAGCAAACACAGAGAGAATGAATATGCAGAAATTACATAGATGATATGTAATGGGATAAAGAAACCATAATTATTAACAGTATAAGCAAATGTTGCTTAATTTTACAGAGAAAACTGAAATGTTTTCCTTCTAATTTGAATTTTTCAAAATTTAATGTTACATTTGACATATTTAACAAAATTTTGAAAACAATTCTTCCCCCAAGAACTTTTGGGAGCCTTAAAATCTACTTTGTAATCTGTAGCTTTTTCAAGCCTAAAAAAATGGGAGGGGGATTCACTCAACATTAAAATCTAATGATTAATTACTCTAAATTAAGAATTTATGTTATTTTGGCATGATACGATAAAATTGTGATTTATTATTTCAATACCTCACTTTACATCATAGAATAAAATTTATTATAAAAAAGTATTAATATTCTAGGCTTTCAAAAGGCCAAATAAAAAATTTAACCAAGTCACACCAAGTTGATTAGCCTGATTTAATTCAATGTAATGATCTGAGGAGATAGCAATATATAAATGAACTTATTTTACTGCAAATATAACTTTTTAAACTCATTCTCTCTAAATACCAAAGAAGTAAAGAAAAAAAAGTTCTCACACTAAAATTCACAAGCCTAGACTTTTATTATTTGAACACAAAAAACTTTTTAAGAACTTTAAGGTTGTTATCTTACCATCATGAATGTGATATAATTAGACTGAATGAACAGCCTAAAATTTAAATTGGTTTTCCCATAAAGAAAGTAGGTTTTAATAATTACAAGTATCTAATTTCACAGTAGGAGTACATCTGTTTAATCTGTCCAAATAAAATCTGGAGTTTATTTTCAAATATTCTCAATAAAATAATCACTTCAAAATAACCACTGAATCTTATACAATTTTCCAGTTTTCTTCTGTTAAATCAGGGTCCACATGGCAGCTTTGTATCTTGCAAGAAAGAGCACAACAGATGACTTTACAGAGAATTTCCATGTGTTTTCCTTAACCTTTCCAGGAAAGATTATGAATGAAAACCAATAATGCAAAAGGTGATAAAACAAAGGTGCTTACCTGATTTCCACAAAATCTCCTATACAGCGTCCACCAATGGCCTCCTCCAAAGAGAAGTTTGTGAAATGCAATGCAATTTGTTGGCCAGTTTCCACCGTGATCCTATAAATGCATTTCCAATTGTTGGGATAATTATCAGGGAAGTTTGGAGAAGTAAAAGTCCCAGATTCTTCTCTATAGTCTTTCATGCATGCTGTGGAAAGAAATAGAGCATAAGGGAGAAAAGAGAAAATATCACGCTACATCTGTAAGACATTCAGTAATATATATTTTATTAATTTATGCCAATGTACTTGATTTCCAACAGGCTATTGAATGTTAAAGAATGATTTCCTTTCAAAACAAAGATTTTTTTTTATCTCAAAGGCAAAAATAATTATGAATAGTAAGCCGAATCTATGTAGTAGAAATTGTTACTTGTATCATAACTTTTTAGATCTTGGAAGTATTATAATTTTTTTAATCCAAGTACATTACCCTAAACATTAAGCATTAGGCTCAACCATGGAAATCATAGAGGGGCACTAGAAAGAACTCAGTTCTGTTCTCCTTTTCATAACCTTCCTTTGAAATGGTTTTCATCAGGGGTGCCTGAGTGGCTCAGTGGGTTAAAGCCTCTGCTTTCGGCTCAGGTCAAGATCTCAGGGTCCAGGGATCGAGCACCTCATTGGGCTCCCTGCTCAGCAGGGAGCTTGCTTCCTCCTCTCTCTCTGCCTGCCTCTCTGCCTACTTGTAATCTCTCTTTCTCTCTGTCAAATAAATAAATAAAATCTTTTAAAAAAATTTTTTAAGAATTAAATGGTTTTCATCAAAGCATGCATTTATGAGAAATGACAAAGCAGATACCTCAGCCACGTGAAGAATAGAAGGTAAGCATCAGGAATCAGGCTGATCTTGAATCAGTGCCTAGCTCAAATATTGACAAGCTATGCAACCTTGGGCAAATTACTTCACCTCTCTGAGCCTCATCTCACAAATAGGGATGGTAACTATCTTTGACTATACATATAAGTGTTAGAGATAATGCAATTAAATGGCTTGGCACAAGCTACGTGCTCAATAAATGGTAGTAATTGGGGCACCTGGGTGGCTCAGTCAGTTAAACCACTGCCTTTGGCTCAGGTCATGATCCCAGGGTCCTGGGATAAAGCCCCCCATCAGGCTCCCAGCTCAACTTCTCCCTCTCCCTCTGCTTGCTGCTCTATCTATTTGTGCTCTCTCTGTATCTCTCTGTCAAATAAATAAATAAAATATTTTTAAAAATAAATAAATGGTAGCAATCATTATTATGTTTCAAAATAGTTCAAAAAAATGTGGAAAAAGTAGAACATAAATGATGAGGAATAAATTAGATCATTCCCATTAAACATTAAGATAGTACTTGGAGGGGTGCCTCGGTTGGCTAAATGTCCAACTACTGATTTTGGTTCAGGTCATGGTCTCAGGACTGTGGGATCGAGTCTCACATCTAGGCTGCTGGAGATTCTTTCTCTCTCTCTCTCTCTCTCTCTCTCTCTCTCTCTCTCAAATAAATAAATAAATCTTCAAAACATAGTACTTGGACAATTTTATGTTATAATTCAATATTAACTGTTACACTTTTAAGAATTTTAACTTTTCCTACTCAGTCCATCAGGCTCTATATTTACTAACCAACCCACTCAATCTCCTATTCCCTTCAAATCTGAGATATTTTCCAAAAAAAATCCAGTTTCAATGCATTTTTAATGTACTTTCAATTATATCTAGTAATAACATAAATCCAGGGTCCAGGAGTAGACATAGGCCTCCAACTAAAAGGTTTTGAGGGAGAATAAATATTCTACTTTATTATGGGTGAAAAAAGAAAATGAGGATGTTTGGATGTGTAATTTCCCATTTGCTACTGTGTAATCATACGCAGAAGAGAGGATCCACTGATATTGAGAGTACAGAGATGCATAGAAAATATTACAAGTTCTACTACCTATGTATAACACTCATATAAGGCATTCATCAAATATTTGGTTTACTCTATTTTAAACAGCAAGCCAGCAAGGCTTTCTATATTGAAAAAAGTTGAAAGTGTTATTTAACTTCAAATATGAATATTGTATAGTTTTCTACAGTCTGCCAAGAAATACTCCTTCAAGAAGGAAGGAAGCAAGGAAGGAAGATGAGGGGTGAGAGGGGCAGACAGAAAGGCAGGTGTAGAAGTGGTCTATTAAGTATTTCATATCAGTAATGAGTATTTTTAAATTCATGGATCAAATGTACATTAAATGAAGGTTGTGACCCAGTCTCCCTGAGCTGATAGAACTGGCAGACTCATTGACCACCCCATATTCAGATAACTTTAGCCAGTCAATCAAATATATAGAGCAAATCTGTTTATGTCATTTGTGCTTAGAGCTAATGTTCCTTGCTCACCCACTCTACTCCCAGCAGGCAAATACAATTGTATTGAATATTTCTAAAGCAACATGCAATTATTCCCACAGAAGAATGGTTTGTATAAGCAGGATCTCATGTAAAGGAACCAATCCAACAAATATTTGAGAAGTAATGATGCCTTATTTCCCTGTACCTTGTCCATATGCAAGTGACTATTATGCCACAATTGGTGCTTGTTTTTTAATCCCTACTGAGACTTACTCATTAAACTTCTTTTCTAGCACAAAGGTAAACATTGTCCCTTATGTATTCAAGTGGTCCTTACACTGTACACTTTGAAATGCTTTATCTAGCAACTTCCCCTTCTATCCCAACACACCATTAAACTAATAAATTCATACATCATTTAAGGTCGAAGTCAAACATCACTTCCTCCGTGAAACTTCTCCAAATCAAGCAGAATTAATTTTCTTGTGCTCAATAAAACTTTATGTAAATAGCAATTTGAGCCCCCAAAATATGGTATTGTGGTTGTTTTTACGGGAGTACATTTCCTCCACTATGTGTGAAAATATAAACAGGACCCTATTAACAATTATTAACTGTCACTTACTATATTATCTGGCCCAAAATACATTTGATAAATATTTGTTAACATTTTATTACATAATGTATTGAAAACTCAGAGGGCGGGACAAGTATCTAATTTCTTCCCACTCTCTCTATCCTCATCCTATTACCCCCTCCACTTTTCTTACCTCATCATCCTGCTCTCTCTCCTTCCTATCCCCTTTATTGAGTAGGTTGAGATTCTTTAATATTTTATCATATTTATTCAATCTAAACTATAGAAATCTCCGCTTCCAGCCGTGACAAACAACTTGTACTAAACTAGCCCCTCTCCATAACAACTGTGAAACTGGACAAAATATATGAGGCACCAGGCAATGGGCAGTTCAAGACTGTGATCCCTGACAGACAGAAAATTCATGAGGTGGCACTCTATTCCCTTGGCTTTTTATGCAGAATTTTCTGATCACAGCAGTTTGCTGAGGTCCAAGTAGTAAATGATAGAACTGTTCAGCTGAGGAGGTAGGGATCTGAATTTAGGGCTGTCAAAAGAGCTGGAACTGGAGGGAAATGCTCCAGTAAGGAAGAACTATACAGAGAGAAGGACCAGCCATCTGTGTAAAGTTCCCTATATATTCTTACCTGAGCCTAGGCTGGGCATACATGAGGTAAGTTCAAAAGGCATGCCAGAGAGGAGCTGCTACTAGGCTGGAAGCCAGAGGGCAGGCAATATTGGGAGAGTATGGAGTTCTCCCCCTATCAGTATCCCCTCATTTACATGTCAAGCACCCATTTAAGAAGCAGAAAGGCCACACCTTAGAAATGAAGACCATGACCAAGAGTAAGGGTTTCCTAGAATTTCCCTACTAAAGTAAAAGTCTTGACAAGACCTGCAGGAGCGATGAAACTTAGAGGTTGAGACTTACCTAGTTAGAAGGGCTTAGGAAACACCTGGGGATTTTTAAAAATATGCCTTAACAAATAAAAAATACAAATCTATACAAGTACAAAATAATCAACTACATATTGAACTGCCATATAGCTTCAGAGAAAGGGAAGAGAAAGCATAGTTTCTGCATGTATCATTTATCATATCCAGTATAAAACTCAAAAACTGCTACTAATACAAATAAACAGAGAAATATAAATCATAGTCAAGAAAAAATGTGACCTTGTGACTCAAAGATGGCCCTGATATTAGATTAGCAGACAAAAACTTTAATGCAACTACTAGAAATATGCTCAAAGACTTAAAGAAAAATATAGCCTCAATGGTAAATAGATAGAGAATCTTAGCAATACAAAGGAAACTTAAAAGAATCATGGAAATTATGGGGCGCCTGGGTGGCTCAGTGGGTTAAGCTGCTGCCTTCGGCTCATGTCATGATCTCAGGGTCTTGGGACTGAGCCCTGCATCAGGCTGTCTGCTCAGCAGGGAGCCTGCTTCCCCCTCTCTCTCTGTCTGCTGCTCTGCCTACTTGTGATCTCTCTCTCTCTCTGTGTCAAATAAATAAATAAAATCTTAAAAAAAAAGAAAAAAGAATCATATGTTAATTCTATAACTTAAAAGTATACCAACTGACCTGAAACTAATATAATATGTTAACTTAACTGAAATTTTTAAAAAAGTATACTAACTGAGATTTAAAAATTCATGGATTACCAAATAGTCTAGCACATATATAATTGGAGATCTAGAAGGCAAAGATAAGGAAAATAGGTAAAAAAAAAAACAAAAACCAAAAAACAAAACAAAACAAAAAACATAGTGGCTAAAATTCTCCTAAATTTGACTTAAAAAATCAAATTAGCTTCAAGGAGTTTGGTGAATCCTAAGCAAGATAAATAAAAAGAAAATCACACTTGGGTACCTTAAACTATTAAAAAACAAATACGAGAAAAATAAAAGGAGCTGGAGGGAAAATGACACATTTTATACAGGAAAACCATGATATGCATAGCAGCTGAATTCTAATTAGAAACAATGGAGGCAAGAAGAAAATGGAATACATTTTTAAGGTGTTGACAGAAAAAAAATGTTTACTTATCCAGAAAAACTGTCTTTTTTTAAAAAAACTTTTTTTTAAGATTTATTTATCTGAGAGAGAGAGAGAGCATGAGTGGGAGTGGCAGCAGGAGAGGGAGAGAGAATCTCAGGTAGACCCAATGCAAATAACAAAAAGAAAAAAGAAAAGAAAACCAGAAATGGTAAGCAATTGGATAAATATAAAGACTGCTTTTCTTCTCATTATTTCTTTATTTTATTTATTTATTTATTTATTTATTTGACACAGAGAGAGAGATTACAAGTAGGCAGAGAGGCAGGCAGAGAGAGAGGAGAGAGGAGGAAGCAGGTTCTCTGCTGAGCAGAGAGCCCGATGTGGGCCTCGATCCCAGGACTCTGGGATCATGACCTGAGCCAAAGACAGACGCTTTAACCCACTGAGCCACCCAGGCGCCCTCATTATTTCTTTAAAAGACAACTAATCATTTAAAGAAAAATAATAGTAAGGTGGAGTTTATAATATAGATAGAATTAAAAGATACAATTAAAGTAGCATAAAGAAGAGGCAGACAGAATTATATACTGTTGTGGGGTTATTACATTTGTGACATAAGAAGTATGTGAAATATAGTGTCAGCTATAAGATATAAGGTGTGAAGTGTGTAAGTAGTAGCATATTAACTGTAAGCAGACTTATTGATAAGCTAAGAAAGCAATTTGTTACCTCTCGAGCAAATACACAAAAAAGAGGTACAATTAAAAAGTCAATGAGAGGGGAACCTGGGTGGCTCAGTCAGTTAAAGTCAGACTCTTGGTTTCAGCTCAGGTCATAATCTCAGGCTCGTGAGATGGAGCTTCATATCAGGTTCTACGCTCAGAGAGGAGTCTGCTTGAGATATTCTCTCCCTCTCCCTCTTCCCCTTCCCCTGCTCATGTTCTAAATAAATAAATATATAAATAAATAGAATATTTTTCAAAAAAATCAATGAAGGCAATAAAATGGAGTATTAAAAATACTGAAAAGAGAACAGTGGCAAAAGAAGAGCATCCATGAAAAACCCAAAGCTAACATAACACTTAAGTAATAAAGGATTAAATGCTTTAATCCTTGTTAAGATTAAGAACAAGGCCAATATGTTTGATTTCATCTTTTCTATTCAACATAATACAGAAGTCACTTACCATTGTAATAAGGCAGAGAGAGAGAGAGGTTGGAAAGGAAAAAATATAGCTGTCCTTACTCACAGATATGATCATCTATGTTGAATATACTAAGTAATCTATTAAAAAAGTTACTACAGTAACTGAGCTTAACAAAGTTACAGGATACAAGGTAAATATGCAAAAATCAATTTAAAGTGCAAATATGAGCCAAACAACTGAAAAATGGAATTTAAAATATCATTTATAATAGTATAAAAATGTAAAGCACTTGATAATAAGTTTAATGGAAATGTGTAAAAACTCTATAGTGAAAACTTTAAAATATTGCTGAAAGAAATTTTAAAATATTTGAATGAATAGTGAATTAAAATATGTTTATGGATTGGAAGACTCAATTTAAGGTGCCCTTTGACCCCACACTTATCTATAAATTCAATATATTCTCCATCAAATTCCTAGTAAGTTTTGTTGTGATTTGGTTTGGTGTGGTTTGTAAAAATTTAAAAGCTGATTCTAAAAGATATATAGAATTGTAAAGGATCTAGGATAACCAAACAACTTTGAAAAATCGGGAGGACTTATACTTTCTGATTTTAAGATATACTATACAATTACATAATATCGAGTCCTATAGGATAGAATAGAGGTTCCAGAAGCAGACCAAAACATGTATGGGCAATCGATTTGCAACAAGAATGTAAAAGGAATACAGTGAAAAAAGGATAACCTTTACAACAAATAGTGTCTGAACAATTAAATATCATTTGTTAACTTGGACACATAATTCACATCTGATATAGAAAAATAAGCTCAAATAAACATAAATGTGAAACTTCAAACTCTAAGACTGGTAGAAGAATGCACAGGAAAATATCCTCACAACTTTAGCAGGCACGATTTTTAGACAAAATACAAAAAAAAAATGCTAAGCAGAAAAGAAAAAAAGACATATTATACTTCTGCCCTTCAAACAATACTGTTAAGGCAGGGGAGGGGGAAGGCTAGCTCCACACAAAGAAAATATTTGCAATGCATCTTTCTGACAAGGGACATACTTGTTTCCAGAATATAAAACTTAAGACAATAATAAGACAAATTACACAAATAAAAATGAGCCAAATTATTTAACGGACAGCTCATAAAAGAAGATGTATAAATTGTCAATAAGCATGTGAGAAGGTTCTCAGCACTATGAGTCATCAGGGACAATGAGGCACTGCTACAGAACTACTAGAGGCTAAACACGAAAGATTGACAATATCGAGTGTTGACAAAGATGTGGAGAAAGGGTAATTCTCATTCATTGAAGGTTAGAATATAAAATGGTATAATCACTTTGGGAAAAAAGCGTGGCAGTTTTTCATGAAATGAAACACAGAATTACCATGTGACCCAGAAATTCTACTTTTAGGTATTTATCTAAGAGAACTGATGACCCAAGTCCACAAAAAACTGTATATCAATGTTCACAGCAGCTTTTTTCATAATAGCTAAAAACTGGAAACAATCTAACTATCCAAAAATAGGTGAATGGATAACCAAATTATGATATATCTGTACTATGGAAGGCAATTCAGCAATTAAACAAAAAGAACTACTTATAAGTACAACGACATGAACAAATTTCAGAAGCGTTATGATAAATGAAAGAAGTCAGATATAAAATGGTATATACTGTGTGTTCCCACTCATAGTTGCTTTATGAACAGAAAAAAAACTAACTCATAGTGATAAGAACCAGGTCTGCAGTTGTTGAGATGGATGATGTAGAAGGATCAATCAAAAGGACATGAGGATACTTTCCAGGATGATAAAATTGTTCTATATCTTGAATCAAGTAATGATTACATGCATATACATATTTGCTGAAACTACAGGTGATTTTTACTTTATGAAATTATGAAATAAATATCTCTGTTATATTAAAAGTTTAAAGTTTCCATGCAAAGACAGGTTGAGTTCTCTAAAGTAAAGCCAATAAGTAATTCAGCTATCCAATAAATAATAAATAAAACTAAGAGGAATAAAAATTATTTTGAAGGTACATCTGCTATATATATTAAATAGAACATTTAATATTAAAATTTGATTGTAGTCTTATGAGATCCACATGTCTGATTTTGTGGAGAGAAAAACAGTGGTTTTCTGAAATTACTGCATCTATTTCTGGAGAGGTGAGTAACTCCTCTTATCTAACACTGAAGTCTGTAGAAAGTTTATGTTCTCTTCCCTTCACAGTATAAATGGCTCTTTCGAGAATAATATTAATAATGAGATATATTAATTCTAGGCTTTGGTTTTCTCTTCTGCTTTGTAATAAACCACAAATAATTAAAACTGGATATAGTTCCACAAAAGGAAATTCATGTGTTGCCTGACATGTTATATACATACAAAATGTAAACATATAAATGCCTTTTCTTTCTTTCTTTTTTCTTTCTTTCTTTCTTTCTTTCTTTCTTTCTTTCTTTCTTTCTTTCTCTTTCTTTGTTCCTTTCTTTCTTTCTTTTTAAGAGAAAGAAAGCACTGCACATGCATGCGTTCTTGCATGCGGTGGGGGGCTTTGGGGGGAAGAGGCATGAGAGAGAGGGAGAGAGAATTGTAAGCAGGCTCCACATTCAGCACAGAGCCTGATGTGGGGCTCATTCTCACAACCCTGAGATCATGACCTAAGTTGAAATCAAGAGTTAGACACTTAACAGACTGAACCACCCAGGCACCTCTAAAAATGCCTTTTCTTTGTATCTCATCTTGCTAAAGGAAAACTCATATCCAATGGCAGTTTGCTTTTTATGATGGTCTAACATTTACAAAGAGATAAAGGAGAAAAATACATTTCTTCCATCCATTATATTCAACTGAACTGGCAATGGAAAAGCACCTCTCTGAAGATCAAAAACAACTATTAGGCCTCACATATCTCTCTTTCTGACCAACCCCAACCACAACCAAAAAAAGTAAAGAAAGTAAAGAGAAAATATACAAATGTCCTCTGTGAATCCTTTCAAAACCAGAAAACTATATTTTTCTAAAAATGTATCTCTCTCTCCACTAAGTATTTTCAAATAAATATTAATAATGTAGCATTTAGTTTGTTATCAAAAAGGAAAATCCAAAACATAGATAATCCTTAATCCACAAAACAGTGATGACACCAGTCCCATACAATCTGGGAGACAGGAAGAGAATGAACTGATGCTGTGGACAGAAGAATATGTCACCCTGGGAGACCCTAGGTCAAGGGTAACTCCTCCATCATCTCCCTGCTTTGCCATTTGCAATAACCTATGTGATTATCTGATTACATTAGGGATCAATCCATAGGTGGTGCTTTCTGATTTCATTTATGAAATTTCCATGTTTGCAGGAATCCATATGAACTCAGACTTTCTGAAAATGTACTGAATAGTCAACCCAGGAACCATCACCTTCTTCAACTGGCATATTTGGTTAACATTCTTCAAAGTGAAGACTTCAGAGAAGATAAAATTTCAGCTTCAGTTTCTCTTTTAGGAAAAAAGATTCTTCCTTAACCAAAATCTAACATTTTGCCACAAATTGCTGCTAGGCCGTCATGGCCATGCTTTTTTCTTTCCCCTCACAGGTGACTAATTGAATATGAATGTAAGCTAACTCATCAACACAGCTATTGTGAAATTGTACTTGAACTACAGTAATTCCATTTTAAACCTGGAATAGTCATGGTGATTTATAGCTATTATATAATTTTCACATAGAATGTCTCATTTAATTTTCACCAACTATGTGAAATGGCCACATGTCACAATGTCCACTTTTTAGAGAGGTATACATGAGGGATCTCAGACTCCTGGAGATTAAGTTCTGAACATCACTTAGTTCAGACATGATAAAGCTAAAATTCAAACCCAAGTCCTCCCTTTTCCAGATCCTGTACTCTTTAACAATCCCTGGTTTCTCCATGAAGGAAATGTCAATTTAGAAATGAAGATGAGTGGAAACTAGCAATATCACAAATGTTTCATTTAGCACCTTCATTCTAAGGATGAAGAAATGTAGTAAATTAAGTAAGATAAATCTACTGAGAGCTGTGAAGTGTTAGGATACCTATATATACAAAAATAGGAGAACATACTCACCAATGGGAAAGTAAACCTTTAAAACATCAATAGACTAACTAAAAACCTTTCCCAGAAGAAAAATATCTGAGTATCTCATAGCAGAAAATACAGAGTTCAAGAATGAAATGAATGAAAAGAATGAATGAAATGAATGAAAAGAATGAGGGAGCTTGGTATTTTTCCACGTGTCAAGGCTGACCTACAACCCAAAACTTGTGACTTAGCCATCAGCCTTTTGGTAGCATGGAAAGTACTCTCCAGCATGAGCAGTTAAGGTCTAATTCCCCATTACACCTCAGCTGTAATTCTATACCAATTTATGTGCTAAGACTTAACTTCCAGAATCTATGAAGAACAGCAAAGTTTTATTAGAACCATTTCGATTGGTGAAAATCCACCCTAGACATATTTGAATCTGAATTTCTGTGTGGGGACCTGATACCTGAATATGTAACGAGAAAATCCCACCCCAAGTTTCTTATAAACACTAGAGTTTGAGAATGCTGCTCTCCCAGACCAAAGTTTGAAAATAGAAACAGTGTCCCCTATCCATTTCTTCTAAAGAAACCCTCTTTTGCCCCTTTGATAATCACTTAACTTCTCGCTCTTAGTGCTTCTTCTGGGCTCATTCCAGGGTAACTAATGAAATACAGACTATAGGGTAGGTGGGAACTCTGAACTGGGCATGCAGGGGTTGGGAAAGCCCACTACCACCTACTTTTAACCCTATACTGTTATGGGTCTGACAATTCCTGACCATTTTTTCAGACAACTGTAAATCCCCTCCCCCGCTTTTTTGCAGAAAATCAGAAGTTGTTGACTACAGTCCTTCCATACTCTGAGTTGAATGTTACCAGCCACACCAACTGCTTTTAATCTGGAGCATTTCCAAGAGCTCACTTGGAGAGGATGAAACAAATGGATTAAATGTTGGGAGTGGACTGTTTTGGTTTGGCTTCTAAACCAACTAGCTGTGCATTCTTGAGAGGAAAATTCAATGGTGGGTCTTCACTTTCCCGCATTAAAAAAAATAATTAAACTGGATTTGTGTTTTGAACTTTCTGACATACCATAAAAATCCATTTACATCAATCAAGCACACACATGGATATTGCACACAAGTTTCATGAGGTGATACCAAATTTTGTATGATAAACGGATACTTTCTATTCTATTCTTTTCTATTCTGTTCCACACTTTGAATGTGGATAGCAACCTAGTAAGTTAACTTCATGACCCACTAATGAGGCATGAATGTTGCAATGTTTGAAAAACATTAGAATAAGTGTTATATGGGTTTCTGTCTAATATTAAAATAGAAAAGTCATCAAGTACATTTCTCTATTCTTTCTTACACCTTTAAAGTCTCCTCTTGGTAAGATTATTTAATGCATATGCATGAGATGCTAATAGAATATAAAATTAGAATTTAAATTAGTAAAGTTAGCTAGATAACTATATTATTTCAAAATTCAAATATTTTATACACTAAAGCAAACATATAAAACGTAGTCTCATAATATTACTAAAAAATTCTTCAGAATTTCTACCCAAAAACAGTTTACTGGTTCGTTTTTCGTTTCTATTTCCCCAGGCACATCTGGATGCAGGAAGAAACAGTGATGAGGGAGGGAGTCAAAGTAATGACCAGAAACTGATCTCTTTCCTCCCAAACACATATTTAGGAGCTGACATCATAGCCCCATGGCATGAAATACAGATGGAAAAGTAACTGGATTCAAGCCCGGAAATTGAACCTTTATCAGATAAAGACAGGAAAGATTTCGGCAGAGAAACTCACACCTGCTGTGAACTAGAAATCACCAGCCGAATATTGTCATTATTGCTCTGAAAATAACTTCTGCTACAGCAATAAAATGGGATGAGGGCCAATGATTAAGCTTCCATTGGGGCTTTTTCCTGAGACTGTTTTCTGTAGAGAATACAAAAAAAACAGGTGACAACTGAAAAGAAAGCATCCCCACACCTCCAGGTGGGCAGCCCCCTAGGACTCAGGCTGTCTGGAGGGTTAGCTCACTGGCTGGCAGTTGCCAGCACAAGCCACCCCCCCCCCACTTCAGTCCCTCCCTGAACAGTCCTGCGGGGCCACCCGCAACAATTCATGACAGCCAATCACTCACGTCCTGCCCAATAGGAAACGGAGATAGGCTCCAAAGTGCTAAGTTGAGTGTGCCATATGGCTTCCTGGGTCCGTCATCTGATTGCTGTTTATTTTATTTATTTATTTTTTAAGATTTTATTTATTTATTTCACAGAGTGAGAGAGATCACAAGGAGGCAGAGAGGCAGGCAGAGAGAGAGGGGGAAGCAGGCTCCCCGCTGAGCAGAGAGCCCGATGCGGGCCTCGATCCCAGGATCCTGAGATCATGACCTGAGCCGAAAGCAGAGGCTTTAACCCACTGAGCCACCCAGGCGCCCCTGATTGCTGTTTAGAATACTTGACGATTAGTCAGACCAATGAGTTCACCCAGCAAAAGGCAGGAGGAGCACAGTGGTCAGCCAGGCTTGGCCAAGGACAGAAGGCGAACGCTCCCTTGTCTGTGATTTCAGCCCTGTCTGGAGCAGACAGAAGCCAAACTAATGATTATCACCCAGGGAGGCAGATCAAAGAGCCTTTCCAGTTTCCCATCTCAGGGTTCCCTTCTCTTTTTATCAAAGATCTTTTCTTGTGTTGTCTTTCTTTTTATTTATGTATTTGAGAGAGAGAGAGAGAGAGAGAGAGAGAGAGAGACAGTGCACAAGCAGGGTGAGGGACAGAGGGAGAAGCAGACTTCCTGCCAAGCAGGGAGGCCAGTGTGAGGCTTGATCCCAGGACCCCAAATCATGACCTGAGCCAAAGGCAGATGCTTAACTGACTGAGCCACACAGGCACCCCATGTTGCCTTTCTTTATCAGCTTCTTTTTCTTTCCAGTTTGCTTCTTTCCTTTTTTCTCACCTTTCTTTTACTTTACCCATACCTTATCTTTCTGAAACATTTTTCTAAATTAAAATTTAACTTTAATATCCTTCCTGCCAGATTATTTTGGTTGCTCTTGATTCCTACTGCATTTGCCTTATAAGCTAGTGTGGTATTAGTGGGGTTGTTTTCGTCATTACAGAGCTACGTCTTACTTTGCACATCATAACAAAGATTTCCATAATATTTTCAGCAGGCCCCACCAGCACGTATGTTATCTAAGACACAGTCAGTTTATTCAGGCAGCAAATTAAACTTGTGTTCATAGTTGATTAGAGCTAGAAGACATCACAGAGATTATCAAATCTAATTCCTTAATTTTACAGATGAGAAAACTGTGGCTCAAAGAGTTCAAGTGACTGGCTCCAAATCTTAATCTAATATTTAGCGTGGTTTGGGCCAAATATATGAGGCAGATAAAACTACAGAAGTATGGAAAATTGTGTGCACACTGTAATTTCTTAAAAAGCCAATTTTGGTCATTGAATGTTAAACACCTGGACAAAGTCCAGTGAATACGTCAATCACTTAACATAAACTATTTTAATTGCTGGGGATTCAATTTCCTATGTGCTTGAGCTGGATAATAAACTGTCTCCTGGAATGGGCCCTCAGGAGAGAAAAGTGCATGAATCACTCACACTCACGATTCTGGAGAAATCTAAATCCATACTACCCAAACACAGAACTTAAACTACCAGAGAACAGCAGTTTTGCATGAAATAAAATATAGTAGCCAGGTACTCTGAGAAGAAATAAATGAGAAATTGGGAAGAGATTCTGAGTGGAAGTTTTTAAAAATAAATAAATACATTTTTATTTATTTATCTATTTATTTATGGGGGTGGGGGCTTTAAAAGATAAGCATCTAGGTAATCTTTCTCTAATTTCTTAAAATTAGTATTCAGTCTCATAAGTAACTTTTTAATTTTAACTTAAAAAGTTATAAGAACTAGCTCCCAAATTCTTTTTACCTAGATTTACTATTTATTTGTATTTTGCCCTCATTGCTTTATCTCTCTCTTTCTAACTTACTTATTCACTTATTATCTGAACCAATTGAGAGTATTTTAGAGACATGGCATGTCTTTACCCCTAAAAGCATCAGTGTATCATTCCTAAGAATAAAAACATTCTCTTACAGAATACTTACAATTACGTTAATTAGAAAATTTAATATTGATAAAATACTGTGGTCTAATTACTATTTTTAATAAGGAAGGCACTGAAGTCACTGTACTCTTTTCTAAATTAGCTTTCATTATGTGCCACAGGTTTGGGGATAAAGTATTCTTATAGTACTTTTTTGCAATGGAGTGAGTGTAAACAAGTATACAATGTTGTTCTGTTACCTGCTGATGCATTAGTTGCTTCATAGTTTATTAAAAAGCCTTCATAAGCAAGGTCAGAGTCAGCCACAAATATAAGCATTAATGAGTTGGTACCACTGGTAAGAGATGGCGGGACTGATTTTCCACAATATCTGTTTGAAACCAAGAAAGAACACAGATTTAAAAACTTTCAGTATACTTGAATTGATGTAACAAAAATTAGGACATGTAAAAATAAAAAATAATAATAACCCCCCATTAATCTTGAAAAACAAATATATTTCATATCCAAAACATTTACAAAGTTGCTGAAGATCATCCTATTCATGATTACTTCCCTGAAATGGTTATATGTGTATACCTAGCTAGGTGGCTTGCCATGTATAAGAAGTTTAAGGAAATGAGAAATTGCAAGCTATACTAAGTCACTGTATAGCATATTAATGAACTCATTAATAAAAAAGTAATAAACTTACACAATAAAGGGAAAGCATATACCATAAACTCATAGAGCACAGACTCTGGAGTCAACTCCATGACTTGGAGGCATTATGACTTTAAGCAAATCATTCAACCTTGATGCCTCAGTTTTCTCATCTCTAAAATGGGGATCATGATAGTACCTATTTCACTGAGTTGTTTTTAGAATTTTATAAGTTACTGTATATAAGAGGCTTAGAACAGTGCCTAGAATAGTGAGACCTACAGAGGTGGACTCTATTATCTTTAAACAGCTGGCCTATGTGGAAGTAAAAGTTTGGTTACCAAGCCATGTTCAATTTTTGCTAAATAGAATCAATTTTACTCAGAAGAAGAAAGTTTTGGGGTTTTTTTAAAGATTTTATTTATTTATTTGACACAGAGAGAGAGATCACAAGTAGGCAGAGAGAGGCAGAGAGAGAGGAGGAAGCAGGCTCCCTACTCAGCAGGGAGCCTGATATGGGGCTGATCCCAGGACAATGAGATCATGACCTGAGCAGAGGCTTTAACCCACTGAGCCACCCGGGCATCCCAGAAAGTTTTAAAATAAAAAATAAAGAGGGAGAATAACGCTAGGAGATGAAATAAATTTAAGAAAATAATGAGTAAAGGGAAAATGTTTAAAATGGATGAGAAAAAAGAAAATGAAATTAAGAAGAAATACAAAAGTAATCAAGAGATTTCCATTTCCAACAAAGATGTAATAAGAGGGGATGGATATAAAAACTTTTCACCTGAAACAACTGAAAATCTGGTCTGGACAAAAATATACAAAGCAGGGCGCCTGGGTGGCTCAGTGGGTTAAAGCCTCTGCCTTCGGCTGAGGTCATGATCTCAGGGTCCTGGGATCGAGGCCCGCATCGGGCTCCCTGCTCAGTGGGGAGCCTGCTTCCTCCTCTCTCTCTGCCTGCCTCTCTGCCTACTTGTGATCTGATCTCTCTCTGTGTCAAATAAATAAATAAAATCTTTATTAAAAAAAAATATATATATATACAAAGCAGTGGATCTCAAGATACTGGATATCAAGCAATGAAGGACAATGATTCTTCAGAGACAATAAGTAAGTGAATTTGAAAGCAAAACCAGAAATGATCAAGCTGTTTCCAAGAACCTTAATATATTTCTAAAACAAACTTCAGTATATATGGAGTTTAAAAAACAAATGAGCAAAGGAAGAGAGAGAGAGAGAGAGAGAAAGAGAGAGGGAGAGAGACAAACCAAGAAACAGACTCAATTATAACAAACTGATGATTACCAGAAGGGGGGTGCCAGAGGAATGGATTAAACAGGTGATCAGAATTAAGGAGTACACTTGTGATGAGCACTGGGTGTGGTATGGAAGGGCTAAATCACTATATTGTACACCTGAAACTAATATTATACTGTATGTTCATTAATTGGAATTGAATTAAATTTTAAAAAACCCACAAACTCAAAAACACATACAGAAATGCAGTAATGTCCACAGCACAAAAACACAAAATTGAAAATGTCTGGCATTCTATCGAATATTACCAGGCATGAAAAGGAGGAAAATAGAACCCATAACAAGAAGAACAACTGATCAATCAGAACACACCAAGAGATGACACAGATGACTGAATTAGCAGATAAAAACATTAAAGTCATAACTGTATCCTAGAGATTCAAGAAGCTAAAGGAAAAAAATTAATGTGTAAAGTAGAGACATGGAAGATATAAAAGATGATCTAAATTGAACTTCTAGAAATGAAAACTACAATGTCTAAGATGAAAAATACACTTGGTAGGATTTACAGCAGAATAGACATTGCAGAAGAAAAGATTAGTGCACTCGAATACACAGCAATAGAAACTTTCCAAAATGAAATGCACAGAGAACAAGAACTCAAAATCAAATGAGCAGAGTTCATCAGTAAGCTGTGGGACAATATCAAATGGCCTAAGATACTTGTAATCAGAGTCCCCAAATAGAAGAAGAGTCAGAAAAAATATTGCAAGAAATAACGAACAAAAAATTTTCAATTTGATGAAACTATAAACTCTCAGATCCAAGAAGCTCAACAACAACAAAATTATGCTAAGAAAAGCCAGACCAAAAAAAAAAAAAGAGTACATAGAGTATAATTCCACTTTTATACAATTCTAGAATATACAAACTAATTTATAGTGATAGAAAAGGTTAGTGGCTTCCTGTGGATGGGGATGAGAGACAGAGGTGAGGAATTATAATAGGAGTAACAGATATGTACATTATCTTGATTTTAGTAATCCTTTCATGGGTATACACATATGTCAAAACTTAATTACTGAAGACCAAGACTAGAGTAGTCAGTAGTGATGCAGAAAGGGTCATTGAGGAGCGAATGTGTTGATCTCACCTGGTTTTTATAACACAACATGGTCGATTTTAACATCTTTCACTGCAGTAGGAAAGCAAGAAAGCAGGAAGATCTTTGTGTTAAAAAAAATAAAAACAAAATATTTTTACCTCCCAAGAGATGTCTCAGAACCAGTGTCATAAACTTCCAAATAGTCATTTGTGCAATTGTAATGAAACTGCAGATGAAACACCCTGAATATCAAATGAATCAGGTGGCCAGGTTGGACTAATATATGCCAGGTACAGTTGATGCCATGAGGGTAGATATTTGGATGGCCAGGACTTTGAATGATTCCTGTTGACTCTGTCATAATTTTTCCACATGCTGTTGAAATAAAAATAATAATCATTATTAGAATAACTAACCAACAAGCTACCTGGAATTCAAAATAAAATAATCTGATCATAACCTCTTAAAAGCTGAAAAAGAAACGTGTTCCTCATATGCCACTTAAGATAACCTAGTTTTTCTCTTTTATTAATAGAAATCAGTTAATTATTGATACATACTGATAAGGAAATATATTTTTTCTTTGCCTTTGAGTGTACTTTAAAATTTTTACAATATCAGTAACTACATATCTACAGTGTAGATGAATTTTCTACAATAATCTACTACTGCTGTTTACTTTTTCTGTCTAAAGGCAAAGCAGGAAAAAATGTCAGTATCTTACCCAAATCTGCAGAACTGAATTTAGCCATGAAACCATGATTTTCAGTAGAAGAACTTTTCACAAATATGACATAAAGAAAATTGTACACAGATGTTATAAATGAAGGTATGTCTGTGCCACAATATTTTTTATTTTCAGGAGAACCCAAAATGGAACTGCTACCAACCTAGGTAAAAGGAAAAAAAAGGTATATTCAAGTTTATTTTATTAGATGTTATTTTGGAAAACTGCTTTTTAACTTTAAATTCAATTAATTAACATATAATGTATTGTTTGTTTCAGGGATACAGGTCTGTGATTCATCTGTCATATAATACCCAGTACAACTGTTTCTAAGAATAATTATTTTCAAAAGATATTATTAATGTCATAAAAAAAATTTTAGTCACCCTTAAAGAAACTCCATACCTATTAGTGGTCATTCCCCATTTCCCTCAAACCCCAGGCTCAGATTGTCTACACTGGACATTTCAAATAAATAAAATTACACACTACTTGGTTTTGTGTGACTAGCTTCTTTCATTTAACCTATTTTCAAGATTTATCCATGTAACATGTCATTTCTTCATTCCTTTTTAATGCCATGTAATATTCTACTGTATGGATATGCCATATTTTAATAATCCATTCATTAGTTGATGGATATTTATATTGTTTCTACTTTTGGGCTACCAAGAATAACGATTATAGTCATTTATGTATAAATTTTTTGTGGACATATATTTACATTTCCTTTGCATACACATGTAGGACTGGAATTGCTTGGTCAAATGATAAATGGTAATTGCTGGATCAAATGTTTAATTTCTTGTGGAACTTGCAATTGTGTTCTGAAGTGGCTGGACCATTTTATATGCTCACTAGCAGTGTGTAAGTGTAAGAAGTTTCCAATTTCTCTCTATCCTTGCCAATACACGCTATGTTGTGGCTTCTGGATTATAGCCATCCTACTACTTGTGAAGCAGTATCTCGTTATGGTTTGATTTGTATTTCTCTTAAGATGAGTGATATTGAGCATCTTTTCATGTGCTTGTTGGCTATTTGTGAAGAAAATATTCTTTGAAGAAATATGTTTTTAGATTCTTTGCCCGCTTTAAAAATTAGATTGTTTTTAATTTGGATGAAACCCAATTTTCTATCTTTTTCTTTTGTTGTTCTTTGTGTCATATCTAGGAAGGCTTTGCCTAACCTAGGTCACAATACTCCTATGTTGTCTTCTAAAAATTTCACTGTTTTAGCTCCCACACTTACATCTATGATCCATTTTTAATTAATTTCTGTGTGTGGTGTAAGGAAAGGGTCTCCTTTCACAATTTTACATGTGGCTATTCAGCACCATTTGCTGAAAATACTATTTTTTTCCCATTGAAATATCTTGGTGCCCTTTTCAAGAATCAGCTGGCCATACAGGTTTGGATTTTTCGGTATTTTCAATGTTGTCCCATTATTCCATATTTTTATCCTTACTCAAGTAACATACTGTCTTTATTACTGTAGCTTTTTTCTAAGTTTTAAAATTGGTTAAGTGTGAGTCTCCTAACTTGGTTCTTATTTTTCAAAAATGCTTTGGTTATTCTGTCATTTCTAGATGAATTTTACAATCAGCTTGTGAATTTCTGCAGAACATGCCAGCTGGGATTTTGATAGGGATTAAACTGAATCTTTAGATATGTTTGGGGAGTACTGCCAACTGAACAACATTAAATCTTCTAATCCATAAACATGGGCTGTCTTTCCACTTATTTAGATCCTTAATCTCCTTCAACAATGCTTTAGGAATATACGTTTTGTGCATCTTTTTAAAGACGCAATTCTCAATATTTATTCATTTTTATGCTATTTTAAATGGCATTGTCTCCCTGGTTTCTTTTTCAAATTGTTCACTGCTAGTGTATAGAAAAAGAAATGACTCATACTTCGATCTTGTATCACGCAATTGGCTGAATATGTTTGTGTGTGTGTGTGTGTATTCCAATAATTTGTATGTATGTATGTGTGGATTCCTTATGATTTTCTATAGATAAGATCATGTTATCTGTGAAGAGAAATAGTTTTACTTCTTCCTTTTCATTCTGAATGCATTTTCTTTTCTTTCCTGGCTTAATTGCCCTAGCTAAAATCTCCAGTATAATGTTGAATAGAAATGGTAAGAACAGACATCTTTGCCTTTTTACTGATGATAAGGGCAAAAGATTTAGCATTTCATAAGTAAATATGATACTAGTTTTGGACTTTTTATAGATGCCTGTTTTCAAATTAAGGAAGTTCCCTTCTATTTCTAGTTTATTGAATATTTTTATCATGAAAAGACATTAGATTTGGCAAAATGCTTATTCTGCACCTACTGAGGTAATCATGTGGGAGGTTTTATCCTTTATTTTATTTTATATTAGCTGATTTTGTAATGTATACCAACATTGCATCCCTGACTATAAATCCCACTTGGTCATGGGGTATATTTCTCTTTATATGCTGCTGAATTCAGTTAGCTAGTATTTTGCTGAGAATTTTTGCATCTATAGAGATATTGGTCTTTACAAACTACTTTTGTTTCCTGAAGCTGATCTAAGGATAATGTGACATATTTTTAATAACATTCAACAAATACAAATATTCAAAGATGTTTTACTCTTACCTCAATATAATCTGTATCACAGTGGGCAGAACTTCCAATTTCAAAGGCAGTGAAATTGAGAATAACTACTTGGCTTTGGGGTTGGTGAATGGTCCACCTGCAGATCCTTTCTCCCGGATACACGTTAGGATGAAAAGGTGAGCGAATGAACCCTTCTCCACTTAATTCTCCTCCACAAGCTGTAAATATGAAAATGATAGTAGTGTTTGTTCAGACATAAATGATTCTGGCCTTCACTTTTATTGCGAAGTTTAGTTCTGCATAGGAATATAAAGGAATGTGATATTACTCTTAGAATTTTTTCCTTGCCACTAAAGGACATAAAATGACTAAATTATTTCAAGAAATTAAATGTTAAAATCAGACAAATTAGAAACTTAAAAATTGAGGCATAAATTTTCTTACCGACTTGATAAACAGCTCTGAAGCTAGCTCTTAAAACAGAAGTATCTATTTTAAGCCTGATCCAGATACTATTAGTAATGGATTTAATGTGAGAGAGGGTTTCACTGCTACAGACTTTTCCAAGTAAGGTTTGATCATCTCGAACCTAAACAGAAAAACAAAATAGATCTATAACTCTAATCAACAAAATTACTTTGGCAATCATGGATTACTTGGAGATGAGAAAATGGCAGATTCAGAATAAGTTATAATCTAATTTGGGTTACATATGGGCAACTTTTCAGCACAATAAAATAACACAAAATATTGATAACAAAATCTTAACCCAAAAGCATAAGAATATTTAAAACTTTCTCCTATTAATTTCTACAACATGAAAGGGGAGAGAAATTTACAACTTTGAGGGGGCCTGGGTGGCTCAGTGGGTTAAAGCCTCTGCTTTCGGCTCAGGTCATGATCTCAGCATCCTGGGATCCAGGCCTGCATCGGGCTCCCTGCTCAATGGGGAGCCTGCTTCCTCCTCTCTCTCTGCCTGCCTCTCTGCCTACTTGTGATCTCTCTCTGTCAAATAAATTAAAAAAAAAAATTTACAATTTTGGATTATTTAGAAAATAGCAAAATACAAGAACATGATATATCAGAATATGCAAGTTTTAGCCAAATCTGTAATCAGAGGAAGTCATAGACTAAACTGTTTTAATTACTGAAAGAGACAGAACAGTAGATAATGGAAAGAGAATTTAAAGAGTCAACTTAAAAAATTGGAAAAATGAGGGATAATAAAGTAAAACTGAAAGTAAAACTTAATAAATAAAATACAAAATAATGTTAAATTCAAGAATACATTCAAGAGAGCACCTGGGTGGCTTGGTGGGTTGAAGCTTCTGCCTTTGGCTCAGGTCATGATCTCAGGGTCCTGGGATCGAGGCCTGCATCAGGCTCCCTGCTTAGCAGAGAGCCTGCTTCCTCCTCTCTCTCTGCCTGCCTCTCTGCCTACTTGTGATCTGATCTCTCTCTCTCTCTCTCTCTCTCTCTCTCTCTCTCTCTCTCTGTGTCAAATAAATAAATAAAATCTTTAAAAAAAAAAAGTTTGAAATAACTGGGGGTTTAGGCTTATAAACCAATCAAACATGAGAATTTGAATAGTGCAAGGTTATTTGAAATTAAAAATTATAAATTACACCCATCAATGGATCCAATAAGATAAACCATATATTTCTGCAGAGGTCAAAAAATATTGTCAGCATTCCTTTTTATTAAAAGCAAAATTCTTAGAAAGTTAGGAGCCAAAGTAAATTTCCTTCATACGATAAGGACCACCTACTTTAAATCAACAGTCAATGTGTTATAAGGGCCATGAGCACAGTCCATGGAGTCACACAGACCTGGCCAGAGCCCCTGCACTTCTGAGCAAATTAGTAAATCTAAGCCTGGCTCATGGGGTTGTTGAAGCAAATAGATGAAACGATACTTTGAATTCCTCAGCAAAATGTCTAATAAAAAAAAATGTGAACTAAAAAACTGCAATTCTTAATAGTTTGAAAGGTGAAACGCTAGAGGTTTCTCAAAATCAGGAATGATTCCATGAATATAGATACTACTCCTGTTATATAGAATTATCGTGGAAGGTCTAGATATCCAAATATTAATTGTTTTTCTCAACTAACATTAGCAAGGCATCAGTAAGTGTCAGGGCCTGTGTGGGCCAGTCAATGCTCACAAGAACCCTACAACAAGCAAGCACATTTTTCCGAAAGCATGAGTGCCATGTTTGGGAAAGTATGGGGTGCTACATTATATACTTAACACAATGGTTCTCAATAGGTATCACAACTACATATTTTTTAAAAGATTTTATTTATTTATTTAAGAGAGAGAGAGAGCATGCGTGCACAAGCTGGGAGAGCAGCAGAGAGAGAGGGAGAAGTAGGGCTCCATCCCAGGACCTGGAGATCATGACCTGAGCTGAAAGCAGACACCTAACTGACTGAGTCACCCAAGTGCCCCACAACTAGACATTTTGGAAACCTCTGAAAATATTTTTTGTTTTTGTTTTAATCAACTAACACAGCAGTGGTTAGGCCTATTGCCATTTAGTGCTTGAGGACCAAAGACACTAAACACCCTGAAATGTGAGATAGTCACACACAAAAATCCTCTTATATCCCATGTGACATTCATATAAGGGACAGTTCTATTACTAAGTATAAAATCTAGCTCTATTTTATAGACCAAACCCGAAATATTTTTGCCCAATTTTAATACACACTGAATTTTCCGAGATTATAAGTAGAGTATAAATCAAAAAAGTTTTGTATGTTTCTTTTTTCCTGGAAATCTGACAAGAATTCATAACCATTTCAGAAAACTTGTCACCAACCTACACAGCCACGTCAGCCTGGGTTTGTACTGTGGCATTCACAGTGATTCAAAGAGAAAATAAATTAAATCTTCATTTTGTCTTCAAGTCTAGCTTGCCTGGGTTTATAACACAATGTAATAAGTAAATATGTACATTTTCTACTTTATTTCTCCTAAATCTTTTATTCCCAACTTTATTTTTTTATATTATATGTGTATTGAGGTTATATCATCTTATGAATTTCATTTCAGAATAGAGAAATGGTGATAAAAAAAAAAGCCTTAAAGGAAACTGACTTCACCCAAAACCCTGAACTCAAACAGGGGATTATGGAATATTTATCAGTAGAAATAACCTTTAAGTTAAGTCTTGAAGGATTATCTATCCAGACCAAGGGAAATGGGCAATAAAGGGAAGATTTTAAAGTTCTGATACTCAAAGCCCACAGGGATATGGTAACACAGTTGCTCCCATCCACAACTGGTGGAAGCATCTATAAATTTCTGGGAAATAATTTGACAGTATACATCAGGAGTCTTCAAAATGTTCAGTTTTGGACCCAGTAACTTCACTCCTAACACTCTATCATAAGGAAATCATTCGAGATACAGGCAAAGACACACAAGGATTCATATCAAAGTTGATCTATAATTACAATAACCGAAAATGTTCCAAATATCTAACAATAGGAACGTGATTAAATAAATTAGGATACAGCCATATGATCGAATTTTATGCAGACCTCAAAAATCACATGCCTCCACTGACTCAAACAAACCAAACCAGTTTCTAAGAACTGTAACACGAATTTCACATACTGTCTTCAAGTTATGCTAAATATCTCTCTAACCAAACAGCAAATCTTTGAAAGAAGAGAAAATGTCTGTCACGCCTTTATCATCTAACATAGAACTTTGCAAATAGGTATTTGACAAATGCTCGTTGATTCTTTAATTTTAAGGCATGGTATGGTGGTTCAATTTTTGTTAGCAACACGAACATACTAGTTCTTGGAAATCAGGAAGCAGGAAACACAAAGAAATCGCCCTGCTCTCTCTCATCCTCCAGGGCTCCACTCTCCTCTGCTAAGACTGTGGTCTCTCTTTCGTATTTTGCCCATTAGAAGATGACAAGAAAGAAGAAAAACAGCCACATAGCATCAGAGCAAGCTAAAGTGGGCCATTCCCCAGGGCCTCACTAATGAAATTCAAGGATTTTAGCAAGGAGAAAGGCAGCTGCAGTCCAAATGTTTTAAGAGGAACTTATAGGGCTCAAGGGCCCTAAACCTAGAAGGTACAATTGATTTTGGCTGCGTTTCTCTGTCTCTGTGGAAATGAAAGCTTATTAAATCTGAAAGCCTATATTCTCTCTGGATCCTGGACATGACAATACCTTAGCCACAAATCCTTTGAAAGAGACAAATAAAGTTCATCAAAGGCTCTAAAGTGATTTCAGATATTGTTGCAGCCCATTCTGCATTCAATACGTAGGACTTGTGAATTTGTACCTCCCCCACAAAAACAACAACAATATGCACTAGGATAGACTATATTATTTTTCCTAATTATTTACATCCCTCCCTGTAATGGGATATAATATCTCTACTCATTGCCATGTGACTTACAATGCCTCCCCATGAAGAATACTTATTCTTCCCATTAACGGGGCTTGGCCATAGCGTTTTCTTTACCCAACATAACGTGAGCAGAAGTGATATGCCATCTCCAGGAGAAGCTTTGGGAGTCAGTGAAGGGGTCAACCATCTTTTACTCTCTTTTCTTACAAGATCAAGAGCCTGGGTCCCAGGGACAGATGGGATAGGATGAGCAGATCGGCAGAACTGCCAGTGACCCCAAACCAACAAGTTTACATGAGCAAAGAATAAATGTATACTGTGGCAAGCCACAGACATTTTTTTGTTACTGTTTTTGATTTGTTGTATTGCTATTGACTGTTTTGTTATTGTAGTATAACCTAGTATAAGAGATGGTTTGTATTTAAACCTGGTTTATATTAACAAGGAGTTTTTCCTAACAAATCAGGTGAAGTCATACCATAGTCACTTATAGAGGTATGACATCAAATTCATTCTTTATACTGGATCACATTTGCAAAGAAATGACTAGGGCCACATCAAAATTCCAGTGGTCTGAGGACTAGGCCCAGATTTCTCATTGATTGCCTTATCTATCCATCTAACACTGATTGTTTTAGGCCCAGAGATGCAATAGATAGCTCGTGGCCCACAATCATTTGCCTGTGGAACAGCCCACATGGCTTCTGATTTTTGCATTCATCAGACTGAACTACTTCTTGGAGATCTACTACTCATTAAAACAACAACAAAAACAGAGTTCTTACAAAGGAACGATTTCCTGTACAGAAAGCTAAAATAAACAGGGCCAAAAAACACAGTCCATATGAAATTTAAGTGTGAGCTCTAGAGCCCAGTCAGCAGTAAGCTTTAACATCTGGAATGGATCAGGTCCCAAAGCCCCATTTTAATGCATGTGCTCGTTTGTTTGTATCTGCTATGTACCCAGATTTGTTTTATATAATAATTCCAAAAATCTATTTAAAGTATTAAACTTTAATTCAAAGCAAACCAAATTTGCTGGCGCATAGGCTTGGTCCAACCAAGACCTGAAAACAGAACCCTCCCATGCAGCAGTGTATGTGAAGTGAGCTTCAGGTGGAAATGCTCCTTAGCTAAATAAAGACTTGATCCTGCAGACTAGTCTTGGGTTAATTTGGGTACAGAGCAGGAGGATGTGGCCCCACGTCAATTAAGACAATAAACGGTGAGAGTAAGAGATGAGAGAAGCCACACGGGGATTAAAAATTATTTCCTTGGGGAACCTGGGTGGCTCAGTCAGTTGAGCATCCAACTCTTTGATTTTGGCTCAAGTCATGATCCCAGGGTCATGAGATGGAGCCTCACACCAGGCTCCTCGCTGAGCACAGTCTGCGTGAGAGTCTTTCTTTCCTTCTCCCTCTATCCCTCCCCCTGCTCAAGCTCTCTCTCTCTCTCTCTCTCTCTCTGTAAAAAAATAAATAAATAAAATCTTTAAAAAATTTTTAAGAAATTATTTCCTTATGTTACGGTCATTATGCTTCATGATTTCATAGTTAAAATTTTAAAGCATTTTATGCTTCATGAAACAGTGCCCCTTCTGATATCTCTATCAGTAAACTTATACTTTATCTAATTCTTTTAAAAATCTGCTTTTCCAAAATCAGGAATCCTTGTCTAGTTTTACCTAGAACTGTGAACCCACATGATTGCAAACTCCATCATGTCACTTTCTCCTCCCTTTCTCTTCCCCCCAGCATCACTGTCAGAATCATGCTCAGGTTAACCTTTAGTAACCATTCACTGGTGCTCCGGGCTCTGTGCTAAGAACATTCTAATTGTTCCCCTTTGCGCTATGTCTGTGTTCTTCATCTCCAACTACAAAGCTTTTACAAGCTCTAGCTCCTGCCTAACTCTTGTTTCTCTCTTCCTCTCCTTTGTGATTCCAGCCACACTAGGCTCTTCACAATTCTCTGAGTTTGCTGAGATTTTTTTCTCAATTCAGTTTCCTACATTAGCACTTCCAGCCAGAATCCTCCTCTTGACTCTTTGCATTGCTAACTGCTACTCATCCTCAGACCCAAAATGTGCCATCCTTGGGGGAGCTACCTCTGACCATTCAACTAACATCATTAGCCCTGTTATTTTCTCCCACAGGACTCTCTCTTTCCTTCAAAGTACATTTCCCAACTTGAAATTACACAGTTGCATGCTTGCTTGTTTAATATCTATTTTATACATCCATCCCCTAGCATAGTGCCTGGCATCTAAATTGTTCAATAAATATTTAGAGAATAAATAGATGAATAAATGGATGATCCCTTTTGATCCTTTTGAGAAGACTAATATTACTATTCTTATTACAGATTAGGGAAACTGACACTCACAGGCATTAAATATCTTGCCCTTAATACAAGAGAGAGTTGAAGTCCTTCAGTGTTTCCCTGCATATTGTGTTTATAGCAGAGAGAACTGACCATCCTCTTGATTCCTCTGAATAGCTTGTAGCACTCCTGATAGATGCACTTTATACAGCCTCTGTGTCTCTCTTGTCCATTGGGTTTGTAGTCTCCCCATGAGCATGCAACTCCTTTACATACAGCAAGGATCTGTTCTGTAAATCTCTCACACCCCTGTAACTAGGTGGGGCTACCATCTCAGTCTTTTCCCTGGCTCCCACTACACCAACCAATAGAATTATTTCATCTGAGCAATGGCATATTTTGCCACTCCATTACAAAAGATCAGGATGGCCAAGCAATTGTAGAAAGACTGTGTTGACAACAGAGCTAAGAAACTACCCGATTGTTTCTAACCTCTGCCAAAACTCCAGATCCAATATGCTAAAGAATGCAAACTATTGAACATCATTCCATTTCCCCTTTTTCCTGCCATCTTTAGAAAGATATTTCTCTGAACTAAAATTAATTTCAGCACGTGCTTAACTGGAAATAATCCTCAGCCTACACTGGTATGTTTACTTGCTGCAGTTAACATTCCAGTTTCAGTTGTCAGAGGTCTTATTCTTTCTCTGCCATTTGGGTTTTATTCTTAAGAGCTATTCAGTGAGTCACAGCCATGAGACTTTAACTAGCATGTCACTTTGAGGATAACAAGTATATTGAAGCAGACCAAAAGTCCACCAATCCCAAGGCTGGAGCTGAATATCTTCAATGCCTAACAAAAGCAAAAGGAAATCTTTTGTGACTTTGATTCCATCTAAAGATGTGTGGAGATGTGGGAATGCTGTGCAAGGCCAGCTGGGAGGGTTGGAGGCTGGGGGTACCGGGAAGAGAGGGAGGTGGTAAAAGGTTCAGAGGGAAGATAGATCTCCAGTGTTTCAGCTTGTCATACGCCCCTAGGTTTCCAATTTTTAGTTCCTTCTTTAAGATTTTGAAGATTTTACCTGGAAGTTGAGTTTCATCATGTCTCACAGATTTTGATATCTATCTAGCATTTCCTTTTTGTTATTTTCTACATTGTCTTTCATTTCATTTTCTAGTTCCTTCCAGAACCCAGTAACTATTTAGGAGAGAGTTTATAAATTTCCAATGATTTGGATATTAAAAAAATTATTAATAACTTCTAGTTTCATTACATTGTGAAGAGATAGGTGTGTAATTTCTGCTTTGTGAATTTGCTTGGATTAGCAAGAAGTCATTTGTCATTCGATGACACAGAATTGGTACACGTTCCCCATATTTCAGACACCAAATTTAATGTAGCTTACTATTCTATGCCATTTATTTTTATTTGCTTTCTACTTCTAACAAGGAACAACTTCCTCAGAAGCCCTCCTATTTCCCCAGAAGGCACTTCTCCTTCCCCTTCCCTTCTTAGTGTCTCTTAGGTGGTTCCCTGTTCCACTTAGCAGAAGCCTTAGCAGGGAGAGGTCAGATGATTCAGGATTGGTCAAGGAGATTCTATTCATTTCTTTCCACATCTCATTTCAAGCCCTGGCCTTAGCATCATATAGGCTTCTAAAACTGTTATTCAGCTTACTACTTGGATTCTCTGGGATTAAAAAAATAAACTTTCATTACTTCTTTATGTGTCCTTCACTTAGAGTTCTGAGGGCTTAAATCACTTATGAAATATTAATGAGAGGTGCTGCTTTTTATTCTGGAAAGATGCTTCTGCCCCATTCATTGATTCGTTCTATACAATTTAAAACAAAAACAGATGAACTAACAGTTTATCTGTTCTTGCTATACTCATTCTTTTGTTACTAGCCACATTTCATCACCCATGGGCAATGTGTGTTTCTAGAAGTAGAAAATTTAGTTGAGCGAGATATATAAATCTAAGAACTAATGCATAAATATGTGCTTGTTGTTAAAAAAAGAAAAACATAGATATGCTACATTAGGTCTAGGCGATACCACATTTATTATCTTCGGTAGTTAAATTTTATTCTCAAATAAAATGTTTACAGAGCTCTCTTACTGAGCAAAAAGTAAGTCTTTCAAAACTATACTATAAATGAAAAAGACATAGTAGGCAATAATATCTTTATTTAAATATCTCCATTTAAAGGACAGAGTCACATGGGAACAAGACAACTGGAACCACATAATGAGAAGATTTAGGATTTTTAGAAGTGCATATATTCATTCAAAAGAAAATTTCTTTCTTTCTTTCTTTCTTTCTTTTTTTTTTTTTTTTTTTTTTTTTTTTGACAGAGAGAGAGATCACAAGTAGGCAGAGAGGCAGGCAGAGAGAGAGAGGAGGAAGCAGGCTCCCCGCTAAGCAGGGAGCCCGATGCAGGCCTCAAATCCAGGACCCTGAGATCATGACCTGAGCTGAAGGCAGAGGCTTAACCCACTGAGCCACCCAGGTGCCCTCAAAAGAAAATTTCTTATTATTCTCCCAGATCTCTCTAGAATTCCCTCTCTTGCTTTTCATTCTTTCTAAAATTTTGGGTGGTCTTTTTTCTCTTGTAAATAGAGTTAGTAAATGGCAAAGCCATCTGCTTTCTAAACAACCAGTGTATCTGAAATATCATTACTCTTTTTCTTATTCCTTTACTTAAATATTCACTTTTTAGGTATACCTTTTAAAAATGAAATCACCAGGGCGCCTGGGTGGCTCAGTGGGTTAAAGCCTCTGCTTTCGGCTCAGGTCATGATCTCAGCGTCCTGGGATCGAGGCCCGCATCGGGCTCT